>MNCI01004119.1:261749-288248 GCA_015680685.1 Gnetum montanum | reverse complement strand
TGAGCCATGCATTAGTTGCCCACGAAAAAAGATACAACGACGTAGAGAAGTCATGTTTAGCCTTAGTTTTCTCTTTAAAGAAATGGCGACATTATCTTTTCCAAAACCAAGCTAACATAATTTGCAAAGACAATGTACTTAGAGCTATAACTGGGAATATCTATGAATCAAGCAGGATAGCCTATTGGAAGGCCATCATAGCTAAGTTTGACCTGCGCTACGTGGCACAATCGTCAGTCAAAGGACAAGCCATAACAAATCAAATGACTACGTCGCCAACACAGGATCTAGGTACAATAGAACTCGAATTCCCAGACGAAAATGTAAATGCAATAGATACGGTGCCAGATAACTACGATGCCATTCTAAACTTCAATGGAGCATCCACCTCTCGAGGAGGAAGTGTTGCCGCTGTAATCACGTACCCTTCTGGGGAAATTAAACCATTTGCTTATCACTTCAATTTTCATTGTACTAATAACATAGCAGAGTATGAAGGCCTCCTTAGAGGTCTCTTAGCCGCACTGGCATCGGACATTACACGACTTGTAGTCAGAGGGGACTCACAACTAGTCGTAAACCAAGTCACAGATGTCTATACATGTAAAGCGCAACACTTACAACCATACCGTGATTTGGCTAAACACCTACTTAAACGATTCGAAAGAGTCGAGGTCCAACACGTCTCCAGGAATGACAATACCATTGTAGACGCATTAGCAACCCTGGCCTTAAACATATCCCCTGACATGTTTCATGCATTACCAAGCTCCGTACAACACATGCTAATGAATGGTACGATGACGTAAAAGAATACCTTCTGCGAGGCGAAACGCCACAACATCTAACAAACGCACAAAAGGATGCAATACGCAAACGTTCTAGACAATACACACTAATAGGAGATACATTGTGTCGCCGATCTTACGAGGGCATACTGCTGACATGTGTCAATAGTACCGAAGGCCAAACAATTGTTGAACAAGTACACGACAGAATATGCGGGGGACACATTGCACCGAAGGCAATGGTAACCAAAATAAGACGCTTAGGTTACTATTGGCCACACATGGAATACGATTGTCTGTCCAAGGTCAGAACATGTAGTACCTGTCAAAAATACAGTAATCTAATCCATATCCCACCAAATGAGTTGCATACAACACAGATCACATGGTCCTTCCAGAAGTGGGGATTGGACCTTATAGGCCCGATAACACCCACATCCTCTACCGAGCATGGTTTTATCATAACAGCAACCGAATATTTCACGAAATGGGTAGAAGCTGCGCCCCTTCGAAAAACTACTTCTAAACACGTGTGCCACTTCATCCTCGAAAACATTGTGACCTGTTTTGGCATTCCCATGACGATCATCACTGACAATGGGCCACAATTTAGCTATGCCGAGACCAAAACGTTTTGTGATAGTCTAGGGATCAAACATTCGTTTTCATCCCCTTACTATCCTCAGAGCAATGGGCAGGCGGAAGCAACAAATAAGACAATCATCATAATACTCAAAAAGATGCTTGCCCAAAGTAAACGAAGATGGCACGAACAACTGGTGTATGCATTATGGGCATACCGTACTACACATCGGACTTCGACAGGTAAAACTCCATACAGTCTTGTTTACGGTTCAGAAGCTATTTTACCTTTGGAATTATAGATACCATCTCTAAGGATCACACTTTCCAGACTTCTCGATGACTTGCAAAACAATGATCTACGCATCATTGACCTGGACTCGGTGGAGGAGGAGCACGTACGCGCACTCGATCAGATCGAATGGTATCAAAAATGACAACGGCAACGACATCGACATGACGTTCATAAGCGCCCCATCAAAGAAGGAGACCTCGTGCTTAAGGCTATTTGAGAACACCCAGATAAGTTCTCAGTCAACTGGGAAGGACCTTACCTGGTCACCAAAGCATTCGACAACGGAGCATTCAAGCTAGCTGACATGGACGGAAAAGAATTTGCAAATCCAACCAATCACTTGTTCCTGAAACCGTTCTATACATAAATTCGAGCTCAGGTACGTGTTAGTCCTGGAATCATGACTATAAATTGATACCACAGATAAGTCCTGGATTATGACTATAAACTGATACCACAGAACAGTCTTGGGTTACGACTTAAAACTAACACCACCATTGTCCTAGCATCATGACAATAAACTGATACCCCACAGTGTTCGCAATGATGATAAACTAGCATCCTTCTGGCATGACAGTAAAATGTCACCGTCACAACCGTCAGAGTCCGCTAAGACTATAAACTAGCTTGCCTCTGCATGGTCCGCTAAGACTCGAAACTAGCAATGTACCGTCTGCCACGACGCTAAACGGGCAATGTCCAACGGGTTACGACACAAAACTAACCCTTGATGGTCCGTTAAGACTGTAAACTGGCACGTTCATCTTCGACTCTTCACTCCACAGCCGTATTCATTCATCAAAATCGTTGCATCCCTCATCGACACACAATCTCATCAACATCGTCGACATTCGCACTCAGTGCTCTAAATCGCCCCTAATATTTTTGTTCACCTCCAGCTATTTAGATCTAAGCTCATTTATTCACTCATGGTTTTCTTGTCTCCTTGGAGTTATGTTTGTAGGATGACACTCAGAAGTTCTCGTACGAGAGTGCATTTCATCATAGGCAACAAGATGAGGCAATGTCCATTAATCCACCTTGCAAGACTAAATCAAACCGTTAACCCATACATTCCCATTCCCCGAAAATTCACTATATGTTCACCAAACTATTGCACACTGCAAAACATTACATCAGTCGCAACACACAAAACACAATATTCGCACATGAGTACAAGAACAATTTTAAAAAAAAAACGGGACCCTTGGCACTTCCCATACAAGCCCCAGGCGGGAAAGTATCGGTCTTGAAAATAGGTACTCATGTCAAAAACAATCAAGAAGTATCCTATTGCATGGCTTTGGCTCTTCGCTTACAGTTTCCCCAAAGAAGGGCGCTTTTCCTCCAAAGAATGCAAACCATCACCCCATGGATTTGGCCTTGACAACAAGCTCTCTTGAACACTAACTGGGAGCACTGTTCCGCCAAAGGATGCGTATCGTAGGCCTGAGTTCCGAGTCTGCCACAAAAAATGGCTATCGACGAGGACCGGCCTGCCGCACACCTGAGCATCCCATTTCCCCAGCATGATCCCTTGGGCAGTCACCAATCCCCACAATCCCTTCTCTCATACCGGCTACCAATCTCACCTTGTTCAATCCCATACATTACTAAACATGGTACGATGACGTCTAGTCAAGTGGTAAAGGATAAAGCCTTTATCAAGTTGCTTGTGGTGTTTTGCGCTTCTTTGTCGATGCTTCTCGGGTCGATTCCTCCAAGCGTCAACAAAGAGGGGCCAATGAAACACCACAAAAATTTCGAGTTTGGCACTTGTCCAGCAAGAAACAGGTCCCCGCGATCCTCAGACGACTTTGGCTACATTTGGAGTCACACATGGCAATTTTGAGGATCGAAACACTTGGTTTTTGCCAAGTGTTGTGCCAGCGTCTACGCCCAGCGTATACGCCCAACGTCTATGCCCAGCGTATACGCCTGACGCCCAGCATACATGCCTCACATGGACACAGCAGGTGCAACAGGAGCAAGAATTGAAGCAAGTTGGCGGCCAACATTCATCAGCGTATACGCCCAGTGTATACACCAGCATCCATCAGCGTATACGCCAGCGTCCACCAAAGTTCACGCGCCCAGCAAGTCCAGCGTATACGCTAGCCTGATGTAGCGTATACGCCTAGCGTGTATCATATTTCCTAATTGTACGCACCCGGTCGACACGCCACGTGTCTCCCAACCCGATTTTCCCGGTAAAACCCCACCTATAAAAAGCCTAGTTTTCCGTGTTTTCCAGGGGGGGGGGGAAATTTACCAGAGCAGACCCCAGAGCAATTACGCTGCAACCCAGAGCCTAAAACCCTCTTACGCTTACGCTGGAAGTCCTGTACGTCGAGCACAGTCTCTACGCTCCGCCTACCGTGCGAACCAGCCGCATCCCTGCACCCACCGGGGCTTTACGTCCGCCTTGTGCCCAGCCACAACTGCGTTAGACCGGTGCACCACATTCCCATTTCATAATACAGTTTACAGTTTACACTTTATAGTTTACAGTTCACAGTTTACAATTTACAGTTTACGCTTTACAGTTCACGCTGATTTCTTGCATGCATTTCTGCTTACGCTCATTTACACTTACGCTCTGATCACGCCACCTACGCTCTGTTCACGTTGTTTACGTTGTACACGCCTTGTTTACGTTGTTACACCGTTTACATTTTGTTTACGTTTTACGCTGCACACGCTGTTTACGCTGTTACACCGTTTACATTTTGTTCACGCACTGTTTACACTGTTCGCTCCGTTTTACGCCTGTTACACAGTTTACGTATAACCCGACGTATAACACTTCAGTGACGCTCGGGGAAATCCTTGTCTGATCCGCGTGCGGACCACCCAAGGTACCCTACTTTCGTGCATTCCAGCTCGCCCTCAGGCGAAGGTAGGGTCATTTGTGCTCGTCCTGTGATCCCGCAGTCTCTGTTTTTCCTTCCAGCCGAGGACCGACGATTTCGGGCAGCACACATAGCAATGTAGAGTGGTATATACTCATCTAGATGAGTATATGCTAGATTTCACCTTCATATTACATCAGGATAAACAACTACGATGGAGGGACATGGACTAGAACATCGTGTTGTCACCCGATCGATCAGTTCTTGCAATGCTACTCCAAACTCTTGTGAGGTTGGGCATCTAGGGGCTCAATGTTGAATATGTTGTGCAAGACCACAACTATTGGGACTACCATCCCACTAAGGAACAATGCAAAAGGGATTAACAACAAGAGAGACATCATGAAGCATCGAAGGGGAAACAATTTAAGAACTCCAATTCCTACTAGGTTAGAAAGAAGGAGAGGATTTCTTTTCTGGGAATTCTCAATTCATTAACTTTCCTTCCCTTGGCTTTGATGAGGGGGGCTTGAATCAAAACTTACAGTCCATTGTAAACAATCTTAGTTCAAGCAAGAATAGGTTCCATGATCATGGGGACTCCAAATGTGGGAGTCAAGGTAGGTATGTGGACAGACATGATGATTATGGCCATGGTTGAAGAAGAGGGGATAATAGGCACTGTGCTAGTGTTGGCTCTCCTCCCTCTTGTTCATCTTCGACATACTCTTCTTCCTCCTCTAGCTCTAACTAAAGTTGCAGGGGATGTGACTATGATGGAGGTGACTGGTAGGATAGAGATAATCGTAGGTCCCACTGAACTAGTAAAGACCATGGGCATGGACAATCAAGGGAGGCCCACCACCACATAAGGAGGGGTAGAAGAGGGCATCATGGACATCATGACCATCATAGAGGTTATGACCATGATGAGCCTTTGCTTGTAACAAGGAACATGTTGAATATTATTGATGAGCGGTGAGATACCCCTTCGCTTAACCATATGAATATGAGCATTTCACACACAATCCAGTTGAATTCCAGGGACTAAGTGCCTATGTGCCTTTGTGGAACAATAATGGGTTGGTTAATCATTTTCTTCCCAAACTTACTTTTATGTCAAAGTTGTACGGTTAAGTAAGTTTGAGGCATATGATTTTTATAGCTTTTATGTGTTTTATATCTTACACTAGTATGGAGGGGGAGAGAGATAACTAAGTAACTAATCTAATTTAACTACTAATTAACTAAGTTCTAATTACTCCTAACACCTGTATCCTTTCCCACTTTCCGTACACATCCTGAACCAGTGCAACGCTGCTGGGATTACCAAACGCTACTTGTTACTAGGTTACCAAGCACTACACGCATGCTCGAACCGATCGTACTGAGTGCATTTAACTAAGAGAGTTGTAGGGTGAGAAAAGCTATTAATCAACTAGGAAAGCATTAAATAATCATTAACACTAATTAACCTATTCTGTATGCTGCAAGGTTTATCATAAATTTTGTCTTTATTGTTGTACACAAAGTGTGCTTAGGTACACAATGCTCGAATAAAGATCCGTTCACTCTATGATTCCTACTACGGGCACGCAGAAATAATTCTAATTCTGGGGGAAAAATGACAAGAATTTGGCTAAGGGTATAATTGTCTAATGTGAAAACCAAGAGCACCACCTCTTATTTATAGGCGAGGAGATAGGCCTTGATATCGGGTATTCGACATCGCAGACATGATATCGTAGTTCCAATATCGCAGTTCATCATACCCTCATGACTAAAAGAAAACTCATCCTCGAGTTCCTTATAAAATATTGGGAAGGTATGGGATTATTGACTGAATGACCATTGACAGTGGAATGGGATGACAGACTCAACGTGCCCAGTGAACGGATCAACAATACAATACATGATAGCATTAGTGTTCATGACCACTGAGGTGAACACTATACATAAATGACATCCAACCTTTATTTGGTAGCTAGAAAAGAAGGAGAGAGAAAAAGAATAAGGCAAGTTGCTACTGATGCCAAGATTGCACCTTCCATTGTTTATCTATAGCCACGCCACCAATCTTGCTCCTTTCGTAAACACTACAGTTTTGTTCCATCCTGAGTGTTTCCTCTAGGCCCAGTCCATTGTTGTATGATCGCCATCTGCACACATAACATAGTCGCAAATGAGTGAAGGTAGATAAATTAAAATGTAGTTGATACCTTGCCTCGATGTAAAGTGCATTGGATGAGTTGTGGTTATGGCAGATACTGATTCTAGAGATTTAACATTGGTGACTACCTAAGGTGTAGGGGTTAGGAAAGATTAAAAAATTTGTGCCAGGGCCCCCATGACTAAGAGCAAACCTCCAGTAGCAATAGGATGGAAAAGGATAAGAAATAAGAAAGGTGGAGAAAAAGCAACAATAACAATGCCAATGATATGGATGTCATGGATGGGGATGAAACAAAAAAATTGTTGATTGCATGAAATGTTTAAGGAAAAGAAGCTAACAAATGCACCAAAAAGGAATGCTAGTGGGTCCTTCCCAAAGTAGGCTCATGCCCTTGATGCTATGAAAGACCCACAAACCAGAGAGTCTGTAGGCTCTAGGAATGTCATTTGGAAGTAAGAGTTAAAAACTTACCCACAAGAACTTACCAAAGAAAAATAATGCATCTACCAAGATACAGACTAATGATAAAACCAACAATGAGGTGAAAATGGAAAAGAAAGGTGGAGAGAAGAGAATGGAATGGAAACCCAAGAACAAGGTTGTGTAAAGTCCCTTATGTGTGTTTTATGGTTAATGTGACCAAGTAGAACTCATTCCAAATCCAGGCTCAACAAACCACATTTAGTGACCTCGCATCAACACATTTGACCAACCTATCCTCTTGAAGTAACAAGAATGCCTCTACAAAAATTCACCACCATTTCGAGGAGAGTAATATGGAGAATCAAGAAGCGAGAAAGGGCCTTAGTTAGAGGGAACCGTCAGGCATGGGTAACATGTCTTTCTAGTGCCATAACCAGTGCGTGTAGCCCAAGTTCATTATTGTGTCTAAGGGGTGTGCTTTGAATTCTCACTTTTTTTTTGCGCATGAGAACCACACCATGCAAAGACTTATTTTTATGTTCTCGAATTTTGGTGATTTTATGAATGGTTAGAATGGTAGAAAACCCAAGGAAAAAGCATCCAAGCACTCAAGAGAATAGCCAGCACAACTACATTGAATCCCCTTGAAGTCACACCATTTTCATCCTTTGAGTCTTTCCTTAGTTTAAGAAATACCTAGCCACCAGTTCGTTAATAATTTTATTAGAGAAAGGGACTGTATGGTTCCAAGCCAAGGGAGACCATAGGATTTTATGGATGCATGAATGAAGTGGACTCATTACCTGTTTAATGAAAAGAATCATACCTTAATATTAACATCATATTTCAAAGGTAAAATCCAAACATTAGCAATAAATATGGTATTATTCATGCCACCATCATGAACACTTATTGGGTGATGAACAAAATAAAGTAATCACATAAGGAAATGGTAAAAATATGAACGACGGTGTAAAAAAAAAAAGAAAGGTTAAAGAAATGTGCAAAACAAAAAGGTGCAAAATAAAAACGTGTAAAACAAAAATTTAGAAAGAACTGAGGGTCTTGAATGGTTAGCAGAGATGGCCATCTCCCCCATGACTAAGTTGGAAGGATGAGATCCAAAATAATGAGCAAGGTTGCCCATAAGTGGAGAAGTCATCCATAAAGACTTCCACACCATTTCCTATCTGCTACTGGAATATGCTTAGAACTAAGCATTGAAACATTGTAGGGGCAGTGCACAAGCCAAATAGCATTTGTTTGTATGCAAATGTTTCCCAGGGATTGGGGAATGTAGTTTTGGCTTAGTCTTGTTGGGCTATTTGTATTTGGTTGTATCTACTATATCCATCCAGAAAACTATAATAGCAATGCCCTATGATTGTGTCTAAGACTTGGTCAACAAATGGTAACGGAAAGTGATCCTTGAATGTTGCCATGTTTAGTAGCCTAAAATCTATGCACACCCTCCATTTGCCTCCCTTTTTAGGCACGATTACTAAGGGGCTAACCCATTCGCTATCAGGAATGGGGTATATGAACCTAGCCTTTAGAAGCTATTCGATTTCTTCTTTTACTACTTGCCTCAACTTTGACAATCGCCTCTATGGTTGTTTTCAAGGGTTCATGGAGGAGTCAGTGTAAATCATATGTTGGCATATCCTAGGATCTGTTCCAATTAATTTCGGATATGACCAGGCAAAGGCTTTTAACCACTTATTTATTACCTTTAGTAGACTCTCTTTTTGTTGCGGAGCATGTTTTACATTAATGATTACTAGCTTTCCATTCTTAAGGAACATGTACTCCATACCGGTGGGAAATGGTTTTAGCTCTAGGTGCTCTTATTTAAATTTCTTAGGAATTTCCAACTTCTCCTAGTTGATGTTTTTGAGGTTAAGAGTTGGAAGTTGGCGGTGGACTAGCTCTAATGCATCTATGCTATCTATGTAAGCGCAAGTCAAACCCTCAGTTAGTTCCATGTATATAAGTGAGCTGCTTTCTTGATCAGCTATCAGCCACTAGGTGTCTTCTTGTCATGTGGATGCTACATACAGACACCTTTATATATTGATCACTTATGCACACTAATTGCATGCAGGCAATGTCAAACTTTGCACAACCCATGATCTCTGCATGCACTTACACCCTGTGTCACTGTATGCAATGCATGGAACTTTCTTCTTCTCGATCTTTCCGACATATTTTCCTTAGATATTTCTAGGGAAAGATCACAGATTCCTAGATGCACATTGATAGTGCTTAGCCATGCCCTTCCCATTATGATTAGGAAGTCTCCCTTACTGTTGTTCACTTGAATTACTAGGAAGTCAATTGGATACGACCATCCACAAACAGTGGTAACAATGTCCTCCACTAATCCCAAGGGAACAATGATGGGCTGGTTGGCCAACTCTAAACAGATGTTGCTCTTTTTTTAATGGAGGCAAGTTCCAGGCCTTGTACATTTCTTGGGATATTAGGTTGACACCGAAACCTGAATTCAAAAGAGCTTTGCATGGCTCATTCCCAGCGATTTGTAGATATATCAGGGGACTCCTAGGATCAGAGAATTTTTTGGAAAGGTGGCCAACTTTAATCCAGTTGGTAACAACATGTGTTAACATGACCGTATGCATTGAATGTGGTGTTAGGCTTGAAGGGGGCTCTAAAGCTTTATTTTATACAGAGATGTCCAAAGACTCAATCGCTTGTGGTTGCAAAGGCTTGGTTGGACTATTGGTTTTGAAGAAAGCTCTTTTCTTCATACAACTATCAAAACCAATAGTAGGTTAAGGATTAACATCCCTTGTGGCATTGCATTGTTGTGGCTGAGTAGGGAGTTCACCTTGTATTGCTGGAGTAGGTGGTAATGGAGCTATTGGTGGGAGAGATGCGACCAGATTTAAATGATGGTATACTTGTGGAATATCGCCCCTAGGAGAGGGAGTCCTATAGTACTCGTGGAATTGATAGTGATGTTGAGGAGTAATATGACCAATAGAGACATGTGGAGAGATTGGATGTTACACATAATATCCATATGGGTCAGGTTGCTGGTAAGGATATTATTGTCTTGGTGGTGGCATTCCCCATGATTGTGGATGCTTCCACTATTAATGTTGCTCAATCGATTGTGGTGGAGTTCCACTTGGATAATACATTAAAGGTTGGTGGAACTACCTTGGGTTACCTTGGGGATAAGGTAACCGTCAAGATGTTTGCTGTTTGTTTAAACATGGATTAAGTGCATACACCCTATACTCTTGTAGATGTGAGATCATAGGGTAACATCCCTTAGAATGGTCATATTGACATATCTTGCATCCACTATCATTGTCTATATCTAATTCTACAACCTCTTCAATAATAGCAACTTTACCCTTACCCTTGTTACATGCATTTTCCGCTTCTCTCTTTTTTCTTTTGTCATGATCACTACCTCACTCTCTAGACTCCTCCACTACTTTGAGAACAGTTTGAAACCTACTATCTAGGGAGTCCCACATTTGGTCTACCTTTGCCAATACTTCTGATGTTAACTTTTAGATAGGCAAGGTTTTCCTATTCACCATCTCTTCAAGTGGTGACTCTTCCTCATCCTCACAAAATCTTACTCCCTTTTTCTGGAGGGAAGGATCTCGGTTATATTCTTTTGCACTCTCTCTCTTTCGTAGCTTACCTTCTTCCTTAGCAACTTACTCCAGTAGTCTATGAATTTGATGGGACCTAAGCTCGGATAACCTTCCTTGGGCATAAGTCCCAAGGGTCATTTCATGCCTTAGCCCATCTACGAGATGGCGTAGCTGATCCCTCTATGAATAACCGTGGCTAGGACAATGATGTAATAATGCATAATAACGGTCCATGGTAGCATCCAAGGGTTCATGAATTCCTTGTTTCCATCCTTGGATTTGCTTTTGCAGGTTAGACACCTGGGAGTACATTTGGTACTTATCGTTGAATAATTCTAACATAGTACTCCAGCTACGAATGGATTCTTGTTCTAAGAACTAGTTCCAGCTTTCAGCTTCTTTCACTAGTGTCCATGGGAATAACTTAAGTTTTTTCCACTTGTTTTCTATGTTTTGCAAGGCACACACATCATGAAATTCTTGTAAGTAATTTTGAGGATCAGTGTTATAGCCCCCTTCAAATTGTGGGATGTTATTCATATCTAACCTCTTGATCCTACTATCTCTTTGGTGCCTTGTTGGAACCCTCACGGCCTCAGTTATGTCTAGCATGATTCGAGTAGCGAGTAGGGGTTCATCATGATCATATCATTCGTTGCATCTATGATACCTATGTTATTCCCTACTCTCCCTTCTTCTATGTCGTGATTCCCTAGAGTGCCCTCATCCTTTGTCTTGGTTGTTTTGTCTGTGACTTCCACTTTGCTTACCATTATCCTTACTATCTTTTTCTCTATGTCTACATTCGGATAATGAAGGAGAGGGTGAAGGAGATGATGAAGGTTAAGAAGAATGAGAAATTCCACCATGACAGTGTCTACTACCTTCTCTTCTGTGGTCTCTGCCTCGATCGCAATTGCGATCAGAATGCCCATCTTTGTCATGTGTCCTTATTCCTTTTTTGGACACTTTGTGTCCGTTGGTATCAACACCTAGGTTATGAATAGTAGAAAGAAGGTTTTGATACACAACCCTTTGGCCAAATTCAAGGGGAGAAACATCGTTATGTGGGCAACTACTTGAGGGAGGTTTATCATCCTCAATTTCGCTTAGAACATGGGGGGCATCCTTGGACCATTTTTCCTTCAAAGACTTATGGTGTCTCTCCTGTTGCAAATCCCTTTGACATTGCGCCTCTGTGGGATGATAGTCTCTCGAATCATAGTCCTACGCAATGTATTTTGCATGTAAGTGTTGCATGCCTATTCATGTGAAAGCACGAAGAAGCATACTTGGGACTGAACAGTCAGGAGGTAACACTATGTTACCTTCTAAGTCATGCCAATGAAGTTGTTCGTCTTGATGGAGAATAAAGGTGAAGTCAGGTACATATTCATCAGGATGAATATATACCACACAAAACTATTGAGGGATTGGCAGATCAATGTCATGTGTATCCTGCCGCCGATTACTTCTTGTGTTAGTCCTAGGCGGTGAAGTGCTTTTGTGCGAAGAAGAAGACATCTTGTCTTGTTCAGTGTGCAATATACTATTATCTTTTTCTTAACCAACCCTAAGGGTTCATTCCAACAATGTGAATGATTTCCTAAGTTCTACTTAATGCAGAAACAACTAAGTCCCTCGCAATGGTGCCAATGATGAGTGACGAGGTACCCCTATGCTCAACCATACAAATACGAGTGTTTCACGCACAATCTGATCGAATTCCAAGCACTAAGTGCCTATGCGCATTTGTGGAACAATAATGGGTTGGTTAATTGTTGTCTTCCCAAACTTACCTGTATGTCACAATTGTATGGTTAAGTAAGCTTGAGGCATATGATTTTTATAGTTTTTATGTGTTTTATATCCTAATCTAGTAAGGAGGGAGAGAGAGATAAATAAGTAACTAATCTAATTTAACTACTCATTAACTAAGTTCTAATTACTCCTAACATCAGTATCCATTCCCCCTTACCGTACACATCCTGAACTAATGCAATGCTGTTGGGATTACCAAACACTAATCGTTACTGCGTTACCAAGTGCTACATGCATGCTCGAAGCGACCGTACTGAGTGTATTTAACTAAGAGAGTTGTAGGGTGATAAAAGTCATTAATCAACTAGGAAAGCATTAAATAATCATTAACACTAATTACTCTATTCTGTATGCTGCAAGGTTTATCATAAAGTTTATCTTTATTGCCGTACACAAAGTGTGCTTAGGTACACAATGCTCGAATAAAGATCCATTCACTCTATGATTTCTACTATGGGAATGCAGAAATAATTCTAACTCTGGGGGGAAAAATGACAAGAGTTTGGCTAAGGGTCTAATTGTCTAATGTGAAAACCAAGGGTGCTACCTCTTATTTATAGGTGAGGAGACATGCCCTGATATTGGGTATCTAACATCGCATGGTTGGATTCGATATCACGGACGCGATATCACGGTTCATCAATTACAAAGGCCATGAGAATTCCAAAGAGGCAAGTGAAAGATAGTAGAATTAAATAGTTGGATATGAACAATATTTCCAAGTTTGAGGGGGATACAACTTAGATTCATAAAATCATCTTCAAGCCTTTCATGATGCCTATGCCTTATAGTACATCAAAAACGAATGACAAAAGTTAAAGCTATTCCAAAGGATACTAATTAAAGAAGCTGAAAGTTGGTATTGGTCTTTGGAGCCAGAATCAATCCATTGATGGAGTACGATGCTTGAGCTCTTCAATGAAAAGTATCAAATGTACTCTTGAATGTTTAGCCTAAGAAAGAAAATCCAAGGTTGTAAACACAAAACACATGAACCCTTGGATGCAACCATGGGTTGGTACTATTCTCTCTTACACTGATGTCTTGGCCATGATTATTCTTAGTGGGAGCAACTTCATCATATCATAGATGGGCTCCACACAAAAATGAGGAGAACTCTTAGGGTCTATGCTAAAGGGAGATTTTTGAAATTAAGGGTCCATCAGATTTGAAGGATAATAGAGCATGTTGCCAAAGAAAAAGGAGAGTTGAGAAAAAGGGAAAGTGTAAAAGAATATAATTGGGACCCTTCCACTCAAAAAAGGGAGGTCTAGTTTTGTGAGAATGAGGAGGAGGCACCACTTAATGAAATGATGCAGTGAAAAACCTTGCTAATTTAGAAGTCTATTTCTAAAATTTTGGCTAAGGTAGGCAAAATGTGGGACTCTTTGAATGAGAAGTTTCAAACTTCTCTGAAAATAGTAGAGGAATCCAAAAAGTAAA
Source organism: Gnetum montanum (assembly GCA_015680685.1). Taxonomy (NCBI): domain Eukaryota; kingdom Viridiplantae; phylum Streptophyta; class Gnetopsida; order Gnetales; family Gnetaceae; genus Gnetum; species Gnetum montanum. The sequence goes on along the minus strand of MNCI01004119.1, from coordinate 274,233 downwards.
GTAGTGATCGTGATTGCAAGAGAAGGAAGAAAGCTGAACATGCCCACTAAAAGGGTAAGGGAAAGGCTGTTATAGTAGAGGAGGTTGTGGACTCTAAATCAGATGATGATGGTGAGTGTAACATCTACCACTATGAATATCCTAAGGGATGTTGTCCCATTGTGTCACACTTGCAAAAGTTTGGGGTGTATGCTCTAAGTCCTAGATTGGTAAGAAGGCAAGCACCTAGAAGGTTGCCTTATCCTCAAGGAAACCCTAGGCAGTTCCATCAACAACAAGCCTACTATCCAGGTGGAGCTCACCACAACATTATGAGCAATATCTTCAATGGTAGCATCCATAGTCATGAGGGATGTCACCACCAAGGCAACAATAACCTTACTGGTAACGTAATCCATATGGGTACAGTGTTTAGCAACCCATTTCTCCACATGACTCTTCTAGTCACGCTTTATTCCAGCATCATTACTACCCTCCTAAAAACTATAGAGTCCATCTCCCCATTTTCTCATTATCCTTCTCATCCTTTTGCACATGTCCCTATTCCCTCAACTCAATTACCACCTGCTCCATCAATGCAAGATGAAATTTCAACCAAGTTGTAGTAATGTAACACCACCAAGGTTGTTAACTTATAGCTGGCTTCTCAACTAAGTGATTTAGAAAATAAACCCCAAAAGAGATTCTTCTTCCAAACCAACAATCCTACACAACCCTTACAAACACACGCGGTTGATAGCCCTACTTCTCCTCGATCCTCTGCATAATCTTTCGAGTCCCTGTCAAACCAAATGCCTCTAAAAATCCACACTCTCATGTTAACCCATGTAGTCTTTGATTGGATCAAGGCTAGTCACCTTCCCAGGAAACAAACTAATCCTAGGAGTCCCTTAATCTATTTGCAAATCCTTAAGAATGAGTCATGTAAAGCTCTTCTAGACTCAAGTTCTTGTATAAATGTTATTTCTCATGAGATGTACAAAACCTAAAACCTACCTCCTCTTAAGAACAACAATATTCATCTTGAGTTGGTAGATCAATACATCACTGTTCCTTTGGGGTTGGTGGAGGACATTGTGATCACTATCTATCGATGGTCCTATCCTATTGACTTCCTAGCAATTTGGGTTGATAGCTACAAGGGGGACTTTCCAATCATCATTGGAAGGACTTGGCTAAGCACTATTGATACATGGCTAGGCATCAGAGACCTTTTCTTGGAAATTTCCAAGGAAAACAATTTTGGAAAGATAGAGAGGAAGTGAACAACATGCATTGCGTACAATGAAATTGGGTGTACCTATGTGCAAAAGTTATGATCCATAAAAAGTACATTTATTACAACATGCAGATAGTGTGCAAATGTGACAGAAATTCAAAGGTACTTATATGTAGCAGCCACAAAGCAAGAGGACACCCAATGGTTAACATTTGATCCTGAAAGTAGCTCAACAATATGCATGGAACCAATTGAGAGCTGATGAGTGCCTATGTTAAAGGCATGAATAAACTAAAGTAAGTTCATTGCCAACTCTCCAATGATGAACCTGATGACACTAACTGGGGAGAGTTGGAAATCCATGAGAGCTTTAGGCAAGAGCCCCTAGAGTTGAAAACTCTGCTATTCAGAATGGAATATGCTTTCTTAACAAATGGCATGCTAGTTATAATCAATGTAAATCTTGCTCTTGAATAAAAAGAAAAGTTGTTGAAGGTGGTCAGCAAATGGCCAACAGTATTGACCTGGTCATATCATGAATTGACTAAAATTAATCCATGGGTATGCTAGCATCACATCTATATAGATTCCTCCATGAAGCCAAAGAGGCAGTTATAGTGGTGGGTGAATCCTAAATTGAAGTAGATTGTTAATGAGGAGATTAAACAACTCCTCAAAGTGGGGTTTATTTATCTCATTGTGGATAGTGAGTGGGTTAGCCCACTTGTGATAGTACCAAAGAAAGGTGGCAAGTGGAGGATTTGTATTAACTTTAGGTTGTTGAACACGGTGACATACAAACATCATTTTCTATTACCATTTGTGAATCAGGTGCTGGACATCATCTCTAGGCATTGCTATCATAACTTTTTGGATGGTTATAGTGGTTATAATCAAATCCAGATTGTACTCGAGGATCAGGCCAAAACAACATTCACAAGTCCTTGGGGAACTTTTACATACAGAAAAATGCCATTTGTTCTGTGCAATGCCCATGCAACCTTCCAATGCCTTGTCCTCAACATCTTTCAATAGTAGATTAGTACCTGAATGGAATTCTTCATGAATGACTTCTCCAACTATATGGCTATGTTTAAGCAAGCCTTGGACTACCTTGAGTAAGTGCTAAAAAGGTGTGTGGAGACTAACCTTTGGCTCAATTGGCAAAAGAGCCATATGATGGTTGAGGAGGGCATTGTCTTGGGGCATAGAATATCACAAGCAAGGATTGAGATGAACCTTGAGAAAATAAGGATCATCCAAGGAATTACCTACTAACTGGAAACTATTAAAGATGTTTGGTCATTCCTTAGTCACACTAGCTACTACTAGTGCTTCATAGAGAATTTCTCTAAGATCGCCAAATCATTGGTGGAGCTTACAAAGAAGGATGATCTATTTATCTAGACTGAGAAATGCAAGAATACATTCCAGCAACTCAAGCAAAAGCTTGCAGAAACTTGAATTGTATGAGTACCCAATGAGTCCAGAACATTTCATATTATGATGGATGCTTCCAATTATGCTTTGGGAGCTGTGGTTACATAGTTGAATGATTAGAAATGTCCTTACTATATCCACTGTGTGAGCTAAAGCATTGTGGGTGCATAGATGAATTACATCATAATAGAGAAGGAATTGATGGTGGTGGTGTATGCCTTGGAGAAATTCAAGCACTATGTGCTTGGGTACAAGATACTCATGCACACAAGCCATAGTGAAATCTAGTTCCTTACGAAGAAATAAAAAATGAGCCCCTATTTCATATGGTGGCTAGTGATCTTATAGGAATTTGATCTCACAATGGTAGATCAAAAGGAAACTAAGAACATGGTCATCGACCACTTGTCTTGCTTGAGATGGGAGAATAAAGAGGAGGAGAGCCCATTTTCTAATTAGTTTCTTGATGAAATCCTCTTTTTTCGTGCTCTAAATGAACAAGTGCCCATTTAACCTAACTAGTATGATGGCATTCTCACCTACCTTCTCACCTAAGAGATGCCACAAGAGTTGGAAAATAGGAAAAAACAACATTTTCTTCAACAGGTGAAATGCTTCATGGAGATCAATGGTCATCTTTACAAGGTGTGCGTTGATGGCCTAGTTCATTGAGGTGTTTGTAATGTTGATTAGCTACGTGTTCTCCAAGATGCTCATGAGGGTTCTTGTGGGAGCTGCTATGCTGGAAGACACACAACCATTAAGATCCTAATGGTAGAAAATTATTGGCCAACACTTTTCAAGGAAGCTCACCAATTTGTTGGCTCATGTGATCATTGCTAATGCAATGGTGGGATGACTGCTCATATGGAGGGACCTTAGTAATGGATCCAACCATTGGAACGCTTTGACATATGGGGCATTAACTTCATGGGTTCCATCACATCCATGTCAAATGGAAAGGCATACATCATAATCACTATTGACTATTGTACAAAATGGGCAAAAAAATAGTCATCACCAACGCTACATCTTCTATAGCTACTTAAGTTTCACAAAAAAATGTTTTAAATAGGTTTGGGGTGCCATGTGTACTAATTTCTGATAATGGTACTCATTTTATGGGCACCACCTTTTAGAAACTCATGCAACACTTGTGGGTAGAATATAAATTAACAACACCCTACCATCCCCAAGGCAACAGTAAAGGTGAAGTTATGAATAGGGAGATCACTAAGATCTTAACAAGAATAATTAGCAAATATAAGAGAGAATGGAGCACTAAACTTAATGTTACCCTTTGGGCTTACTACTCAACTTGGAAACTCCTTATAGGCTACTCGTTCTATGAGCTTGTGTACAGAAAACTACTAACTCTTCCTATTCAGTCCAAGCTCCACACACTTTCAACAACTTGTGACCATGACCTTGACCTTAGTCTAGCATAGAAATAACTATTAATAAACCTTAACATGATAAATGAGAATCAATTGGTGGCCTTATCCTTGAATGAAGTGCACAAGGCATTCCACAAGCAACACCATGATCTTAAAATATGAAAGGTGAAATTTCAATTAGGAGGCAAGGTCCTTTACTAAAACCCCACACATGTGCCACAAAAAACTAAGTTCTAAACATTGTGGAAAGGGCCTTACATCATTTATGAAACTTTTCCTTCTAGGGCCATGTTGATATACAAACCTAAAAGCCCAAATAAGAAACTACAAGTTAACATGCAGCAAATTAAACCTTTCTATGAGCCTAAGTGAGCCAATAGCTAGAACACCTTAGTAGATGCACAAGCACACTTAATTTTTTTGATCTCCTCCTTTCAACTTAGTCATGGGGGAGATGGCCATCCATGCTAAATCATACAAAGTGGCTTCTCATTTTTTCATTTTTCCTTATTTTTCACAATTTTTTACACCATCTTTAGTACATTTTATATTTCTTGAATATTTTACAATTTATTTTATATTTTGCTTTATTTAGTTTATGTTCTCCTATGTTTTTCTAATGTTTTTCTTTATTACCAAATAGGACTAAGTGTAAGTATAGTTGTATGCTAGTGGTGGTTTGTACCATAATGTTATTTGATTGTTAATGTGTGTATTCTATCTTTGAATTTTGGTGTTGAAAACTAAGACATGGTTCTTCTCATGATTACAGGTAGTGAGTCCACATCATCCACCCATCCACAAAACTCTATGGTGTTCCTTGTTTTGGAATTATGAAGTTCCTTCCTTAATGAAACTGTTACTGAATTGGTGACTTTGGTAGTTTCCAAACTTGGAAAGAGTTAAACCGATAGACAAGGATGTGAATTCAAGGTTATTTGACACTTTTTTATACTTACCTACCCTTTGGGGTGCATCAACATTTTCATGGATTTCTCACCATTATGCTATCGACCAATAATAGGAAGTTAAAGTCTTTGCATAGTTTGGTTTCCATCCAAAAATCATAAAAATATATTTAAAAAATAATAATGAAAATTCAAAGCACACTCTTAGATAAAATAATGGGCTATAAGCAACAGTTATGGAACTAGAAAGACATGTTACCCATGCATGAAGGTCCCATCTAACGAAGGCCCTTCTAACTTCCTACTTCTTTTTGCTTTTTTTTTTTTTTTTTTGGAATGGTGATTGATCTATGGGGGTACTCTTGTACCTTGAGATTTGGGTGAGTCTAAGAGTATTAATGTGAAGTCATTGGAAGTGGTTGGTTTTAATTTGAATTGGGATTGATCATTATCACGTCACTTTAACCATAAAAAATTCACAAGGGACTTCATGCAATCACAATTCGAGACTCCATTCCACTCTCTCTCTCTCTCATCATCCACCTATGCTTTCCATAATCCACATCACTGCCTTTGCTCATGTTTATTTCAAATCTCTTAGTTTGATATGGCCAAAATATTTTTATAGTCTCTTTGGTGATTTGGTGTTTGACTTTCATAATCATTAATTGAACATGGGACCCACAAAATCCTTGGTTTGAGGATATGCAAGGGCATTAAGGACATGAGCCTACTTTGGGGAGGATCCACTTGCATATCTCTTGGTTGGATTTGTTAAGTTCCAAACGCCTTAGGTAGTTTCACAATCAAACCTTTTGTGTGCTCCATCGGTGACATCTAATTGTGCATTCTTTCACAATGTTCTTCAATGAAAAACTCCTTTTTTGTGAATTATCTAACCCTCTTCAAGCATTTCATTGTGTTCATGGCTTTTTTGGCTTTCCAAGAACTTCAAATTTATGTTAAAACTCTTTGTTTTTTCATTATCTTTAATGTTGAAAAATTTCAAAGCCCATAACTTTTAAACTACTTGTCTGATTTACCTCATTTTTTAGTCCTACTGCTACTAAAGATAAGCTCTACATCGTTGGGGTTACAAACCTTAGGTTTTTGCTAATTTTTTTTCAAAATTTCTCTTGCTTTCACAAGGATTTAATGAATAAAATAATATTAAAATCACTCATTTATGTAAGTCAAACCCTTTCAACAAACTCTAGTAGCCATAAAAATCAAATAATATGAAAATAATCAATCTACCATGATCACAACTTAGCCAAGTGTAACTGCCCAAAAAGATAATGTACCTAAATGTTATAAGTTACACATCACATGCTAATCCTTGACTTTGTTGTGATCACAAATGGCACCAAAAGGTAAGCATGGACTGGAAGTAGGACTATCCCAATCAAGGGATAAGTGACCTAGAGCTAGAAGGGGTTAACAACCTGAACAACCGTAGGAGTAGGTAGCAGAAGCCCATGCAACAAGACCTCTTCTTGGCAATTTGATCTTCTCCCTCATCTTCAAGCTACCAGAGAGGTTTGGATGTTAATTTTTTTCATGGTATTTAATTTTTTTGTTATGAATATCAAATTTTGTAAATGATTATAAATCCATACACTTGGGTACTTAGCATCTATTTGTTTGGTTTGAGTTAGTTTGTGTGTTAGTCAGTCAGTCAATAATCTAATACCTTCCCAATATTTTGTAAAGAAGCTGTTCCTCATTTTGTTCACTCGAGGATGAGTTTTCATTCAATCATGGGGGTATGATAAATTGAATTCTTCATCGGCTATGATATCGAGGCTCCAATATTAGAGCTTTGTGCTATGTTATCAGATATCCAATATCGCGGGATGCGTGCCTACCTATAAATACAACACTTGGGTGCACAATCCAAACATGCCATTCCTTATTTGTTGGCAAAGCTCTTGTTGTTTGTTTTCTTCATAGTTAGAATATTTTCTAAGGGGCCATAGTAGGAGTTGGAAAGTGTATGGATCTTTATTCAAGCACTAATGTACCTAAGCACCTCATTGTGAATAGTAATAAAGACAAGCTTTTCTGATCAAACCGTGTAGCACTTGGAATAGATTAATGTTTTTCTTATGAATTTATTATTCATGCACTTTTCTTTAATTAATTTTAATTAAGTAATTAATATTGATTAAATAATGTACATAAGTATAACCACTTTGAGCATACATTACTCTTGGTAATACTAGTAGTGCCTAATCCTTGGTAGCCTAGTAGCATTGCAACATGTTCAAGATGTGTACAAAAAGTGGGAACAAATGCTTATGGTAGGATTAGTTAAGTGTTAGCTAGTTATTGGATTAATTAAATATCAAATTTACTTTATTTCCAGCACTTAGGCAAATCTAGTGAAAAAGACAAAATGATTAAAATCATGTGCCTCAATGATACTTAATCATACCTTTACATTTCACAAGTAAAATTGGAAATACAATAATCATGTCCTTGATATTCACTTCCTAAACCTAGTGTACTTGGAGAGCTAAAGTCTACGAAATTTGACCAAATTGCTTATTGAACACTAGTGATTTTTATTGTTGGGCATAGGGACGACTCGTTGCTTATCAAATATTTTCTAATTCTTTAATAATTTTTCATTATTTTTATCTTTCTAATTTTTGATATCTTTTCTAATTTTTCATGTTTTGTTATCATTTTACTTGCACATTAGTTAGCAGCAAGTAGTCCCTATGCCCAACCATACAAATCACGAGTGCTCATGCACAATCCAGTAAAATTTTATGGATGGGACTAGTTATAGCATCTAGATCATTAATCCTTGATCACAATTTCTTGTCTTCCGACTTAGACTAGTGGTAGCATTGTCACATATGGTTTAGTCCAAGGTGAGGCATATGATGGCTGATGTTGTAATGACCTTAAGCTAATCTCAACAATAATAGAGAAATTAATTATTTAATCTAATTAACAACAAAAAGAAAAAGTCTAAACTAGCCTAAGAGCAATGAATGTTTGTTCCTAGCTTGTCGTACACGTCTTGAACTCACGTATCCACTACTAGGTTATCAAGCATTATACTTCTAGGAAAACTAAGCAATAACACTACTAGGATTACGAAGTGAATACGTGTTTATGCTCAAAACTGGTCATGCTCATTCCATCGATTGATTAACATGCATGAAACATAAATATTAACTAAGTGCATGGAAAGTAAAGTGCATTGAACCTAAATCTAATCTATTCTAAGTGCTACAAGGAGTTTCAAGAATCTCGTCTTTATTGCTAATCACATTAATGTGTTCAGGTACAAGATTCTCAAATAAAGAACTATACAATCCTTTAAGTCCTACTGCAAGTACTTAGAAAATATTCTAACTGTTATGGAAAAAAATTACAAGAGCATCACTATGCTACTAAATGAACAATAACATAATGCATGGTTGTGTGCATTTATATAGGCAAGACCAGACACTTCGTCGACATGTATGTGTTGATGCATCTTTCCAGGTATCAATGGGTATGCATTAACACATGCTGGTCGACGCTACCTGACAATAATAATTCATCATACATATTTTTGTTAAATTTCCAATAAAACACATCAAATAAGGAAAAATGTAGTCGCAATAAGGTGAATATTTCTCTATATTATCAATCATAATGGACTAATTATCTATACAGTGAGACCACAACATCCATCCATCCATTCCAATAATAAGAGGTTCTTACCATGGTCATAATGATATTATTCTCATAATAGAGTGAAGAACCTAGTGGCAATGAAAAGGGTGTGACATCAAGGGGATTTGTGGATTCTCTTTGATTAATACTGCAAGTTCTATCCTATTGCTTAGTAATGGTACAAAAAGTGTTTCCTTACAATGTCACTAGAAAGACATGTTACCCATGCCTGAAGGTAGTCCTATGGTAAGGTTGATACAATTAAAAATAAAATCCATGCACAATAATAAATTTTTGAATGTCCCATTAGAAAGACATGTTACCCATGCTTGAAGGTAGGTAAATTTTTAGGAATTAAAGAAAAAAATAAAAAGTGCAATAAATAAACTCCTTCCTTGGACAATATGCCAAGTGGTAATAGTCTTGGCAATAGTGGTATCTTTTGATTGTAACTCTCAAAGATGAAATAATACAATGTCATTGTTACATGGTTTGGACTTGGTTTGAATCTTGGAAAGAAGGGCTAATGGTGAAAGATGTCTAAGGATAGAGGTTCTCTTGGGCTATTCCCATGATTCAGGGATCATGAAACACTCTAATGTGCCCTTGAGTAACACTCAAGTGTTAGAAAACCCATCTTAGCTTGGCAGTACCAAGCCAACAGTAGGAAACCCTCTTGTTGCATTCCTTTCTAAGTCCTCATCATACTAACCTCACATGGAGAACTACATGGCCCTCATCTATGGTGGTCGTAGATATGTATGCAACCAAGATTGGATAGTTTCAGTATAGTGCTTTGTTGAACCTTATACTAGATCATGAGGGGTCTGGGGGTGAGGCATCCTTTGTAGATGCATCGTCTCCCCTTCCACCGATGATGTCTTTGTGTACTTATTTGCTAAGTCCTCGTTTGGAGTTTAGAGGTTCTCCTTGAGGTGTATTTTCATGTTAAGAAGCTATTGTGCTACTTACTTCATTCTAAGGATTGCTTGCTTGTTTAAAGGTGTATTCCCTAGGTTTTTCATCCCATATCTATTAGATCTCAATGAATACCTTGCGGTGCCAGACAATGTTGGGATAACGTTGTTACAGGTGATATCAAAGCACATTTTGTAATCATGTTATGATAAGCATGTATCCTTTGGCAATGTTATACTATCAAAGTTTTCTATTTATGGTCCTTTCAGATAGATATCTAGGTGATATAGGATCATATCCTTATGTATTCTTTGAAGAGTTTCCTTATGATAAGACTCTTAAGCTTTTCAATACAGGGCTGATGTTATAGTGTGAGCAACTGAACTATGTTTTTTATTTAGAGGATGTTGATGAGCGGTGATGTACCCCTATGCTCAACCATATGAATACGAGCATTTCACAAACGATTCGGTCAAATTCCAAGGACTAAGTGCCTATGCGCCTTTATGGAATGATAATAGGTTGGTTAATCATTGTCTTCCAAAACTTACTTGTATGTCATGGTTGTATAGTTAAGTAAGCTTAAGGCATATGATTTTTATGGATTTTATGTGTTTTATATCCTACACTAGTAAGGAGGGGGGAGAGTAATAACTAAGTAACTTATCTAATTTAACTATTCATTAACTAAGTTCTAATTACTCCTAACACTAGTATTCATTCCCACTTGTTGTACACATCTTGAACCAGTGTAACGCTGTTGGGATTACCAAACGCTAATCGTTACTAGGTTACCAAGCGCTACACGCATGCTCGAAGTGGTTGTACTGAGTGTATTTAACTAAGAGAGTTGTAGGGTGAGAGAAATCATTAATCAACAAGAAAATCATTAAATAATAATTAATTGCTAATTAATCTATTTTGTATGCTGCAAGGTTTATCATAAAGTTCGTCTTTATTGTCGTATACATAGTGTGCTCAGGTATACAATGCTCAAATAAAGATCCATTCACTCTATGACTCCTACTGCGGGCACGCAGAAATAATTCTAACTCTAGGGGAAAAATGGCAAGATTTTGGCTAAGGGACTAACTTCTAATGTGGAAACCAAGGGTGCCACCTCTTATTTATAGGCAAGGAGATGGGTCGCGAGATTGGGTATCTGACATTGCATGGTTGATCCGATATCATGGATGTGATATCGCGTACGCAATATCGCAATTCATCATACCCCCATGACTAAATGAAAACTCATCCTTGAATTCCTTAAAAAATATTGGGAAGGTATGGGATTATTGACTGAATGACCATTGACGGTGGAACAGGGTGATAGACTCAACGTGCCCGATGAACGGATCAACGATACAATACATGATAGCATTAGTGTTTATGACCACAAAAGTGAACACTGTACATAATGACATCCAGCCTTATTTGGTAGCTAGAAGAGAAGGAGAGAGAGAAAAGAATAATATGTGTTGTTGGCAATGCCAAGATTGCACCTTCCATTGTTTATCCATAGCCACACCACCAATCTTGCTCCTTTCGTAAATGCTTCAGTTCCGGTCCATCCTGAGTGTTTCTTCCAGGCCTAGTCCATTGTTGTATGATCATCATTTGCACATACAACAAAGTCACAAATGAGCAAGGGTAGATAAATCACAATGTAGGTGATACCTTGCCTTAGTGTAAAGTGCATTGGCTAAGTTGTGGCTATGGTAGATACTAATTCTAGAGATTTAATACTGGTGACTACCTAAGGTGTAGGGGTTAGGAAAGATTGAAAAAAATTGTGCTAGGACCCCCATGACTAAGAGCGAACCTTCGGTAGCGATAGGATGGAAAAAGATAAGGAATAAGAAAGATGGAGAAAAAGTAACAACGATAACACCAATAAAATGGATGTCATGGATGGGGATGAAACAAAAAATTGTTGATTGCAGAAAATGTTTAAGGAAAAGAAGTTAACAAGTGCACCAAAAAGGAATGTCGGTGGGTCCTCCCCTAAGCAAGCTCATGCCTTGATGCCCTGACAGACCCACAAACCAAAGAGTCCATAGGCTCTAGGAATTTCATTTGGAAGAAAGAGTTAAAAACTTACCCATAAGAAATTACCAAGGAAAAACAATGCATCAACCAAGATACAGACTAATGATAAAACTAGTAATGAGATGAAAAATGGAAAAGAAAGATGGAGAGGAGGGAATGGAATGGAAACCCAAGAACAAGGTTGTGTAAAGTCCCTTGTGTGTGTTTTATGGTTAATATGACCAAGTAGAACTCATTCCAAATCCAAGCTCAATCAAACCACATTCAGTAACCTTGCATCAACACATTTGACCAGCCTATCCTCTTGAAGCAACAAGAATGCCTCTAAAAAAAGTGACCACCATTCCAAGGAGAGCAAGATGGAGAACCAGGAAGCGAGAAAGGGCCTTAGATAGAGGGAACCTTTAGGCATGGGCAACATGTCTTTCCAGTTCCATAACTAGTGCTTGTAGCCCAATTTCATTATTGTGTCTAAGGGGTATGCTTTGAATTCTCACTATTTTTTTTGTGTGAGAATGACACCATACAAAGACTTATTTTTATGTACTCAACTTTTGGTGATTTGATGAAGTGTTAGAATGGTGGAAAGCCCAAGGAAAAAGCATCCAAGAACTCAAGAGAATAGTTAGCACAACTACATCATATCCCCTTGAAGTCACACCCTTTTCATCCTTTGAGTCCTTTCTTAGTTTGAGAAATATCCAGCCACCAATTCATTAACAGTTTTATTAGAGAAAGGGACTGTATAATTCCAAGCCAAGGGAGACCATAGGATTTTATGGATGCATGAACGACATGGACTCATTACCTGTTTGATCAAAAGAACCATACCTTAATATCAACATCATACTTCAAAGGTAAAATCCAAACATTAG
>MNCI01004119.1:215859-261559 GCA_015680685.1 Gnetum montanum | reverse complement strand
TTTGGATAGGAAGTATTGGAAGTTTTTCATACACTAACTCGTAGGGAGAGTAGCCTATAGGGAGTTTTCATGTGGAGTAGTATGCCCAAAGAGCATCATTCAATTTAGTGCTCCAGTCTCTCCTATACTTGCTAATGGTTCTGGTTAGTATCTTAGTAATCTCCCTATTGGTGACCTCAGCTTGACCGTTCGCTTGGGGGTGGTATGGTGTAGTCAATTTGTGCTCAACCCCTAAGTGTTGCATTAACTTCTGAAAAGTTGCACTTGTGAAGCGGGTACCATTATTTGAGATAAGTGCACATGGCACACCAAACCTGTTGATGACTTGTTGTTGGAAAAATCATGTAGCTATAGATGATGTACAATCTTTAACGGTAGCTGCTTCAGCCCATTTTGTTGAGTAGTCTATGGAAACTATGATGTAAGCTTTTTCATTGGACATTGGTGTAATGGGCCCCATGAAATCAATTCCCCAAATGTTGAAGGGTTCTAATGGTTGAATCCATTGTTGTGGACCCTCCATTCTACCAGTCATTCCCCCATCACGTTGACAACGCTCATAAGATTGGACAAATTGATGGGTGTCCTAGAACAAGGTAGGCTAATAATATCTTGCAAGCAAGATCTTGATGGTCGTTTGTCTCCCAACATAATGACCCCCACAAGGGCCCTCATGAGCATCTTGGAGAACTCTCAGTTGATCTCTATCAGGAACACACCATCGAACCAAGCCATTAGGACATACTTTGTAAAGTTATGCATGGATCTCCATAAAGTACTTGGCTCTGTGAAGAAACTATTGTTTCTTCTTAAGCTCTAGCTCTTGTGGTGTTTGTTAGGTAAGGAGATAGGTAAGAATGCTACTATATTAGTTTGTCTCCATGGGTGATTGGTTATTCACTACACCAGCAAAGAGAAATTCATTAGGGAAATAATTAGAAATTGGATACTCATCCTCTTTGCTATCTTAGCGCAACCAAGATAAATGATCAACAACTACATTCTTGGTGCCTTTACGATCGATCATCGTTAAATTGAACTCTTGTAGGATTACTAGCCATCGTATAATATGGGGACTTACCATTGGCTTATTCATGAGGAATTGAATTGCACTATGATCCATGTGTATGAATACTTTGTACCCCAATACATAGTGTCTAAATTTTTCTAGTGCAAACACTACAACCATTAATTCTTTTTCTGTAGTAGTGTAGTTAAGTTGTGCACTAGCGAGACTTTTACTTGCATAGTGGATGTAATAAGGATGTTTCTGGTAATCTAAGTGTGTAAGTATGGCTCCTAAGGCATAGTTGGACACATCAATCATCACATGGAATGATTTGGACCAGTCAGGAGCTTGTAGAATGGGTGTTTCTACCAGCTTCTATTTTAGAGTTTGGAAAGCTCGTTCACATTCCCTGGTCCACTCGAAGGGTATGTCCTTTTTCGTTAACTCTACCAATGGTTTGAAAATCTTTGAAAAGTTCTTTATGAATCTCCTCTAGTAGCCAGTGTGTCCAAGGAATGACCGAATGTCTTTGACAATTTTTGGTTGACGGGTAATTCCTTGGATGACTTTGATTTTCTCCGGGTCTACCTCTATTCCTGCATGTAAGATTTTATGTCCAAGTACCATGCTTTCTTGGACCATAAAATGGATTTTTTGCCAATTGAGCCTCAAATTAGTTTCTACACATCTTTTCAGCACTTTCTCTAATCGGTCTAAGGCTTGATCAAAACTTGCTCCATAAGTGAAGAAGTCATCCATAAAGACTTCCACACCATTTCCTATCTGCTACTGGAATATGCTTAGAACTAAGCATTGAAACATGGTAGGGGCATTGCACAAGCCAAACAGCATTTTTTTGTATGCAAATGTCCCCCAAGGACTGGTGAACATAGTTTTGGCTTGGTCTTTTGGGGCTATTTGTATTTGGTTGTATCCACTATATCCATCCAGAAAACTATAATAGCGATGCCCTGCGATTGTGTCTAAGACTTGGTCAACAAATGGCAACGAAAAGTGATCCTTGAATGTTGCCATGTTTAGTAGTCTAAAATCTATGCACACCCTCCATTTGCCTCCCTTTTTAGGCACAATTAGTAAGGGGCTAACCCATTCACTATCAGGAATGAGGTATATGAACCCAGCCTTTAGAAGCTGTTCAATTTCTTCTTTTACTACTTGCTTCAACTTTGGGTTCAATTGTCTCTGTGGTTGTTTTCAAGCCTTCATGGAGGAGTCAATGTAAATCCTATGCTGGCATATCCTAGGATCTATTCTAGTTAATTCTAGATATGACCAGGTGAAGGATTTTGACCACTTGTTTATTACCTTTAGCAGACTCTCTTTTTGTTGTGGAGCAAGTTTTGCATTAATGATTATCGGTTTTCCATTCTTAAGGAACATGTATTCCATACCAACAAGCAATGGTTTTAGCTCTAGGGGCTCTTGTTTAAATTTCTTAGGAATTTCCAACTTCCCCCAATTGATGTTTTCCAAGTTAGGACTGGGAAGTTGGCGGTGGACTTACTCTAATGCATCTATGCTATCTATGTAAGCGCAACTCAAACCCTTAGTTAGTTCCATGCATATAAGTTAGCTACTTTCTTGATCAATTATTAGCCACTGGGAGTCTTCTTGTTGTGTGGCTGCTGCATATAGGCACCTCTGTATATTGATCGTTTGTGCACACTGATTGCATGCAGGCAATGTTAGAATTTACACAACCCATGATCTCTACACACAATCACACCCTATGTCACTATATGCGATGCATGAAACCTTCTTCTTGTCAATCTTTTCGAAAGTATTTTCCTTAGATATTTCTAGGGAAAGATCACGGATTCCTAGGTGTGCATCGATAGTGCTTAGCCATGCCCTTCCCATTATGATTGGGAAGTCCCCCTTATTGTTGTTCACTTGAATCACCAAGAAGTCAGCTAGATACGACCATCCATAGATAGTGGTAACAATGTCCTCCACTAATCCCAAGGGAATAGTGATGGACTAGTCAGCCAACTCTAAATGGATGTTTCTCTTTGTTAATGGGGGTAGGTTCTAGGCCTTGTACATTTCTTGGGATATTAGATTGACACCGAAACCTGAATCCAAAAGAGCTTTGCATGGCTCATTCCCAACGATTTGTAGATATATTAGGAGACTCCTAGGATCAGAGAATTTCTTGGGAAGGTGGCCAGCCTTGATCTAATCAGTAATGTCATGTGTTATCATGACCGTATGCATTGAATGTGGTGTTAGGTTTGAACGGGACTCTGAAGCTCTATTTGATACGGAGACATCCAAAGACTCAACCACATGGGGTTACAAGGGCTTAGTTGGATTGTTGGTTCTAAAGAAAGGTCTTTTTTTTCATACGATTATCAAAACCAACAGTAGGTTGACGATTAATGGCCCTTGTGGCATTACGTTGCTATGGCTGAGTAGGGAGTTCACCTTGCATTGCTAGAGCAGGTGGTAATGGAGCTGTTGGTGGGAGAGATGTGGTCAAATTGGAAGGATGGTACACTTGTGGAATATCACCCTTAGGAGAGGGAGTCCTATAGTACTTGCAGGCTTGGCAGTGATGTTGGGGAGTAACATGACCAACAAAGTCACGTGGAAAGATTGGATGTTGCACATAGTATCCATATAGGTTAGGTTGCCAATAAGGATATTGTTGCCTTGGTGGTGGCATTTCCCATGATTATGGGTGTTGCCACTGTTGATGTTACTCAATTGGTTATGGTGGAGTTCCACTTGGATAATACGTTAAAGGTTGGTGAAACTGCCTTGGGTTACCTTGGGGGTAAGGTAATCGTTGGGATGTTTGCTATTTTTTTAAATGTGGATTAATTGCATACACCCCAGACTCCTGTAGATGTGAGATCATAAGGCAACATCCCTTAGGATGGTCATATTGATAGATCTCGCATCCACTATCATCATCTATATCTAAGTCCACAACCTCTTCAATAATAGAAAATTTACCCTTACTCTTGTTACATGCATTTTTTTCTTCTCTCTTTTTTCTTTTGTCACGATCACTACCTCGCTCCCTAGACTCCTCTACTACTTTGAGAATAGTTTGAAACCTACTATCTAGGGAGTCCCACATTTGGTCTACCTTTGCCAATACTTCTGATGCTAACTTTTGGATAGGTAAGGTTTTCTTATTCACCATCTCTTTGAGTGGTGACTCTTCCTCATCCTCACAAAATCTTACTCCCTTCTTTCGGAGGGAAGAATCTCGGTTATATTTTTCTGCACTCTCTCTCTTTCATAGCTCGCTTTCTTCCTTAGCTACTTGCTCCAGTAGTCTATGAATTTGATGGGACCTAAACTCAAATAGTCTTCCTTGGGCATAAGTTGCAAGGGTTCCTCTAGTTTCATGCCTAAACCCATCTACAAGATGACGTAGCTAATCCCGTTGTGAATAACCATGGCCAGGACAATGATGTAATAGTGCATAATAATGACCCATGGCAGCATCCATGGGTTAGACACCCAGGAGTATGTTTGGTACTTATCGTTGAACAATTCTAACATAGTACTCCACCTACAAATGGATTCCAGTTCTAAAGACCAGTATCAGCTTTTAGCTTCTTTTATTAGTGTTTGTGGGAACAACTTAAGTTTTTGCCACTTCTCTATGTTTTACAAGGCACACACATTGTGAAATGCTTGTAAGTGATTTTGAGGATCTGCGTTATATCCCCCTTCAAATCGTGGAATGTTATTCATGTCTAACATCTTGATCCTACTATATTTTTGATGCCTTTTTGGAACTCTCACAGCCTCAATTATGTTTAGCATGCTTCGAGTAGCGAGTAGGGGTTCATCATGATCATCTTGTTCGTAGTGTCTATGTTGCCTATGCCATTCCCTACTCTCCCCTCTTCTATGTCGTGATTCCCTAGAATGCCCTCATCCTCTATCCTGGTTGTTTCATCTACCACTTCCCTTTTGGTTACCCTTATCCTCACGATCTATCTCTCTATGGCTATGTCTAGACACTGAAGGAGAGGGTGAAGGAGATGATGAAGGTGAAGAAGAAGGAGAATTGCCACCATGAGGGTGTCTACTACCTTCTCTTCAGTGGTCTCTATCTTAATCGTGATTGCGATCAGAATGCCCACCTTTGTCATGTGTCCTTGTTCCTTTTTTAAATACTTTATGTCCATTGGTATCATCACCTGGGTTGTGAATAGTAGAATGAAGGTTTTGATACAGAACACCCTAGCCAAAGTCAAGGGGAGGAACATCGTTATGTTGGCGACTACCTGAAGCAGGTTCATCACCTTCAATTTCGCTTAAAATGTTGGGGGCATCCTTGGACCATTTTCCCTTCAAAGACTTATGGTGTCTCTCCTATTGCAAATCCCTCTGACATTGCACCTCTGTGGGATGATAGTCTCTCAAATCATAGTCTTGTGCAACATGCTCTACATGTAAGTGTTGCATGCCTATTCGTGTGAGAGCACGAAGGAGCATACTTGGGACTGCATGATCGGGAGGTAACACTATGTTACCTTCTAAGTCACGCCAATGTAGCTGTTCGTCTTGATGAAGGATAAAGGTGAAGTCAAGTACATATTCATCAGGATGAATATATACCACACGAAACTATTGAGGAATTGGCGGATCAACATCATGTGTATCTTGCCGTTGATTGCTTCTTGTGTTAGTCCTAGGTAGTGAAGTGATTTTGTGTGAAGAAGAAGACATCTTGTCTTGTTTAGTGTGCAATGTACTATTATCTTTTCATTAATCAACCCTAAGGGTTTGTTCTAACGAAGTGAATGATTTCCTACGTTCTACTTAGTTCACAAACAACTAAGTCCCCAACAATGGCACCAATGATGAGCGGTGAGGTACCCCTATGCTCAACCATACGAATATGAGTGTTTCATGCATGATCCGGTCGAATTCCAAGGACTAAGTATCTATGCGCCTTTGTGGAATGATAATGGGTTGGTTAATCATTGTCATTCCAAACTTACTTGTATGTCACGGTTATATGATTAAGTAAGCTTGAGGCATATGATTTTTTTTGGCCTTTATGTGTTTTATATCCTACGCTAGTAAGGAGGGGGGAGAGCGATAACTAAGTAAATTATCTAATTTAACTATTCATTAACTAAGTTCTAATTACTCTTAACACCAGTATCCATTCCCACTTGTTGTACACATCCTGAACCAGTGTAACACTATTGGGATTACCAAACACTAATTGTTACTGGGTTACCAAGCGCTACACGCATGCTTGAAGCGGTCGTACTGAGTGTATTTAACTAAGAGAGTTGTAGGGTGAGAGAAATCATTAATTAACTAGAAAGCATTAAATAATAATTAATCACTAATTAAGCTATTCTGTATGCTGTAAGGTTTATCATAAATTTCATCTTTACCGCCGTACACAAAGTGTGCTCAGGTACACAATGCTCGAATAAAGATCCGTTCACTCTATGACTTCTATTATGGGCACGCAGAAATAATTCTAACTTTGGGGAAAAAATGGCAAGAGTTTGGCTAAGGGACTAACTTCTAATGTTTAAATGAAGGGCGCCACCTCTTATTTATAGGCAAGGAGATGGGCCACGATATCGGATATCCAACATCGCATGGTTGATCTGATATCGCAAACACGATATCGCGGTTCATCAAATGTATAGGATTACATTGTGGTGTTGTCCTCCACTAATTCACTTATGGTTTGACTATTTTTGGTTTTACTTTGATATGGCAAAGGAGAGTTATATTGGGAACTTATAAATTGTTATTGCTTAAGGAGCTCTCATCTCTAGTTTTCAGTGGTTCATCTAGGATGAACAAGACCTAGTCTCTACTTCGATCTCCACCTAGATGACATGTATCAAGATGGCATTAATTAGTTTATGTAGGATGTAGTATCCTTGCACCCCCCACTTATTCTAGATACAGTGAGTGTGAGAATTACAAATTGGAACATGTTGGTTCCCAAGTACCTCAGGATGGAGGGCATTCAGACATGTGCTCTCGATGAGCCTTATTCTAGGTGGATCAAGACCATCACTGATAAACTTCGTACATTCATTTTTGCGATTGTATGTTTGTGTAGTTGTGTAGGTGTGTCTTTCTTGAGCTACTTTTTCAAATTCTTCATGCATGTCTCTCTCACTATGTTTATCGTTTGTAACACAAGGCTTTGTGCTCTATGCTATGAGAACTTGTTGTTAAGATTGTCAAGGATGAATTTTGAGGCCATGTGTGCAATCCCAAGATCAAATTATTGTGGTCCTTGTTTTGATAACCTCTTAGGCTTTGAGCATGGTTTCCCTTGTTGCAGATCTTTCAAGTGTTGTATGTTCTTGTTTAAGTTGGTTGTGTTGCCCTTGGCTTCATGGCATCACTTCCTTGAATGGTGACATTTCTTTAGACATTTTGTTATGAAAACCTTTTAGAGTAGGTCATCCTATTGATGATTCTTGTTGAGAACTCACCTCCTATAATGAGAGTCTTCCCTTGTAAATGCATCCTCTCTGATGTTTCTCTTCATAGCAAGAATTAGAGTTTTGTTAAGACCTATTGTTGGATACACATTGGTCTCCCTTCTTATGATTTGAGTTGAGATAATGATTATCTAGAGCCCATGCCTCAAGAATTTGTTGAGATTTTGATCCTAGTTGAAACTAGTATTAGTGGTTGGGGATGTTTGTTGTACATGAACCTTTTGGAGTTTGAGAGCGTTCCAGTTCTTTCTTTCTTGGTGTGCCTCATAATAAATTTTTTTGTGTGAGTGTATCTAATTGACCCATCATGTTTTGCATGATTGATCTCTATGCATGTTGCTAAGGTCTTACTCTTTGTGGTGTTGTGTAATCATGCTTGATGGTTGTATATGAGGCTAATGTGCTGATCATGTTCCTACAAACTCCTTTGTTTCTGAGTTGTTATCTCAGCCTTGCAAGTAGCATACCTATAAAGATGTAGCTAGTGCTGACCTTAATTAATTCTGTGAGCACTATGTCTATGGGGAGCATATGTGCTCTTGAGGCCTTCATGAATTGGTTATATGGTCTTAAAATCCCCACATTGGGTTGTGTATTTATTTATACACTTCTTGTGGTGGAGCAGTGGGTGCATCATGATTTTTTTGCCTCTCAGTGTTGGGTGGGTACTAACAAAGGACAATGGTTCATCCTAGATCTTATAGATATTGGGTTAGCAAATGGCATAGAATAATATCCCTAGCCATGCCAGATACTAATGGTCCAAGAATGGCCAATGCCTTGATGTCCCATTATCTTGGGTGATGGATTCTTAGTTGGTGTTCTACATTGTTCAATCATTGTGTTTCTATCCCAATTCATTTTCTTTCGATGGTAGTCTTGTAGTGGGTGCAATGTGACAGTTGTTCATGTATGTGTAGAGATAGAGATAGGTTTTTCTCATAATAGCATGGTGCAACTTTAGTTTTGTTCCTGGTGGCCTAAACCCTTCAGCTTAGGATGGGCTTGGGTAGTTTGTCATATAGTCTTCTAGACTTGGGTAGTTGATGAGTAGTAAGGTACCCCTATGCCCAACCATATGAATAAAAAGTGTTCATGCACAATCCAATCAAATTATATGCATGGACCTAGTTGTGTATCTAAATCGTATGCTTTGATTGTAGTTTACTGTCTTCCCACTTGGACTAGTGGTATCTTTGTCATGTATGGTTTAGTCCAAAGTGAGGCATATGGTGTTGTCTAATTCTATGATGCTCCTAATGATGATAAAGAGCTAAATTAACTAAGCTAATGAACAATGGAAAATAAGATCTAAACTAGCCTATGTATGATGAGTATCCATCCCCAATCATCTATACATGCTTTGGACTTCATATAACTACCACTAGGATTACCAAATGTACATCACTAGGTGTGCCAAATGATACACTGCTGGATTACCAAGTACTTACACTTAAGCACTTGTGATTAAGTCATACTCATTTCACTTAATGATAGGAATAGTTAATAGCAATAAATGGGAACATTAATTAAAGAAAATAGTAAATAATTAAATAATGGAAGTAATCTCGATTTTTATTTTTAGTCATGTAATGTATCCAAGTACGTCACACTCGAACAAAGGTGTTGTACGATTACAAACATCACATTGTGGGCATGCACTAGGAATAATAGAATTAGAATTCAAAAATCTAAGAAAGACTATCAAAAACTAAGAACTAAAACTATGTTCCAACCATTCACCCAAGTGTTGTATTTATAGGCATACGACAAGGAGGACAAAATGTATAATGAATTAACTTTGGAAGAAAGGACATTCTTCAAGATTGGCACATATCATCTCTTCTTGACCAAAGGACTTAATAGGATCTCAACATATGCAGCCAGGGGAAGTGCTATCTTAATGGACAAATACATGGCCAACCTTCCTTAGTTCTAAAATTTCACCTCAATGGGCAACATGATCATTTTATTCACAAGCAAGATTACTAACAAAGAAGATGGAAACAACAAACAAAAAAATTTGGAAGGAATCAGAAAGATTATATCAAGAAATAAGAAATTAACAAAAAAAAGTGTAAAAAAAAAGATGGAAAACACTTATGAATCCTAAAAATTAGAATGGGGGGTATCCCTCATGACTAAACATTTGGCCATGACAAGGATTAATAAGTGGATAGATAGGATCCATGCATGTATAAAACATTGGTAACCTTTCATTCCCTAGCTACTAGATGCCTTTTGATGTTGCGGTGGCTAGGTAGAAAAATTTCTTGTCACACACTTAATTGTTAAATGTATGGCGGGTCAAGATATGAGGTGTGTTAACATGATGGATGTCTGGCCCACAATTGCACCCTTGATCATGATATGATATGCATGGATTTGTCGGTCCCACCATGCTTGTAGATTTATTGCTTGGGTTTGGAATTAGAGTAATGATGGATGGTGGCCCCTGTGTATGATTAGAGGACGATGGTGGTAAAGAGGAAGGCATTGCACCATATTGGCATTATGCTAGTTTGGATGGTGTGGTAGATCCATGAGTGTTTTACTTTAGCTTACAACCTTTCCTAAAGAAGGAATGTTTTTGAAATGGTGGTTGAGATCTACTGGGATCAACATGTGTATGCACATTTATAGCACAAGTTTGTGGATAGTGTGGTGCGAAACCTTCCTATGTCCTTGGTGGTGGTGTGTAATAAGGTGGAGCATGAGAATATTGAGGGAGGATGGATGGTAAGAGGCATGAGGTGGTGATCCCTCTAGGAATGTCATGAGTTGATGGTACTAGGGAGAGTGATAGTGGTGATTTAAAGTAGAGGACATAGAACTAGTTGGAGAAACTTGAACATAATATCTATATGAGTTTGGTGGATAGGGTTGATTTGGTGGTGGTCTCTCCCATGACTGTGATTGTTGCCACTATGGTTGATGATAGTGTTGAGGTTGGTAATAAGTCCCCCTAGGATGATACGATTGGTTGTGGGATTGTCTATAATTACTGTGTGTAAGCGAAAATCTCCCAAGCATGTGCTTCTATACAAACTTCAGATTTAAGGCACTTGCCCTATACTCATGTAGATGCAACAAGACTAGGCAATGGCCCTTTTGATGGTCATATATGCAAATGTTACATCCATTATCTTCATCTGTGGTTGAGTCTATATCCTCACTTTCTTTAGTCATTTTTCTTATTTGTCAAAAAGTGTTCCTAGCTGTTTCTTAGTTCTGTACCCTTTATTTATTGTGATTACTTGGCTTGTTTTGCATGATCCTCTCCTCAACCATCTCAACGAGAGTTGTAACATTTTCATATTTCCATTTTGACATCCTATTAAACTTTACTTCTAGTTCATCAATAGACTTCTGTATTGGTAAATTTCGTTGTGGGAGCACCTTATCAAGAGCAGTTTCTTTCTCCTTACCATAGATATGGACCTTCATCTATTAAAGAGTTGGGTCCCAATGATATTTCTCAACATTCTCCCATTTGCATATCTCTCCTTCTTCTTCTGCCACATGCTCGATTAGCTCGCAGATCTAATAGACATACATCCCAAGGATCTTCCTTGTTTCATTATGAAGCCCATATATGATGTGGAATAATTGCCTTTCTTCAAAGAAACCATGTCCTAGGCATATATTTAGTAGAGAATAATATCTATCTAAGTCCATGTCCAAGGGTTCATGTTTTTCTTGCTTCCATCCTTGGATCTGTCTCCTCAAGTTGGACACCTTTGTATAGGTTTGGTATTTCTCGTTGAAGAGTTTCAGCATTGTGGATCATCGTCGAATTGAATTTGGTTTTAACAATCTATACCACACTTTGGCTCTATCAATTAGTATCCTAGGAAATAAATTAAGCTTTTGCCACTCACTTTCAATGTTGTAGAAAGCATAGGCATCATGGAAGGCTTGTAAATGATGTTACAAATTTGAATCATAGGCTCTTGCAAATTTAGGAATATTATTCATATCAAGCTTGGGTAGGTGACTCTCTTTGTGATGCCTATGAGATTTCTTAACTACCTCTGTGATTTGTATTAGGCTCTTAGTGGCCAACAAAGGTTCATCATCATTAGACAGGTTGTGATGAGCATTTCTATTCAGTTGATTGTGATGATTTTGTTTATGTTTAGGTTATGACCATGAGTGTTCCTGCAGGTTTGATTTTTGTTTCTATTCTGACCCTTTAGTGGAGCTTTATATTCATACCTACATTCATCTTCATCAAAACTAGATGTTGAAAGGAAAGAGGAAGATGAGGAACTGGAAGGATTGCCATGGCTTCTATGGTATTCCCCAAGGTCCCTTAATTTATTGTTTTGTGGTTTCGAGAAGGTCTTAGGCCTTGAGGCCTCCCCTAGTCTAGGACTTATCTCATCTACTCTAGGATTATCTGTCTTAGGTGAATGTAGTCCTTGAGTGTCATCAGGGTGATCATAAACATATGAAACCCCTACATAAGGTTGGTCACTCCAATTTTTCTCATTATATATCTCATTAGTTCTCCAATGAATGTTTTCATTATATAATGCATTATCACTTGTGAAAGAGACATTGTTGTTGGCTTATGGTGTGTGTGATTTAATATTTTTTGAAGGATATATCATTAATACCTTTACAATGATCATGTATGGTATAACTAATCTAGATAACTAGCACCATCCCCAACAACGGTGCCAATGATGACCAGTGAGGTACTCCTACGTCCAACCATACAAATCACAAGCATTCACATACAATCCAATCAAATTCTGTGCATGGAACTAGTTATGCATCTAAATCATTATGCTTTGATCATAGTTTGCTATCTTTCCACTTGGACTAGTGGTAGCTTTGTCACATATTTTTTAGTCCAAAGTGAGGCATATCACATTGTCTAATTCTATGCTACTCCTAATGACGATAAAGAGATAAATTAACTAAGCTAATGAACAATGGAAAATAAGATCTAAACTAGCCTATGTGTGATAAGTATCTATCTCCAATCGTCCGTACAAGCCTTGGACTTCATATAACTACCACTAGGATTGCCAAGAGTATGTCACTAGGTGTGCCAAATGATACACTACTGGATTACCAAGTACTTACTTAAGCGCTCATGATTAAGTCATACTCATTTCACTTAGTGACAAGAACAGTAAATATCAATAAATGGGAACATTAACTAAAGAAAATAGTAACTAATTAAAAAATTAAATAATTAAAACCATAATAAATCTAAGTGAATATAACAATGATGGAAGTAATCTTGATCTTTATTTCTAATCATGTAACATGTCCAAGTACATCACACTTGAACAAAGGTGCTATACGATTACAAATATCACACTGCAAGCATGCACTAGGAATAACAAAACTAGAATTCAAAAATCTAAGAAAGACTATAAAAAACTAACTAAAACTATGTCCTAACTGTGCATCCAAGTGTCTATATTTATAGGCTAGCATAGAAGAGACAATATCGGATATCCAACATTGTTTCCTATGACCCAATATTGCTTACCTGATATTGGGGCTAACACAATGATGACTCATCAGTAGTATTTCCAAATGTCATGTATTATGCTCACCAAATGTATTCCTATCCTCGAGTATTTAAGATTGTGATGTATTGTTGAAATGTACTTAGTTTTGATAGATCATGCACACAAAAGTGTTAGATGTTGCTTCCCTATGTGAATCAATTTTTTCCTTATTATAGGACCATGCCACACCCTCTGACAAGGCCAAACTTGATGTATGGTGTTTTCCTATGCTTATCATTAAAGCACCTCCTCTTTATGTTTGTAAGTAGCCTTTGTGCCTTGATATGAAATCTTTTGAAAGCCATATGGAAAATCCTATTTTTGTGTAAATAGTATTGTAATAAGGAGGCCAAGGCATGTTCTTACCTGAGGTGCTCCCAAACTAATGCTTTGTGCTCCTGGTGATCTTGGCATGCTATGATGGTGTGTCCTTCAATGACCATTTTTGAGATAGGATAATTTGTATAACTCTTCCTTTTAGGTCCCTTGATGGGTAGAAATCTTATTCATGGGTGATTAATGGTGGAATGTAGCCTAAAATTCAAGCAAATTGGTTTGATGAACTTGATCTTGATGGCTATTGGTTCATGGTGCTCATGTGAATTGTAATGTTTGGCTATGAGTTAGAGTTGGGTCGTAGGTATCAGAACCTAGACTCCCTCTTCCATGACTGGATGTGATCTTTGGGGCCATTTTTACAAGCGTTGGGATGGTTGTTCATCCTAGAACAAATGATGCATAGTTCAAAGTTATTGATTTCTCTTGGAGATCTAACATGGTGGACCTGTATGTGCTAAAAAAATACTTGAGCCTATGCTCTCATGAATAGGGGCTTATGGTGCTTTGTGGGCTATGGTGTGTCACCCCATCTCTCTTATGTACCCTAATGTATCACCCCATCTCCCTAGTGTATCACCCCATTTCTCTAGTGTATTGTTGATTATTTCAGTGTTCCAACATCTCTAGTGGAATAGCATGATCGAGCACTCTATTACATGGTGATTCTCTTGTTATATGAGATGGTCATTCTCCATTTCAATGGATACCTTCTTCAGTTTCTGACAGAATAATGTAGGTTATATCAAGATAGTTGTTCCCTAGATGGGATTTAGAAGTAGTTGATGTTTGGGACTTGTTCCAAGTAGTGGTTCCATGCGCGTGAACTCTTAAGGCTAATTTTTAGAGATAGGATATTGTTACTATATTTG
This sequence comes from Gnetum montanum, assembly GCA_015680685.1. NCBI lineage: Eukaryota > Viridiplantae > Streptophyta > Gnetopsida > Gnetales > Gnetaceae > Gnetum > Gnetum montanum. Next base: position 247,326 of record MNCI01004119.1, on the reverse strand, counting down.
AATTCATGGCAACTCCTTTGTGAGACCATGTGGTTGATGTAGACTTGATGTATATACCTCTTCTCTTGTAAGAAAGGTGTGATCTCATGTACTCTCTATTAGATTGGGGCTTTAGAGGGACTTCTTAGTTAGGGCTTTCTGGTAGACCTTCCTTACTGTAAGTCCTTTGGGGATGAATCATGGGTTGCTTTGAGTTGATAGTCGATGATGGTGATGCCCATTCACTATAATTTCCAATCGTCTTAAGGATCCAATCCTCCTATGGGCAACTATTCTTGTTGACTCTCGAGTTCGTTGTTCGAGTTCGATGGTAATAGGTAGTGGTGTAGCCTTGTGCATCATAATTATTTTAAATGGTATGGACTCATGTGTATGTAATGAAAACCCAGACCTCCTATGGTGAAATAGAATCCCTATCTATGGAAGTTTTAGGGATGAACTCTTTAGCTTATCAAATTGAGCTTTGATGTGAAATCAAATGTGGGTAAGACCTGTGAATCTATGTCTTCTCTCAAAAGATAGCAGTTTGATAATATGATTATGTTGGCTATGTGGACTACTTGGGGATGTATTATGGGTACAATGTAGTTGGGTTGCTATATTTGCCTATGGAAGAAACCTCCCAAAGTGGATATTCCCTTTTAGTTCAAAAATCCAATGAAAGGAGTTGATCGTAAGTTGCAGTTGTTCCTAGCATCATAGGAAAATTCAAATTCTAGGAACCTAGATGTTTCTTAGAAAATTCATGATAGTGGTTGTCCTTGGAGGTGATTCTACATGCTTCCTTGGACTAAGTATTCTTAAAATGGTTATTTTCCCACATCTTAGAGTTAGAAGAACAAGTTATAAGATGTGAGTGTAGCTGATCCTTCCCCATAAATGGGACATAGAAATTGTGATGAACCATGTGGTAGTGGGTGGCATGAGATGTGTGTATGGAGGACTATCTTGGAATTGGCTACCTAACATATCCTCCACTTGTTTAAGTGTTTGAGCATGTATTCTTGGTGTTGGACATTCTCTAATGATGTCAATGATAGATTGGTTTAAGACACTTTAATAGCCTCTTGGAGAAGTTTTCCAAAAAAAAATTTGGATCTTCTCTCTTACATTGAATATGGGATAGTGTTAGATGGTGAAATGTGGATTATGATGTTGGTGTGTCTATGGATGGCAAGGTTAGATTCAAGAAATCTACCTATGTACCTTGTTTCGAAGGGAGATCATGCTTAACTCCCCCTCCTACCAGTTGAAATAGATGTTGATGTGGAAAAATGAAAGAAAACATGTGGATAGTATAGATGTGGTGCTCTAGTACATAGATGGCTAGACCAGTGAGACCCCATGGGACTTGATGCTAGATGTAGAACCTGGGGTTCTTGCAAGCTTGAGTTGCTTACAAAGACATGGATCTTGGGAGCATGTTCTCTCTCTTGGTTTTAGTTTCCCAAGTCCATTACCAAGGGTGAAAGTGATCCTAGTGAGCTCTCAAAATCAATGAAAAGAAAATTAAGGGAATTGATGGATGCCAAGATGTCCATTAGTATGGAACTTAGTTGGACTTGTGGAAGAAGAGACATCCTCTTGGATAGGTATGGATCTATGCAAGAAGACAAGTCTCTGCTTGCTCCCTTACAAGTGTTGCTTGCATTTTTAGAGGCATATTCCCTAAGTTTTTTGCCCTAGCTCCATTAGATCTCAGTGAATACTTGTTGGTGACCATTTGGGATCTCCAATGAGTGCCTTGAATAGGGTTTAGGTGCTCGCTGGTCTCTAGCAACAACAAGGCCCAGATACCTCCAAATAGACTCAGTAGTTAAACATGAGTATGTGTTTGTTGTTGTGAATGTTGAAATAGTTGGGTTGCATATAAAACTATAATTGGCTATTATGAAAGAGATTTGGCCAAGTTTGTAAATACTTTGAGTTTTTAAAGATTTCTATTTTTTTTAATCACTTAGTCTATACAGTCTTTATAATACCTACTAGTAACAAATAAAATTTATAGTACAACTCTACCAACCTACTTCTAATTTTCCCTAAAGAGAGAAAGTTCCACAAGAAAACTACAAATAAAGCAAAATTCAATGAAAAGAGAAAGAAAAGTATATTTGTGTAAAAATCTTAAATATTTAAGCAAGGTAAATTAATATGAAAAAACACTTCACATAAAGTTATCCCTAATTCAATATCTATGAATTGTTCAAATTTTCTAGGCTCAAAGAAGTAATTTCTTAAAGACAATCCTACTATACTACCAAAACTGGCTGTGTAAAACACCATGTACAAGTCTCTATTTTTGCTAGATAATAGTTGTCAATGATTGCATATAATAGAGCTTTCAAAGATTTGAAAATTTCTGATTGAAATACCAAAGGAATATACTTTAAAAATTCAAAAAGCTATTTCAGTCCTATCAAAATATCAAAGATTTTTTGAACCCTCTAGACTATTGAATTGTTCAACTAGCTTGTCTATAGCATAGGCTCTCTTACAACAATCCTAATAGTAGCCTTAAACATTACATAATAATAAACTTCTCTATTAAATTGCTCTTGAGGCTTCCCAACATGAGCTTTTCTATGGCAAATATTAATAAGAGTCTACTATCACCACATCATGCACAAAGGTTCCACAAAAAAATCTACCAAGAAAATCATCTTTCCTTCCACAAAAATAGTGGCTAAAAGCATTTTGAATTTGCTATTCTTTCCTATTGCCTTTGTGCAAAGTAGGGGAACTTTAATTGCAAACACATCCCATAATAACCTTTCTCTATTTGTCTTTGTTTTGATGATACCAGAGTGAGCAGGTTTAGGAGGCACATTGTTCGTTAGGTAAGCAGTTACAGTGACTCATGAAATTATGAGAAAATTCAATGCCTTATTCTACCATCTTTGGGTAATTCTACAACCATGTCATGTTCTACACATATCCTGAAATCACAACATTCCAAGAATCCAAATTTTCATAGGTATTTCCTTGAATTCATTGGTGGCTTCATCTATTTCATTAGTTTGTCCATCATGATCTAAAATTTTGCATCTAATTTTTGATAAATCTTTGGTTGTAGAATGAATGTCCAATGGCACATCACATAACTATTTCAATTGTTTAAACTTGATTTTTACTTAACATTAGGATCTCTAAAGTGTAAGGTTTATACACTTTAATAGATTTGATTTTGATCATCATTATGTGTATGCCAATAACATCAACCTTGCTTTTCAAACTTTGAGGCTTTTTCATTCATTTTCCCTCACCACCATTCATATATATTTAATTATTATGCTCTTTTTCATTGTTCCAATCTTGATTTTCCAACTATCAAAAATAAATTGGGGAGATAAGCATGTTTCCCTCCTTTTACACATTAGTTGAAAAAATAATTTTATTGGAAATATCCTTTACATAGAAAAATGGAAATCTTTTTTGAGGAAAATTTCCATCAAACTTAAGGTTTGATGCAATAAAAACCTCTCTCCTAATAAAACTTAAGGAACTATGCAAACAAAGATTTATACAGACTATTCAATGGATGGGAAGTGGATAGTTAAAATAACTTTCTTGGGAATCTTTTTGTCTTGAATCCTTTCATACACTATTTTAGTTGTAACTAATGCATTATCTTCATCCTTGCTTTCTTCAACTATTCTTGTTTCCTTTGCATTCATCTCCTTTGCATCTACCTCTTTTGTTGATTCTTGTGGCCTATTCCAATTAGATACTTTTGTATCTTGAGATAGAAATGCCTCTTCCCAAGAATCATCTTGGTTAGAATTTTCTTGATTTTCTACTTGACTATCACATTTATGAAATCTACCCCAAACATTGGCTTCTATAGAAAGTCCACCAATAAGAAATATGAACTTATTAAAAAGCCAAAGTAGGAATGAACTTTTTCTTGATGCTCTACAGGATTTTGCTTTGCAATAAGCTCTTAGAGCATGTTTTGGGCAGCATTCCATTACATATGGGATAAATGATCTTCCCATTACTCTCTCACCAAACCTACATTCTTTGTTAGCTTTCTTTATTCACACTTTGAACTGGAAAATGATGTAATCTTAAGCAATCCATGTCTCTTCTTATAGTAGTAAATAAATTTGAAATTCCCACAAAATCTTGCTCACCAACCTTGCCACCTTTGTCCATATTAATTACTTTCTAATCATTATATGTATGCCAATTTGAATTTTACCATTCGGTTGTTAGAATTACTTTCCACTAAATAATTAATTAACCACCACTTCTAGNTCCATACCATCTAATGTTGATAATTTATAAGTATCCTCAAATAATTTTTTCATAATCTGAAACGGACCAATCCATGTTGGTGTGAACTTATTCAATTTCTTCATATTCCATAGCAAGGTAAGGTCTCCTATTCAGAAAGTTCTTTTCAAAGCCTTTTTGTTGAACTATCTTTTGACTTGAGATGTACTTTTTAACAAATTATCCTTTGCTCTATCTATCTCAACTTCTCTCTTGATAAGAAAGGTCGTAAAACTTCTATCTTTATCAATTTTCTCACTATACCTTTATACAAAATCTGAAGTTGAACTTATAATCTTGTTTGTAATTCTTGCAGGCAAACCATAGATTAAATTATAAGGTGATGTTCCAATAGCCTTATTAAACATAATACGATCCATCCATAATGCAAATTGTAGATAATCAATCCAATTTCTTGAATTTCCATCCATCGATTTCTTAATGTAGGAAATAAGCTTTTTATTTGTAAATTCAGCTAAGCCATTTCCTTGAGGATGATAATTGGAAGAAGAAAATATGAAAATGGCTTTTTTTGAAACCCATGTTATGAATTCTTCAAACTAAAAAGTAGATCCATTATCAGATACTAATACTTCAGGTAGACCAAAACTACGTAGGATTTGATCTTCTAAAAACTTGATTAAATCCGATGTTAAACTTCTTCTTAGACCTTTTGCTTCAAACCATTTAGTGAAGTAATTAGTAGCTGTGAGAATAAACTTATGCCTAACTTTTGAAGGAGTAATTGTACTGATGAAATCCAAACCCCATTGCTGAAATTATCTTCCCACAATTACTAGTTTTAAGGGAGATCTAGCCTTTTTAATTTTTGATCCATAGGTTTGACATTTATAAGATCTTTGAATTTTCAAAGCAATGTCTTGATACATACTAGGCTAATAATATCCGTATTGAAGTATATGTTGCATAGTTGTTTTAGGTGATTCATAAAATAAATTAGAATGATTGCGAAATCATTCAAAGATGGGATCAATTCTATCATTATGAACGCATTCCAACAAAATCCATTTAAAATATTTTCTATATAATATATCATCTCTAACCACAAATTTATGTTCTTTCTTGAAGAAAGCTTTTTTTTGACTTGCAATTAAATTATTTGGGACTTTCCTTGTATTAAAGAACTTTAAAATTTTGTCATGCCAATTTCCTTCACAAGTATCAAGTGCACATCATCTTCTCTAGCCATTAACTTGGCTAATCCCATTCCCTTAACTATTTTTCATATTTCTAATGAAAATCTAAAACCTTGGAGCTTTATAAGCCACTTTTTTCTTTTCAATCCAATTTTATTTTATGCTAAGAATTGTTTAACTGTAGGTTTGATTAGCATAATATGAACTAATGAACTTTCTAGATAATATTTAAAATGTTGAAGTGCTTTAATGACTACTCATGCTTGTTTTTTTAAGTCTGAATAATTTAGTTCAAAACCTTTTAACTAATATCTAAAGAATCCAATTGGTTCATCTTGACCTTCATTCTTCTGAGTTAAGATGACAACAACGGAATCATTGGAAGCAAAAGCATATAACCAAACATCTTCTTTTAATTTAGGTTTTATCAAATACGAAGCTTCTTGAATGGCCCTTTTAATTTCTACTAAAGCTTTCTTCGATGCTGGTGTTTTCTATACTTGGACATCTTTTTTTAGCATATGTATCAAAGGTTTAGTAATTTCAGTGAATCCAGGGATAAATTTCCTAACAAAGTTTATCTTTCCAAAGAAAGATCTAAAAGATTTTTTACTTGTAGGATGCTCAATATTTTGTGCTGCTTGTACTTGAGAATTATCTATAGTAATTCCTTTTTGACAGATCACATGGCCTAGTAAACTTCCAAATTTAACTCCAAAGACACACTTCTTAGAGTTTAATGAAATACCATACTCATGACATCTATCAAAAACTTGTTGAATATGACTAATATAATATTTCTTTCTTTTTGAGAATATGGTAATATCATCCAAATAAACCATAACAAATTTACCTATTAAACCCTTAAAAGATAAATCCATTGCCCTTTGAAAAGTAGCTCCAGTATTTGACAAACTAAATGACATTCTTTGGTAAGCAACAGTTCCCCATTTGGTGATAAATGTTGTCTTATATCTATCATGTTTATCTACCATGATCTGATTATAGCATGAAAAACCATCTAAGAAAGAATATACTTGACAGCCTTATACTTTGATCAACATCTCATCAACTCTATGAAGTGGATACTTATCCTTCTCCAAAGCTTCGTTCAAATTCCTGAAGTCTACACAAAGCCTAATGTTACCATTTTTCTTTCTTACTAGAATAAGGTTAGCAAGCCATATCAAATACCAAATTCGATATATGATTTGGGCTTGTAATAACTTCTTGATCTTGACTTCCATAGCTAGTTCAAATGATAGATTGAATTTCCTTTATTTTTGCTTAATAATGTTACAACCTTCTATTAAAGGAATTTTATGTGTCAGAACATCTAGTCTAAAAGCTTTAAGATCATCATAATACCAAGCAAAATTGTCAAAATTATCTTTTAGGAGTGATAAAAAATTTTGCTTGAAAACTAAATTCTTTTCCTTTGTGATATTTAACATCTTTGGCATCTCATTAGATCCAAGATTTACTTCTTCAAAAGCTTGATCATTGGAATTTTGTATATCCTTTTCGGTAAATAAATTTTTCACAAACTCATATTCATAATCAATTATCCCTTTAGGAATGAAATTTGCCTTAGATTTTGACATTATCTTAGGTATGACTTGATCTTCGAATTCTTGTTTTTTTCTTATGAACTTAAGTATTTGATCATCATCTTTAAATACTTGCAAATTTTTTATGTTATCTGGTATTGATAGTTGATGTTCTTCTTCAATCATTACATGCCCATATCCTTCTATCTTTCACATGTCTAATGTCAAAGCTGCTTTTGCTAAGTCATATGCTATATAATTACCTTCTCTACCCATATGTTCTATCTGGTAGTGCTGAAACTGTTCTAACATTTTGTAGACAAGTTCTTTATAAGGTTGTAAAAATGAGTTGTTCACTATGCAATTACCTTTTACTTGTTCACAAACTAATCTCGAATCTCCTTCTATAGTGATTACCTTGATTTCTTTTCCCAAAGTTGTTCTAATACCAATACACAAAGCTTCATATTCAGCCTTATTGTTAGTACAAGGGAATGATAGATGAATCACCTTTAGAATTTTTGGTGAATCATTTCTTACTATAACTATCCTAGCTCCTACACCTTTAGAATTACATGAGCCATCAAAGTACAATTCTCATTTGTTCTCACCTTTGGATTCTTCTTTTTTAGAACTACAAGTTTCTTGGAGTGTACAAATTTTGGTTTAGAAAGCCTTTCTTTCAACAATTTTACCTTTCCCATTTGAAGTTATATTATCAATCATCAAAGGTTTACTATACACATATATTTGGTTTGGTTCTCCTTTGCAAGTTAACCACGTGCAAATAAGCTGTTGATATGTAACCTGAGAAATTCTTACTCCAACATTTACTCAATAAGAGACTATGTGAGTCTGGTATATCTGCCACTTGAATAGTTACTCTACTTTTGACATGGGGTTCAGAAGCAATTTCTAATAGAACATTTGGTAATTGACCCACAATATTCACTCTACTATTGTCCACTTAAATAATCTTTTTATTTGATTTTTTAGGAATCAAACCAAGTTTCTTGCATATAGACAATGGCATTATAGTAGATGTGGCTCTAGAATCAACCAAATAATTATGCAAATATTTATCTTTTCAACTTCATTCTCAAAAAAAAAGGAGGAGCTTCTTTATCATGAATATAATCATAACTAGCCTTTGATTTTTCTTCATTATTAGACACATAACTTAACTGTGATTCCCTAACCCTCCTTTTTCCTTTAATAAACTTTAAAGCCTTTCTTTGTTGATCTTCGATTTGTAATAATTGATATATGCTAATATTGGCCTTGACATGTTTAACATCTTCAATCAAATCATATTCTCCATCTCCAATAAAGCTTGGTTTCTTTATCCATTTATTGAAAGATTGATTTGGAGTACTTTGTTTTACTTGATCCTCTTTATTCTTATTTTTCTCTCTTCTACTTGGCTCAAAAGCCTTTTTCTTAGTAGATGGATCAACAATGATGTTTGAAGGTCTAGAAGTAGTTAGTCTTTCTTTTGATATCAGATTATATTCATTTTCCTCGTTGTTATTACACTCCTCATTGAGGATATATCTTCTTTAAAACTTGATAGAGAAGTATCACTAGACCTAGAATTAGAGGATTTGCTTGCATAATGAACACTAGATAGCTCATTATCATATTCAATATCAAGGAAGTTTGACACAACAAGATCACTATCATCCTCATCTTCTACTAACTTAGTATCTTGATATTTATGTTTTTCATTTTTCTTTCCCTCCTTGATATTAACTCTGATCAAGGATTTTCTAATTTCACTATTTTTTTGGACATATCTTGCATTAATTGTCCATTTTTAGATTTTCTTCTTTCAAGTTCTTACTCCATCTTAATATGAGATGGACCTAGTAAAGCTTTAAATTGAGCAAAATCTTGCATAGGAATCATAAATTTTTCTTCTCTTCTTTGAGTTGTAACAATCTCTTCATGGTTCAGGTTCAACTATTTTTCTAACTATATAGCTTCACTAAAGTAGTCATTTAGTGTAGTTAAGTTTAGAGTTCTTCTTAAGCAAATTGAAATGTTGGGGTTGACAACCTTAAGATAAGTTTCTCTAAGCATTTCATCTAATGGTCTATATTGTCTTTGAAAGAGCCCACAAATTCGTTGAAATTTGATGTTAAAATCTCCAATTAATTCTTTGAATCCTTGCTTAGCTTGTATTAGCCCACAATACAGCTGTTTTTAATCTAATTGATCACTACACTAGGCTAAGAAAAGATTTCTCATATCATCTGAACTTGTGATACTATTGCTTGGCAAGTTTGAATACCAAATCTAAGCCATATCCTTTAGATCTGCTACAAATAATCTACAGTGTTAATCTTGGTGTTGAACATTTTCATGAGCTAAAGCTAACTCACACATGTGAACATACTCTTTAGCTAAGTAAGCTTTTTTAGGAATAAACTACTTTAGGAATAAACATGTGAATATACTCTTCAACTAAATATTTATAAACTACTTTAGGAATATCATTGTAGTTTTGAAATCCTAATGGTGTGACTCTTTGCCAAGGATTTACCATCTTATTCTTTTGGATTATTGAACTCTTATACTTCTTAGATCTTCTCTTATAAACTAACAAACCAAATAGAAGGGGTGATCTTCTCAACCTTCTAGTCTTTAATCCACTACTTGTTCCAAACTCAAAAACCTTCTTTTGTTCTTCTTCTGATGAAGAATCAATCTTATAATCAAGAACTTCCTTTGAATCTTTGAAACCTTCCAAACTATCAATCTTGTTGGTCATAAATTGAAAATAGAATCTAATTTCTTAAGCCTTTATAGTAACAAATAATTGTTGGTATGCTAAGACTATTAGGCTTATGAACTTAGAGGATAAATTTTAGCCCTCCTTCTAGCCCCAAAAGAACCATTGATGATCGTTTGGGACATGATTACCAATGAGTGCCTCGAATAGGGTTTAGGTGCTCACTGGTCTTTGGCAACAACAAGGCCTAGATACCTCCAAATAGACTCAGTTGTTAAACATGAGTATGTGTTTGCTATTATGAATGTTGAAATAGTTGGGTTGCGTATAAAACTATAATCAACTATCATGAAAGAGATTCGACCAACTTTGTAAAATATTGTGAGTTGTTGGAGATTTCTATTTTGTTCAATCACTTAATCTATATGGTCCTTATCATACCTACTTGTAATGAATAAAATTTTATAACCTTTCTCTATTTGTCTCTGTTTTGATGATACCAAAGTAAGCAAGTTTAGGAGGCATGTTTTTTGTTAGGTAAGAAGTTGCAGTGACTCACAGAATTATGAGCAAATCTGATGCCTTATGCTACCATCTTTGGGTAATTCTACAACCATGTCATGTTCTACACATATCTTGAAATTGCAACATTCCAAGAACCCAAATTTTCATAGGTATTTCCTTGAATTCATTGGTGGCTTCATTGGTTTCATTAGTTTTTCCATCATGATCTAGAACTCTACATCTGATTTTTAATAAATCTTTTCTTGGAAAATGAGCATCTAACGATGCATCACATAACTTATTCAGTTGTTTAAAACTAATTTTTACTTAACATTGGGATCTCTAAAGTGTAAGGTTTATACACTTTAATAGATTTGATTTTAATCATCATTACATAAATGCCAATGACATCAACCTCACTTTTCAAACTTTAAGGTTTTTTCGTTAATCTTTCCTCACCACCATTCATATATATTTAATTATTATGCTCTTTTCATTGCCCCAATCCTGATTTTCCAACTATCAAGAATAAATTGGGGAAATAAAAATTTGCTCCATGAAATGGTTTAAAGGTGTCAACAATACCTCGGGTTGCTAGACAACATCAGCACAACATTTTTATACTAATGATTACTTTAACCATCACCTACATACAAGGATTCATTATGCCTATGGTAAGACACCTCAAACCCAAGTTCAGCAATCCCTTGTATAGTCCCTCTCACCTTACTATATATTTAATCATAACTTTATGGTTTTGTATAATATAGCATTATTTTCCCAACCTAGTGATACTAACATGTGTGTTTTTTTAAATAGTTATGCCTTACATTCAACTCCTTGAATGCCTAAGGACACTTTTAGCCGTAGTTATATAAGGGAACTAAGGGCTAGAGCTTGGTTTGGGGAAGATCCACATGTATAACTCTTGTATTTCATATTTGCTAAGTAATTCTACATCATCTTGTGCCTTCCACGATCATTAATAATCCAGTAACTACTTCCCCTACTTTCCAAAATTTGTCCATGAATCGATAACCCGTCATCCATCCTCTATATATTTAATAAACTTTCATAGCATAAAATTCCTTATTTATGCACTTTAAAAGTCTAATTTTTGGAAATCTAGGCATCATAGCTAATTTAAGACCCTTTGAAAACATTTATTATCTTCCAACCATTCCATTTGACTCAATTTTTCCAAGGAAAATACATTACAAAATTGAAATTTTTCATGGTGATGTCATTGATACAATGTATAAGCCCCTCATACATCATTGATTTGATGTTGTATCAACGATGTCACTCTTATAAAAATACTATATATATGTGCAGGGAGTTAGCAAATTTTTCTTTCTTACCATTTTTCACAAGGGAATTTTTTTGTGGTTTTCCTTTTGAGCTTTGACAAGCTAACTTCCACAAGCCATAACTTTGTCCCCATAGCTTTGATTTTCAAAATTTTTGAATTTTGTTGATTCTAGAGAACTTAACCTAGTTGTGGAGGGTGACATCAAGGAAAATTTGAGCCAAAAATTTTTAAAATTTTTTTTCTAATGCTAGAAGATAGCCTAAGGGTAAGTAAGATGAAACACTAAGGATATTATCATGAATTAAGTAAATTTAAGCCAATAAATTCAATGAATCCTCTTAATAAACCATTCTAGCTAATTCTAAGGCATTATATAAAAAAAAGATAATAAGTGTGGAAGGTCATGAAAATTAAAGTTGCATCTCTTAGGGGGTATTATTTTGAAATTTTTCTAACTCTGCAATCATCATAAACTAAAGATGTGATCTAATCAAGAGTATGAGAAGGATTATGAACCATTAAGTGCCAATCTAAACACTTTGGTGATCCTAAACTCTTGAGTAATTATAGATGGCCCCAAAAAGCACACCAGAAGGAGGACTCTCTGAAACACCACAAAAATTTTGGCTAACACTTGTAGATAGAAATTGGGCTAAGCCATGTTGGTCCCCAGCATGACCAAGCTTGAAAGCCTCAAAAACAACATCAAAAAGAGCATAATTGAAGAAGTAAGAGTTTCTTGGGATCCACAGGTGACTACATCAGCATCTGGCATTAGGAATTTCATGCTTTGGGTTCAAAATACTTGGGTTTGACCAAGTATACGCTCTGCACGCTGGGCTATACGCTGGCCAGCGTACAGGCCAGCATATGGCAACTTTTGGGCCCCAAAAATGAGCCAAAACATGCCATAAGTGAGCATCTGGACCCCCCAGAACCTTCCCCAAGGTCCCCAATAGCTCTCAACCTTCTGAAAATCAAATTTTTGGCCCTAAATGATGCATTTTCAAGTGTATACGCTAGGCACACCTTGGTATACGCTGGCCAGCGTATAGCCTAGCGTATCCCACCAAAAACGGCCCAAAAAGGCACCAAAGAGTAAGAGTTTCACCTGAAATTGACTCTTGGAGGTAGGGAAACTTTTGGAAATCATCACAGGCACCTGAAAATCAAATTTTGACCTTGAAATGATGCATTTTCAAGTGTATACGCTGGGGATAGTCTTGTATGCGTTGACCAATGCATAGCCCAGCGTATACCACCCAAAATAGCACCAAATTAGGGCAAAATTGGCTCAAATTTGACATACAGCACCCTCAGGACATGAGCCATGCAAATCTCTAGTCAAAATTGGATTTGGAGGTCAAAATTTGGTCCAAAATGCATCATTTATGGTCCATATGATGGCTAGCGTATGGAGCGTATATGCCTAGTGTATGGAGCGTATAGAGCATATACGCCCAGCGTATACACCAGTGTACACACGCTAGACACCCAATCTCATACGTTGAACGCTGTACGCAGATGCCAACACACAGTAGAGCATTTCAAGACACGTTGAGGCTAAAAACAGCAGGCCAGAGCATGAATCTAGAAGCCAGAGACATCATTCTTGTTGTAACATACAAATTCTTTTGTAAAGTTTAAGTTTTTTGAACGTTCCAAGCCTATACGCTGGGCATTCATACGCCAACATGTACACTACATGTTGTACAGTTGTAATGTATCCTACACTTGGTCAATGCACCACCTATCTCCCGATCCGAATTTTTCTCACCTCACAGCTACTCATCTCCTTCCAAATCCAAATCTAATGCCCAAGATCTCATAAAAACCCCAATTTTTCACTAGATCTCAGTTGGAAATTTTTACAAACGGACACAAAAATTAAATCTGGGACACTTAGCAGATCTGGGCATCAACCTCTGTATGCTGGGCATCAAACTTGGACGCTGCATTTCCCTGCAACCCAAAACCTACATCTTCCAGCACCCGTCATTACCCACAGGGGCTAAACGTCTACCTTGTGATCAATCCACAACTGCGTTCTGACCGGTGCACACTGTAATCATTTTTCAATACAAAAAATTTTACATTTTGCCCAGATTTACTGCAGTTTTCTTTGTTTTTCTAGTTTACGTTTACATTCCCATTTACGTTATTGTGCCTGTTTACGTTACGGTTTACGTTTAATGTGCATCGTTTATGTATAACCCAACGCATTGCAAAGTGTGTACGTTGGGGAAGTCCTCATTTGATCCATGCGTAGACCATTCGAGGTACTCTCCATTTTTCCATTCCAGCTTGCCCTCAAGCAAAGGTAGGGTCTTCTGTATTTCTTCCGAGGATCTCCCGGTGTTTATTTCATTCTAGCCTTGCACCGACGATTTCGGATGGTACACTCTTATAGCTTGGAAGAAAACAATCGAGAGGCCATGGGAGAGGTTGAAATGGAGAATAGACTCCACCAACAGAGCACATGGAGTAGGAGGCCCAATCTTTTAGTATTCATCAACAAACACATGCTACCGAACACTCTACCCAAGTGGAGGGAGAAGCACCACAAGAACTTGAATAAGGACAATGCCTTACATTGTCACAAGAATGCCTCCAAGCCATCCAAGAGGAGTTGATCATGTTCACAGTCATTGTGAAATTGAATTTTGGTCCTTTCATGGATTTTACTTCAAAGGTCATAAGGACAAAACTCTAATCATTTCCCCTGTGGCCTACATTATCAACAAGTGTTGAATGGTACTTAGGGAAAACTCTTCAACTTTGGAAAAATAAACAAGTCAATGCCACTTTAAAGATAGAAGAAATTTTAGTGTCATATTCTATTGAGGTAATAGCTAAAGCCCTGAAGCTACTGAATGAAAGGTCTAATGTCACACAAATCTCCACAAGGTTTGACATAGATGCAAAAATATTATGGCTACATAGAGCCTATGGTAAGGGAAATAAGGAATATAGTGAGATGACTACTAAGGAAAAGATTTATTTTAAGATTGAAACCTATCATTTGTTCCTTACCAATAGGCTTAACAGGATATCAACTTATGCAACCAAAGGAAGCACCATTTTGATGGAAAAATTCAATGCCAACATCACCCATCTCTACTTCCTTGAAATTCAAAGGTGGTTCAAAGAGAAGAAGGTGAGGAAACCAACACTGCCATTCCCATACCTAATCAGGAAGCTATGCAAATAGGCAAGCATATTGGGTTACAAAAATGATATTTTGAGAAGAGCTCAAAATGCTTCATACATAGAGATGTTGAAATTCATGCCTTCGAAAAAGGATCACCTGGAAAAGTAAGTAGGTACTGAGGGAGCTATAGGTTCAACTCCTACTGATACTATTCAATCTATTGGCAACCAACATCAAGTAGGATCTAGTAACTAGCCACCAATTGACCGGTAACAATAGCAACAAGTTCCATCATCATTGATGCAAGATTATAGACCTTCAAAGAGCCATTTGTAAAAAATTTCAAACATAAAAAGTTAGGGAATGAGAGAACGTACCAATCTTTATAAAGTTATAGAGAATGCAGTCAGACCCACAATTTCAATAAACCTTGCAAGTGGGTAGATTTCACTGTAGTTAATAGGAGGGCACAATTGGTCACAATAGATCTTAAGGAATGCTACATCATTTTAAGTAATGCTAGAAATAGGAGAAGGAGCCATAGTGATGGTTATGCAACATCAAGATGTAGCAAGAGCTGCTAAAGTGATCACAAATCACATTAAGGAATCACTCAATGTTCGTATTATGCTACTAGATGATATTTCTGGAGTGAGAGATGCTCAAATGCTTGGTGGTACCTTGATGACTCTTGCTGAACATGAGGAAATATTAGATAGACTATTGCAGATGGGATAGATAATGCAAAATCTCTTTGACATCCCTAGTGATATCATCGCAGTCTAGTTCGAATTAATCGCTACCAAAGAAAAGTTGATCATGGCTGAGACTAGGGCCGAGCATGTAGAAAATATAGTCCATGAACCATAAGAAGAGCTCATCACTTTGAGAGTAGAAAGAAGAGATCCAACTCAGTTTTTCATGCCAAACCAATTAGACCAATTTAGAATAAATCATGTGAGGTGCCTCATTAACCATAACATGAACATGGAAAAAGAGAAGGAGAAGGTGGTATGGGATGCGTCAGTGATAGAAGCTCAGATGTATGCACATGTCAAGGCACTCACTTCCTTACAAGAGAAAAATAAAAAATTAGCTACTAATAATTCTTAGTTAACCAACATTGAGCAACAAAAGAACATTCTCAAGGAAAGCATCCAGTAACTTCGAGAATAATTAGTTTGTATCAACTAGGACATGAGTCACTTATTCCATGAGAACAAAACCCTATCAATGGAAGAATTCTAAATGATTAGACAAAAGTTAGCATTTGAAATTAGCATGTGGCAAAATGATGCTAGGAAGCATGAATGACTCAAAGAGCATTTCAAGGATTAGGTGGGCATGTACAAGCAAAGAAATGATAAAGAAATCCAAATGGCCAAAGCCAAAATCAATTTTATCTCTACATAGAATCTTGACTGGTAGCCAATCTTCGATAGTTTACCCCTTGTCCACCAAGCAGAAATAAAAAATAAAGACCTACAAATTGAAGATCTCATAGAGTACATGAGGTTAGTGAATCTCCACTATGCTAACTTGGCCATGTTAATAGTAGGCAAGCCTAGGAATGAATTGGAGCAACAAGTAGTAGCAATGTATGCCTTGTATGAGAAAGAATTTGCTGATAGGAAAGATGCTTTATAAAAACTACATGTGGAAAGTTATGAACTTGCAATTGTGAAAGTTAGCTACCAGGGCCAAAAGGATGTGGTAGCTAACCCGACTTGTAGAATCACTAATTATTAAGAACTAAGGAAAATAGCTAGGGCTTTTGAAGAAGAATGATAAAAATTTGTAGCATGGTATGTGAAAGCCAATTAGATGTTCCTACAACTACCATGCCCATGGGATGTACTTTCTCCATCACACATTACTTAACAAGCGTGGATGGTACATGATCCTAGGATGGAAGAGCAAAAGCTTCAGGTGTTGCTAAACAAATATCAATTTAAGTAGCCAATGGAAGAGCCACCACTACCAAGCACATAGGCTACATCGAGCTATTCCAATTTTTGTTTTTATTTTTCTTATCATATACTTATGTTAATTTTATAAAAACACCATTGTGGCATTCTGAGTTATGCAAATAGTCCATCAGTTATGTATAATCGAATCTACATCCAAATTTTGTAAGGGACTCTATCCTCATTTTGTTTAACTTGAGGACGAGTTTCCAATCAGTCATGGCGGTATGATAACTTCAAATTTTTTCATAATACAACATCATAGCAATGATGTCATATCAACAATGTCATTGATACGATGTCATCACACATGATATGTCATCATTGATACAATTTCTTGGGATGTGTACAACCCTATATATACAAAACTTGGGCATGCAATCCAACAACTTTTCATTCCACTTATAACAGAACTCTTGCAATTTAATTTCTTAGACTTAGACTTAGTGATAGAGAGTGAATGCCCACAATGTGATGTGTGATAGTTGAACGATGATTTTATTTGAACAAGTTGACACAAAATAAAGATTGAGACTATTTCCCATTATTGTTTATTTACTTAGCGTAATTTTCATTATTTTTCTAGTTTAATGCTTTACTTTACTTGTTCGCTAGTAAAGTGAAATGGGTATGACATTGAGTGTTAAAGTGTAATTGTTTGCTAACCCAGTAGTGGTTTCACTTAATTTGCTCAGTAATGAACTGACTTGGTAATTCTAGTAACGGTTACATGAGCCCAAGGCATGACTGGTAAACCAGGAATAGACACCTATCACCAGAGGTTAGAAAAGATTCACATTTTAGTATTACTTAGACTTAGGATTAAATCTCATTTTCAATCATGTTTACAACTAAGAGTTATTTGAGCCATACAACATCAATTATCATATACCTCATTGCAAGTTAAACCATACACTTGTACTTCACTAACTTAATGTGGGAAGACAACAAACATGAACTTGAACTCAACTACTAACATAATCACATTGTCCATCTATGGATTATGATTGGGTCATGCATGAACACTTGTGACTTGTGTATGGTTGAGTGTTGGATGCTCCACCGCTCATCAGGGAGCAAAGCATGGGGACCTCCATGGTGATTAATGCTAAGGCTACTTGCTTTAACATACTCCTCTTCACAACCCTTGCACACCCCTGAAAAAGATATGGCCTTCTTGCCCAACCCATGCTTCTAAGAACTTTAACTTTATAAAATGTCTAGTTCCTACCTTAAGGTAAGTACTTACAAAAAGGTCTAGGTACTAAGGAATTATACATAGGTCATCGGGTGGGTAGACAAGAACAACAAAGGCCTAGGCCATGATGCTGTTCACAACTTAGCTTTAACCCAAGCATTTTAAGCACATTAATAACTATCGACTATGACCGATATGTCAACAAATAGATGAAGTCATATATAGCTCTTGTACTTGAGTAAAACTCCCTAAGTGAGCTACTATGTCCAACACAGTAAAACCTAGTATTTATAGTCAAAAAGGGCATTTATATCCATAACTAGTATATATGTCCACATCTCTATCCAATAGGATTGGTCTCCTTGAAGATGAAGATCCCATAAGAAAAGTAAAAAATCATAATTTTATCCATGAAGAAAGCTCTCCACGAAGATAACTATCTATAGTTATCCACAACTACAAAGACTTCTATTCAACCAATTACATATCATAATATTCATCATTCTTGTAACTCTTATCATTGTGAAAATGATTTATTTAATGTTTGCCCTTTTCTACTTAAGAAAAAAAAGTTGAGAAATAGAAAAAATGTATTGACTTAAAGATTTTAAAAAAATAGTGTGAAGTTGAATATACAAACAATCAAGTTAATGTCAATAATAAAAATGATAATATGGCAATAATGAAATCAAACAAGATAGAATCTTTTGTGAATATTTTTACTTATGATACAAGAAGTATTAATTAATCCAAATAGATAACTTGTAGCGCAAATTTTTTCCTATTTGACAATAATACTTTTAACTCAAAGATTAAAACTAATATTGAAAAGCAAGTTATAACTAATTGTAAAGATTCTCAACGTAAGCTTATTTATGATGGATAATATGTGTCACTATATTCTATTGAGTCTTTCTTTCCTCCAAAGTTTATAGGGATTTTTGAACCCAAAATAATTTTTTTAACAATATCTACCTCTAAGACATATAGTTGAATTCGAACTTTATAATAATGAGGCGTTAACCTAGTGGTATGGGTCTTAGCCTAGTAACCCTAGGTCACATGTTCAATTCTACTAGGTTGTACTAAGTTATAAACCTATATGTAGCTTGGGGATTACCTATGTTTCAATTATTCGAGATTCCAACACCCCAAATTAGAACTTTATAACTCAATCATGTCTACTAAAATTGAACCCATAACTTGGAGTTTCCTAAATCAAGGGTCATGAAAATGTTAGTATTTTGTCAAAGCTTTCTATTACTACCTTGGATACATTTTCTATTTTAAGTTCAAGCACAAATATTAAAAGTGGTGTAAATGTTATTGGAACTACGATCATCCTTCTCACTAACTATTGAAGGGGTATCAAATGCCAAAAATAATATTAATAATAAGAAAAAAATTTGGTGTACATCACATTCTTAAAAATAAATCAAAAATACCAAAAACAACATGAAAGAAAAAATATTTTCAATTTTATGATATCTACTCAAGTGTGTAACCATACAATTGATACTTTGAAAATTCAAAAAAAGAAAATTAATTATGAATAGGGATAAGTGATATCCATAACTGTCTAATACTATATTGAAAGGAAAATCCAATGAAGGGAACTTCAATTGCTTAATCAACCCATGTGCTTTTTCTTACTTGAAAAGCAAAGCTCACTTCCAGTGTCAACATCAATGTCATCACTCATGTAACCAACAAAACTTAGTCTTTCAAGTCAAAGTTTCAAAAAATAAAATCCACGTTAACTCCACTTAACTTCAAGGTCAAATTTGGAAACCCTAGGCCTATAAATACAAGATCAAAACCCAAATTTTAGGATGGTTTCTAGAGATTTTAAGCATTTGTTTTGAATTTCAAGATACCAAAATCATAAGCATCAACCTTTCCAACATCGCACGTAGGCTTCATGACCACCACACCTTCTCCTGGTAGTCCATGAGTTTAATTCAATGCCTAAGTCCTCAACAACCTAAGCACTAATACTAACACTTAGTCAGCATCAGTTTGGTAGTCCTTGTGTCACTACCCCAATGTCACTTAGTTCCAGAGTTAGAGTTTTTTTAGTTGTAGCATAACTTGTTGAGTAGTTAGTCAAAACAACATTGTTTTAGCTCCAAATCCATTTTGGACTTTTCTTGAAGGTTTCCTACTCATATCTTCATCTTCCAAAGATTCAATTTCATTGCTACAACCGCCATTTTATTCACAAATTGAGTTTCTATCATCAATTTTATCTCTTTTATGTTCTTCAACATCCCCTTATAGTTTTGGCAATTTGTAGGAGGTAAACTTCAATTATTATTACTAAATAAATTTTAACTATTGGGAATAGAATAATAAACCCTTTTCCACACATCAAGTCTTTCATATTTCATTACTTTTATGTTTTTATTCATTTTCTCATATTTAGATTTTTCTTTATAATCACTAGATAGTTTTTTTTCCATACTTAGTGTTTATTTGGATCAAGGAGGCTTTATTAAGTTTATTAAACTCATCGTGTTTCATCACTTTCCTTACTAGTTTGTGGGTGGTATTCTTGCAAAATTTTTCTTTATCCAACCTTGCAAAAGCATCTACATGAGCTAAGTATAAAAGTACCTAAGTTGTGACCACAAACGATCTTTAACTCAATATAACCTTCGCTAAGTCAATGATAATGACATGATAAGGTACAAGTCTCTAATCGAATGTAGACTTAGCCTACTGCATAGGAACTAGGAATCGTAGGGGAATGATAAAAATCTAGGATGTAAATACTGAAAAACAACTAAGTATTGATTGCTAGAAAAATAATTAAGTATAAAATGATGAAAAAATAACCAAATATGGAACAGGCTAGAAGTGATGGGATAAAAACTAACTATAAAAACATGCATAAAAGGGATAAAATATTAAATGTGAGATTATGTTATATGGGGAAATGGTTTTGGCTCCTTCAAAAATGATAAAAATGCTTTATTAACTCATAGAATAAGTGTTTGCCTCCTAAGGAGGGCTAAATTACAAGTGTTTGCAAAAACGTAAGTATAGGAAAACTAATAATATGAGATCAATTCAAGAGATGAATATGAGTTTGATAGAGGATTTTGAAACATCTAGAAGGTAAGTAGGAAGATGAAGAAGTCACAAAAACGATCTGATGTTAACTTGGAGTTAAAATAGGGCCATTTTAACTAAGTGTCCTAATGCTAATGTTGGAGTTGAAAACTTCTATCTCTAGAAGGTGACACTAGAGATTAGAAAATTCTATCTCTAGAAACCAATGTTGAGATTGGTCAAGTAAAGTTGGAGGCACACTAGTGTTGGTCCTAAAGGCATAGGTATGGTTGTGGAGCATGCTAGTGACATTGGGAGCTGCTCATGATCTCTCAAAATCTCAAAAAATACACTCAAGATCTCAAGAAACATGCCCTAAAATATGGGTTTTATTACCATATTTATAGTGTTAGGGTTACTAAATCTTACTCTAAAGTTAAGTAAAGTTTCCTTAAATTTTGTCTAGATCTTAATTTTAGTAAGTTTAACCTTCAAACTAGGCTTAGAGGATGACTTTGATGGTAAAAAATTCTAACTCTAGTGTTGACATTGAGGTAAAAAAATTCTAACTTAGGTGCTAACGTTGAGGTGAAAAAATTCCAACTCTAGTGCTAACGCCAAGATAAAAAATTCTAAGTCAATGTGTTAACACTTAGCTGAAAAAAACTCTAACTCTAGTGTGAATACTAAACTTAAAAAAATTTCTAATTGTGGTGTTGACCTAGATCCTGATGCTGTTTTGAGCTCCTAGGACCCTATTTAACCTCTAAACTGATGTCAAATGTTACCAAGGCAATGCTAAGGAGCCTAAAAAGCCTAGAGTTGAGATTGTAGGCTAATTGTACATGCCAATGATGTTGTTTTGATAGGTCAAAGGATGGTGATGTGCCAGCATCACCCATACTTGGTCAAAATCTTAAAATTTTTAATAAGTTGGAATTTTGAGTTTTTGGGCCTATTTGATCCTCTAACTAATGTTGAATGTTTGACCCTCTAACTAATGTTGAATGCTACCAATGATGTTATTTTGAAAGGTCCAAGGATCGTGATGTGCCAGCATCACCCATACTTAGTCAATTTTTAAAAATTTTAACTAAGTTGGAATTTTGAGCTTTTGGATCGTTTAACCCTCTAACTAATGTTGAATGCTACAAGGATGATGCTAAGGATCCTGAAAAGCCTAAGGAAGGTGTTAAATAACCAATCTAATAGTCAAGAATCACAAAATGTAGCTTTGAGAATTTTTAACAATTTTTTAGGTTGAAAATCCTAACTCTTGAGGTGACCAAACTGAGCCAAAAAGATGTTTTTCACAATGATGTTTTTGGGCATAGGAGAAGTGACATGAAGCTGTTGAAGGTGCCATTGGAGATGTTGACACTAGACATCAGCATCACCTTTAGAGTTAGAGAAATTTTGACCCTGGGGTCCTAGTATTATAGTGTCAAAATTGCCAAATTTGAACACTGTGATGCTATTTTGACCCTAGGGGTCCTAGTATTATACTTTCAAAATTGCCAAATTTGAAACCTATGATGCCATGGGAGCCTAGGATTCATTTGTTGGGGTTTTTCAAAATCTAAGTTGATGTTGAGATGTTCTATGTAGGTCACATGGGTAAGGTTGTCTAGAGTTGTGGCTGATGTGGAATCCATCATTTAGAAAAATTTTTATTTTCATCAACTTTTAACGCTTAGAATGCATTTTGGATTTCTTAAGGTGAATCAACATGGTAGAGCATTGATAAGCGGTGAGGTACCCCTATGTCCAACCATACGAATACGAGTGTTCATGTGTGATCTAGTCAAACTTTGAGGATTATATGCTTATGTGCCTATATAGAACAAGGATGAGTTATGTAGTTGTTGTCTTCCCAAGCTTACTTGTAAGGCACAATTGTATGGTTAAGTAAACTTGAGGTGTATGACTTTTATGTTTTTTCTTTTATATTTTCTATCCTGGTCTCCTAATTATGTGCAATGAAAATATTTAATTAACTAATGGATTTTGTAACTCTAATGTGAATCAAATCCTAACACTAGCATCCATTCCCACTCTTTGGACACATCTTGAACCAGTGTAACACTATTGGGATTACCAAACACTAGTTGTTACTGGGTTACCAAGTGTTCCACGTATTCTCGAAGTGGTCATGCTGAGTGTGCTAATTCATTGATAATTAATAATTAATAATTCTATGGAAACAACATTAATTAACTACTAAAAGGATCAAATAATAGTAAACAACATTAAATGTAATAATTAAGCTATTCTGAATGTTGCAAGGTTTATCACAAAGTTCATCTTTATTTTTGGACACAAGGTGTGCTTAGGTACACAATGCTCGAATAAAGATCCATTCACTCTATGACTCCTACTACAGGCACTCAAAAATAATTATAACTCTGGAATAGAAAAATTGTAAGAGTTCAGCTAAGGGATCAAAAAAACTACTTCCAAGACCAAGCGCCCCTGTCTCTTACTTATAGCCAACGAGACATGCTCTGACATCACATGTCTGATGTCACTTGGCCCATTTGATATCATGTATTAATATTGTGGGTCTGATATCGGGTTGCTTATTTGGTGACTCATCATACCCCCATGATTGAATGAAAACTTGTCCTCAAGTTCCTTACAAAATATTGGGAAGGTATGGAAGTATTGACTGAATGACAACTGACGATGACATGGAATGATAGACTCAAAGTGCCCGATGAACAAATCGACAACATATTACAGCATTGGTGTTCATAACCATTATGGTGAACACTATATATAGATGACATCTAGTCCCTCGTCTGATAGCTTAAAGCTAGAAAAGAAAATGATTGCTGCTGATGTCAAAATGTGCACACCGTTGTTCATCCATGGCCACATGACTCAGCTTGTTCCTTTTGTAAATGCTCTTACTTTAGTCCATCCTAAGTGCTCCCTCCTATCCCAGTCCATTGTTCATGTGATCACTATCTACACACACAACACAATCATGAATTAGCAAGGATAGATAAGATATAATACAGT
This sequence comes from Gnetum montanum, assembly GCA_015680685.1. Classification (NCBI taxonomy): domain Eukaryota; kingdom Viridiplantae; phylum Streptophyta; class Gnetopsida; order Gnetales; family Gnetaceae; genus Gnetum; species Gnetum montanum. The sequence continues at coordinate 223,400 of MNCI01004119.1, read as the reverse complement.
TGATACCTTGCCTCGATATGAAGTACATTGGCTAGGTTGTGGGTATGGAAGATACTAGGTTAGAGGTTTGTAACTGATAACTACCCAGGGTGTAGGGGTGACATAAGTAATGGAATGAAAAAAATTTGCGATCGGCCCTCATAACTAAGAGTGAACCTCCAGTAGCAATAGGATGGAAAGTGAAAGAAAAAGGAAGATAAGAGGAATAACAACGGTGAAGCCAATAAAAATGCTTAAAAGGGAAGAGAAAAATAAAAAAAAATGTTATGGATGGGGTGAAATGAGAAATATTTGATTGCAAGAAATGTTTAAGGGAAAGAACTTAACAATTACACCAAAAAGGGATGCCAACGGGTCCTCCCCAAAGTATGCTTATGCCCTGACAAACCCACAAACCAAAGAGTTCGTAGGCTATAGGAATGTTTTATGGAGATAATAGTTAAGAATTCACCCACAAGAATTTACCTAAGAATAACAATGCACCAACCAAAATATAAACTAATCATAAAATCAGCAATGAGGTAGAATATGGGAAGTAAGATGGAAGAGAAGAGAAGAGAGAATGGAATGGAATCCCGAAATCAAGGTTGTGTAAAGTCCCTTGTGTATTATGTGGTTAAGGTGACTTAATAAAATTCATTCCAAATCTAGATTAAAACTAACCACATCCAGTGACCTTACATTAGCACACTTGACCAATCCATCCTCCTGAAGCAACAAGAATGCTTTCACAGAGCAACCACCATTCCAAAAACAGAAGAATGGAGAAGCAGGAAGTGAGAAAGGGCCTTAGTTAGAGGAAACCTTCAAGCATGGGTAACATGTCTTTCCAGTGCCATAACCAGTGCTTGTAGCCCATGTTCCTTTATTGTGTCTAAGGGGTATGCTTTGAATTCTCACTAGTTTTTTTTTTTTTTGACTAGGAACCACACCATGCAAAGACTTATTTGATTCATTCAACTTCCTAATATTAGTCGATAGTAGAATGGCAGAAAACCTATGAAAAACAACTAAGCACCTAAGAGAATAGCCAGCACAAATGCATCGAATCCCCTTGAAGTCACACCCTTTTCAATCCATTTGAATCTTTCCTTGGTTTGAAGAATACCAAGCCACAAATTCATTAATAGGTTTGATTACAAAAAGGGACAGTACATTTCCAAAACAAAAGGAGACCATAGAGTTGAATGAATGAATGGATGACATGGACTCATTACCTGTTTTATCAAAAGAAACCATATCTTAACATCAACATTAAAAGCCAAAGGTAAAAACCAAACATTAGCAATCAACATCATTATAGTACAACCCACCATCATGAGCACTTATTATGTAATAAGTGAGAATAAATAAAAAAAAATGTAATAGAGAAAGAAATAGTAGAAATGTTAATGATGGTTTAAAACAAAAATAAGAAAAAATGAAAAATGTGTAAAACAAAAATGTATAAAACAAAACAAAATAAAAGAAACTGAGGGCTTAGAATAATTAGCATTGGTGGCCATCTCCCCCATTACTAAGTTGGAAGGAGGAGATCCAAAATAATGAGCAGGGCTATCCATCAACAAAGGTAGTATTAGTACTAGCCATTTTGGGCTCATGGAAAGGTTTGGTTTGCTCGATGTTGACCAATAATTTTTTATTTGGGCTTCTAGGTTCATAGATCATCATGGCCCCTGAAGGAAAAGTTTCATGAATGATATAAGGTCCTTCCCATAGCATTTGAAATTTAGTTCGTTGTGGCACATGTGGGGGATTCCAATAAAGAACCCTATCTCTTGGTTGGTATTTGACTTTCTTAATTCTTAGGTCATGATGTTGTTTGTTGAAGGCCTTGTGTAGTTCGTTGGATGACAAGGTGACTAATCGATTTTCATCTAGCAAGTTAAGATTCATTAACAGTTCTTTCTACACTAAACTAAGGTCAAGGTTAAGGTCACATGCTGTAGATTGTGTACAAAGCTCAACTTGGATAGGAAGTGCTAGAAGTTTACCGTACACTAACTCATAGGGAGAGTAGCCTATAGGGAGTTTTCATGTAGAGTGGTGGGCCCAAAGAGCATCGTTTAGTTTGGTGCTCTAGTCTCGCCTATATTTGCTAATGGTTCGTGTCAAAATTTTTGTGATTTCCCTATTGGTGACTTCAGCTTGACCATTTTCTTAAGGATGATATGGTGTAATCAGTTTATGCTTAACTCCTAAGCGTTGTATCAACTTCTAAAAAGTCGCACCTATAAAATATGTACCATTATCAGAAATAAGTGCACGAGGCATGCCAAATCTATTTACAATTTGTTGTTGAACAAATCGTGCAGTGCCAGATCATGTATAGTCGGTAACGGTGGCTCTTTTTTCCCATTTTGTAAAATAGTTAATAGAAACAACAATGTATGCTTTTCCATTGGACATCGATGTAATAAGCCCCATAAAATCAATACCCCATATGTCGAAGGGTTTTAAGGATCGAATCCATTGTTGTGGACCCTCCATTCTAGCTGTCATTCCCCCATCACGTTGGCAACATTGATGGGACAAAATGATGAGTGTCCCAAAATAATGTAGGCCAATAATATCTTGCAAGAAATATTTTAATGGTTGTTCATCTCCCAGCATAATGACCCCCACAAGGGACCTCATGAGCATCTTGGAGAACTCGCAATTGATCTACGTTGGGAGCACACCATTGAACCAAGCCATCGAAGCATACCTTGTAAAGGTGTCCATTGATTTTCATAAAATGTTTGACTTGGTGGAGAAACTATTGTTTATTTTTAACATCCAGTCCTTGTGGTGTTTCTTGTGTAAGAAGATAAGTAAGAATGCTACTATACCAATTTGTATCTGTGGGTGATTAATTATTTCTTACACCTGCAAAGAGGAGTTCATCAGGAAAATGATCAAAAACTAGACATTTTTGCTCTTTGTTATTCCATCATAACTGAGATAAATGATCGACAATAACATTCTCGATGCCTCTACGATCTACTATTGTGAGATCAAACTCTTGCAAGATCACAAGCCATCATATGATGCGAGGGCTCACCATTGGTTTATTCATAAGGAACCAAGTCACACTATGATCTGTGTCTACAAATACCTCATAGCCTAATACATAGTGCCTAAATTTCTCTAGTGCAAACACCACGGCCATTAACTCTTTTTCTTTTGTGGTGTAGTTGAGTTGTGCACCACCAATACTTCGACTTGCATAGTGAATGTAATAGGGACGTTTTTGCTCATCTAACTGTGTAAGTATGGCTCCTAAAGCAAAATTGGATGCGTTAGTCATTATATGGAATGGTCTGGACTACTCAGGAGCTTGTAGAATGGGTGTTTCTATGTGCTTCTGCTTTAAGGTTTGGAAGGCTAACTCACATTCCTTAGTCCATTCAAAGGATACGTCCTTTTTCGTTAATTCTACCAACAATTTTGCAATCTTCAAAAAGTTCTTAATGAAGCATCTATAATATCCAGTATGTCCAAAGAATGATTGGACATCTTTTATAGTTTCAAGTTGACAAGTGATTTCTTGGATGACTTTAATTTTTTTAGGATCTACCTCTATCCTTGTTTGTAAAATTTTATGCCCTAATACAATGTCCTCTTGGACTGTTAAGTGGATTTTTTTCGAATTGAGCCTTAAGTTGGTTTCAACACATCATTTTAGTACTTGCTCTAATCGGTCTAATGCTTGTTCAAAGTTCACTCCATAGGTGGAGAAATCATCCATAAAAACCTCCATACCATTTCCTATTTGCTGCTGAAATATACTAAGAACTAGACATTGAAATGTTGCTAGAGCATTGGACAAGCCAAATGGCATCTGCCAATATGCAAATGTACCCCAAGGACTCATGAATGTAGTTTTGGCTTAGTCTTCTAGTGCTATTTGGATTTTATTGTACCCACTGTAACCATTTAGAAAACTATAGTAACAATTCTTTGCAATAGTATCTAAGACTTGGTCAACGAATGGCAATGGGAAATGATCTTTAAATGTTGCCATTTTCAATAGCCTAAAGTCTACACACCCTCCATTTACCACATTTTTTGGGTATAATGACTAATGGACTAACCCATTCACTGTCAGCAATGGGGTAGATGAACTTGGCCTTCAGAAATTATTCAATTTCTTCCTTAACTACTTGCTTAAGCTTTGGGTTCAATCTTCTTTGCAGTTGTCGTCAAGGCTTCATAGAGGGGTCAATGTAAATTCTATGTTGGCATATACTAGGATCTATTCTAGTTAATTTAGGATTTGACCAAGCAAAGGCTTTTAACCATATGTTTACCATCTTCAGCAGTCTTTCTTTTTGTTGAGGAGCAAGCTTAGCATTAATGATTACTAATTTTTCATTCTTGAGAAATGCATACTCCATACTGGTGGGTAATGATTTTAATTTAAGGGGCTCTTGCTTAAACTTGCTAGGGATTTCCAACTTCCCCTAGTTGATATTTTCGGTGTCAGTACTTGAAATTTGGTGATGGAATTGCTCTAATGCATCTATGCTATTGATATAGGCACAAGTCAAGCTCTTAGTTGGTTCCATGCATAAATTTGAATTACTCTCTAGGTCAGCTATCAGCCACTGGGTGCCTTCCTATCTTGTGGCTGCTACATATAGGCATCTTTGTATGTTAGTTACCTGTGCACACTAGTTACATGTAGGCAATGTTAAGCATTGTACAAACCAAGACTTCTGCATGCAGTTGCACCCTGTGTCATTGTATGCGATGCATGGAACTTTCTTCTTCTCGATCTTCCAAAACACATTTTCTTTTGATATCTCTAGGGAAAGATCATGTATTCCTAAGCACGCATCAATCATACTTAGCCATGCTATTCCCATTATGATTGAGAAGTGCCCCTTGTAGTTGTTAACTTGAATCACTAGAAAATCGGCTAGATACGACCACCTACAAATAGTGGTGACAATGTCCTCCACTAGTCCCAATGGAATAGTGATGGACTAGTCGGCCAACTCTAAACAAATGTTACTTTTCTTTAGCGGAGGTAGGTTCTAGGCTTTATACATTTCCTAGGAGATCAAATTAACTCTAGAACCAGAATTCAAAAGAGCTTTGCAAGGCTCATTCCTAGTGATTTGCAAATAAATCAAAGGACTTCTAGGATCAGAGAATTTCCTAGGAAGATGGCCAACTTTAATCCAATCAGCGATGACATGGGTTAACATAACAGTGTGCGTTGAGTGCGATTTTTGGTTCAAAAGAAGCTCCAAAAATTCAAACAATGATAAAGAATTTGGATAATTAGCCACTTGTGGTTGTAAGGACTTGGTTGGACTATTGGTTCTAAAGAAAGGTCTCTTCTTTGATTGGTTCTTTGAACCAGCAGTAGGTTGGAGATTGATAGCCCTTGTAGCGTTACATTGCTATGGCTAGGTAGGAAGCTCACCCTACATAGTTGGAGTATGTGGTAATGGATCCAAGGGTGGAAGAGATGCAAAAAAATGAAAAGGATAGTACATATGTGGAGCATCACCCTAAGAAGAAGAACTTCTATAGTACTCGGGGGTTTGGTAGTGAGGCTGAAGAGCAACGTGACTAGTAGAGTCACATGGAGTGATCGACTACTAAACATAATACCCATATGGGTCAAGTTGATGGTAAGGTACTATTGACATAATGGTGGCATTCCCCATGGTTTTGGGTGTTGCCACCATTGATACTATTCATTCGTTTATGGTGGAGCTTGACTCGGATAATATGTCAAGGGTTGGTGGAACTGCCTTGGGTTACCTTGTGGCTAAGGTAATCTTTTGGGTATTTGTCATTTGTTTAATCGTGGGTTTAGTGCATACACTCTAGAATCTTGCAAATGTGACACCATTGGGCAACATCCCTTAGGATGGTCATATTGGCAAATCTCACATCCTCCATCATTATCTATGTCCAAATCCAGAACTTCTTTAATGAAAACAACCTTATCTGTACCTTTGTTACATGCATACTCAACTTCTTTCTTTTTCCTTCTCTCATAGTCACTACTTTGTTTTCTAGAANAGGACTTGGTTGGACTATTGGTTCTAAAGAAAGGTCTCTTCTTCGATTGGTTGTTTGAACCAGCATTAGGTTGGAGATTGATAGCCCTTGTAGCGTTACATTGCTATGGCTAGGTAGGAAGCTCACCCTACATAGTTGGAGTATGTGGTAATGGAGCCGAGGGTGGAAGAGATGCAGACAAATGAAAAGGATAGTACATATGTGGAGCATCACCCTAAGAAGAAGAAATTTTATAGTACTCGGGGGTTTGGTAGTGAGGCTGAAGAGCAACGTGACTAGTAGAGTCACATGGAGTGATCAGCTACTAAACGTAATACCCATATGGGTCAAGTTGATGGTAAGGTACTATTGACATGATGGTGGCATTCCCCATGGTTTTGGGTGTTGCCACCATTGATACTATTCATTTGTTTGTCGTGGAGCTTGACTCGGATAATATGTCAAGGGTTGGTGGAACTGCCTTGGGTTACCTTGTGGCTAAGGTAATATTTTGGGTGTTTGTCATTTGTTTAATCGTGGGTTTAGTGCATACACTCTAGACTCTTGCAGATGTGACACCATTGGGTAGCATCCCTTAGGATGGTCATATTGGCAAATCTCACATCTACCATCATTATCTATGTCCAAATCCACAACTTCTTTAATGACAACAACCTTGTTCGTACCTTTGTTACATGCATACTCAACTTCTTTCTTTTTCCTTCTCTCATAGTCACTACTTTGTTCTCTAGAATCCTCTACTATTTTTAGGATAATCTGAAATTTGTCATCTAGGGAGTTCCACATTTGATCTACCTTTGTCAATACTTCTGATGCAAATTTTTGAATGGGAAAAGTCTTTCTATTCACCATATCTTCAAGTGATTACTCTCCTTCATCTTCACAAAATCTAATTTCCTTCTTTTGGAAGGAAGGATCTTTGTTGTACTCCTTATCACTTTCTCTTTTCCTCAACTCACCTTACTCCTTGGCAACTTGCTCCAACAATCTTTGTATTTGATGGGCTCTGAGCTCATATAGCCTTCCTTGGGCATAACTCCTAAGGGTTCTTTGCATTTCGTACCTAAGTCTGTCTACGAGATGGCATAGTTGTTCCTTTTGTGAGTAACCATGGCCAGTGCAACGATGTAAATAATGAATAATATCGACCCATGATAGCATCCAAGGGTTCGTGTCCTCCTTATTTCCATCCTTGGATTTGCTTATGTAGGTTAGACACTCAGGAGTACATTTGATACTTATCGTTGAATAACTCCAACATGGTACTCCATCGATGAATGGATTCCAATTCTAATGACCAATACCAGCTTTCTGCTTCCTTGATCAGTATCCATGGAAACAACTTTAGCTTTTGCAACTCATTTTCTATATTCTGCAATGCATATGTGTCATGGAATTCTTGTAAATGGTTTTGAGGATTAGCATTGTATCTTCCTTCAAATCATGGGATGCTATTCATGTTTAGTCTTTTGATCCTACTATCTTTCTGGTGCCTTGTTGGGATCCTAACAGCCTCT
>MNCI01004119.1:193492-215453 GCA_015680685.1 Gnetum montanum | reverse complement strand
ATTATATGGTTAAGTAAACTTGAGGCATATGATTTTTATACTTTTTATGTGTTTTTATGTCCTGCTACTAATAAGGGAGGAGAGAGATAACTAAGTAACTATTTAAATTTAACTACTCATTAACTAGGCTCTAACTGATCCTAACACTAGTATCCATTTTCACTTGCCGTACACATCTTGAACTAGTGCAACACTACTAGGATTACCAAATGCTAATTGTTACTAGGTTACTAAGTGTTACATGCATGCTTGAAGTGATCATATTGTGTGTGCTTACTTAGGAGAGTTGTAGGGTGAGAGATAATCATTAATTAACTAAGGAAAGTATTAAATAATATTAATTAGCATTATTTAATCTATTTTGAATGCTGCAAGGTTTATCACAAAGTTTGTCTTTATTACCGTACACAAGGTGTGCTTAGGTACATAATGCTTGAATAAAGATCTATTCACTTTATGACTCCTACTACAGGCACGTAGAAATAATTGTAACTCTGAGAGGGAGATAAGGCAAGAGTTTGGGTAAGGGACTAAGATTAACTATCACAAAACAAGTGCACTCACCTCTTATTTATAGGCAATGAGGCAGGTTGTGATATTATGTACACGATATCATGTTGGAGGCCATGATATCACAGCTCATCATACCCCATGACTGAATGAAAACTCATCCTCAAGTTCTTTACAAAATATTGGGAAGGTATGGGATTATTGACTAAATGAAAATTGACAATGACAGGGAATAACAAACTTAAAGTGCTTGGTGAATAAATCAATAAACATATTACAACATTGGTGTTCACGCCGTTTGTGGTGAACACTGTACATGGATGACATCTAGACCTTCACTTGACAGCTTGAAGAGAAAAAGAGGGAGAAAAGAAAATGAGATGTGTTGCTGCGAACATCGAGATTGTGCCCTCCGTTGTTTATCCATAGCCACGTGACTACACTTATTCTTGGCATAAACGTTCTAGCTCTAGTCCATCCCAAGTACTTTCTCATATTCTAGTTCATAGTTTGTGTAATCGCCATCTGCACACACAACACAGTCAAATGAACAAGGATAAGTAAGCCACACTACAATTGATATCTTGCCTCGATATAAAGTGCATTGGCTGGGTTGTGGTTATCGCAGAAATTGGGTTAGAGGTTTATTACTAATAACTACCCAAGGTGTAGGGGTTAGGCAAGTAGTAGAATGGAGAAATTGAAAAATTTGTGTCAAGGCCCCCACAACTAAGAGCGAACCTCTGGTAGCAATAAGATGGAAAAATATAAGGAATAAGAAATATGAGAAAAATAACAACAACAACGCCAATAAAATGGATGTCAAAGATGGGGATGAAACAAGAAATGGTTGATTACAGAGAATTTTTAAGGAAAGAACTTAATAATTGCACCAAAAAGGAATGCTAATGGGTCCTCCCTAAAGCAGGCTTATGCCCTTTATGCCTTGACAAAGCCACAAACCAAAGAGTTCATAGGCTCTATGAATGTCATTTAAAAGCAAGAGTTAAAAACTTACCCACAAGAATTTACCAAGGAAAAATAGTGCATCAACCAAGATATTGACTAATCATAAAATTGGCAATGAGGTGGAAAATGGGAAGAAAGATGGAGAGTAGAAAATGGAATGGAATCCCAAGAGTAAGGTTGTATAAAGTCCCTTGTGTATGTCATGGTTAATGTAACTAAGTAGAACTCATTCCAAATCCAAACTCAAACCAACCACATTTAGTGACCTCGCATCAATACACTTGGCCAATCCATCCCCATGAAGCAACAAGAATGCTTCCCCAAAGAGTCACCACCATTCCAAGGAGAGCAAGCTGGAGAAGCAGGAAGTGAGAAAGGGCCTTAGTTAAAGGGAACCTTCAAGCATGGGTAACATGTCTTTCTAGTGTCATAACCAGTGCTTATAGCCCATATTACTTTATTATGTCTAAGGGGTGTGCTTTGAATTCCCACTTCTTCTTTTTTTGCGTGAGAACCACACCATGCAAAGACTTATTTTTATTCACTCAGCTTCTTGATATTTGATCAATGGCAGAATGGTGGAAAACCCAAGAAAAAGCATCTAAGCACCTAAGAGAATGGCTAGCACACGTGCATCGAATTCCCTTAAAGTCACACACTTTTCATCCATTGAGTCCTTCCTCGATTTGAAGAATACGAAGCCACTAGTTCATTAATAAGTTTAATTAGAAAAAGGGACAGTATAGTTCCAAAATCAAGGGAAACCATAGAGTGGGACGAGTGAATGAGCGACGTGGACTCATTGCCTATTTTATCAAAAGCACCATATCTTAATATCAACATTGAGAATCAAAGGTAAAAACCAAACATTAACAATCAACACTATTATAATATAATCCACCATCATGAGCACTTATTTTAAGATGAATAAAAGTAAATCAACCAAACAAAGAAATAGTAAAAATGGTAATAATGGTGTAAGACAAAAATAAGTAAATTTGAAAAAATGTGCAAAACAAAAATGTGTAAAACAAAAATTTATAAAGAGTTGAGGGCTTAGAATGGTTAGCATTGATGGCCATCTCCCCCACAACTGAGTTGGAAGGAGGAGATCTGAAATAGCGAGCAAGGTTGTCCACCAACAGAGGTAGTATGAGTACTAGCTAACCTAAGCTCATGAAAAGGTTTGGTTTGTTGGACGTTGACCAACAGTTTTGTTGATGCATAAATTTTGATCACACGAACACTGGGAAAGAAAACTCGTTTAAGGAGACTATTTCCCTGGGCATCTCTCGTATGGGTACGAAAACCTAGGAATAGTCTTAGCTGGAGAGGGCTACATGGCCTTTTGCAAATAATAAACAAGAAAGAAATCTGGAATTTAAATTAAATAATTATCTCTAATACAATAAGTGATTAAAAGAACTAAATTTTCCTTGCTCCCGCTGACGTTGCTAGTCCGTGACTCCTGATGGTATCCACTGCTGGGCAGGAAGACCGTGATTGCCACGAGAGAGGGAGAGAGAAATAAAGAGAAAGAGACTGCCTACTATAGTCCACACAAGGCAACAACTGCAGTTCTCAAAGCTTGCCATTGTTTTTCGTCTTTTGTGCATTGCTGTAGAGAAGAAGATCATTCACCCACGTCTGCACCACCATAACAAGCTCTTGCCATCGCCAAGAAGACCCGCAAGGATCTGATTTTGAGCTGCTGGCTCCTACCTTGGACCCTCCTCAAAGATCAACTAGAAGTCTGTAAAGAAAAGAAAATAAAAGAGGAAACTGTTGCTCGTGAAGAGGAAGATGTCCCTCCAGACTGATAGCCAAAGCCTGTTTTTAGGACTTCTCCTCCTCCTCCCCAATGATCCTACACTCACATGATCATGATGATTACATGATAAGTTAGCACAAATCTCATGCTCCATAATCCAACATAACTAAAGAAACTAAAATCTTGAAAAAGACTAGGAAGAATCAAAGCATTATTAAAATATATAGTATAAAAGATATTTTATGTAATAGTAATAAACCTTGAAAAAGACTAGGAAGAAACTAACATTATTTTCAATGGTGCTCTGATGACCCAACGCCTAGTAACTCAAAAGACCATAATGATTATTAAAATCATATGTAAAGAAAAAATCAAAACAATATGCCAAGAAAGAAATGATGAAAATGTAAAGAAAATATGCAAATGCAACTATATACAAATGAAATGCATGACGAAGAGGAAGAAAACATGCAACTAAGAATCTACTAGGTGTCCATGTGGGGCACCTAAGTAGAAAAGCTTTGGACGGAATGCATTAAAATTTCTAGGTAAATTATGTCCTTTCACATCAGCAACCTTGTACACATTGGGGTCAATGACATCTTTAATTCGGAATGGGCCTAACCACATAGGAGAGAACTTACTTTGAAGATTTTCTCAGTCACATGTTCTACCTTTTTTCGAGGCTAGGTCTCCTATCTTAAAGACTTCACCAATGTACTTCATGTCAAGACGTTGTTTAACAATTTGTTGATGCTTAAGATTATGAAAATCAAGACCTAATCTTAACATTCTTGTTCCATGGATGTGTCATTAAAATTTAGCACACCTTCAAATGTTTTAAAAGGTAGGTTTTTACTTACATCTTTATCTTCCCCTAAAGGTGGTGGATCACTTAGACGAAATCCATTGTGTTGTTGATAAGGCAAGGTGTCTCCATAGCTTTCTTCACCTTCTCTAGGACTTTGATAGGATTGGATGGGATTTGCATGAGAGACAGGATTTTTTGTAATTCCACTCACATATTCATTTTCAACATGTTCACTGCGCTTAACCTCAATAACCCCAACATAAAGATTAGCATGTCGATCTTTCAAAGATTGATTTTGTTGATCCAAGGCTGTAACTACTTGTTTGTAGAAGGGTTCTCGAGGTATAGTCATGTACTCAGATTTTCCTTTGATAGGGATTAATAATTCTGAGAAATCTGACCTAAATAAGCCCCCAAACTTGGCTCCAAAAGTCCTAGATAGGAGCACACCATAGGTAGGTGACATATCAACTACTAGGATATTTTTGTAACATGTGAACATAGGGTATTGTTTAATTTGCACTTTTACTTCTTTTAATGACCCTACTACAGGTACATTGGACCCATCTAGTTGAATCACATTTTTCATTTGTGGTATCATTTGTGCTCCTAAAGTCTTACATACCTCAAATGGCATGACATTGATAGTTGCTCCAGAATCCATCAAACAATTGTGAACATTCTTTCCTAAAATAATTAGTATTGTTAGGAAAGGAGGTTGCTCTTTCTTACTCATCATGGAATTATTTACATTTTGGACTAATAATGTGTTAGGACTTTCTATGAAGTGAACTTGCCTTTTTGGGGTTGAATATTTTTCTTTATTGGTTTCTAGTTTATGAACTATCTCTTGAATCACCTCTTTCATTTCATTAAATTGTAAAAGGTCATACATTAAGATGTTAGCTTTGGTTTTCTTAAAATCCTCAACTAGATTGTAAGTCTTAGGTCCATCTTTGACTTCTTGTTGAGGTGGAGTTCTTCTAAGTATAGAAGGTGGATTTGGTTGTTGTGGGGTGTTTGTTTGGGATGACTCAGTTTGAGTATTTGTGTTACTTTGACTAGGAACTCTTCTATTTGGAGGAGTGTAAGGGTCATTCCTAGTTTGTTATTGTGTGTTCTTCATGATGTCTTTAAATCTATAGTAGCAAGCATTCGGTGGGTTAGGATTGTTTACCATAACTTTCTCTAATGAGGAAACCTCTTCATTTTCTATTTCATGAGGTACATTAAAGACCATAATAGGAGGTTTTCCATTTTGTTGACCTTGGGTGTTGTCGTCATATAGTGCTAAAAATTGGGGACAAGTCTTCTCAGAATGTTGCCTAGTGTTATGGAGACAGAAATAATCATCATTGGTTGATGAACTTGAATTTTGTGGTTGTATAGGAACCTTGTTGTTGTTTCTCTTTAATTCAACTACTTTGTTGGAAAGTTTTTGAAGTGAAGTTAATAGCTGGGTCATTTGATCTTGAGCTTGAGTTGTGGGTTCAACAGGATTAGGTACCTTGTTTGGGTTTATGATGGACTAAATTAAGGCCTTCGATTGATCCTCATTCAAACTAGTGTTAGATGGTAGGAATGGAGAAGATGTAGGACACTGAAAATAGCTATTTGTAGGTTGAGTCATTTGAAGGGGAACAGGAGTTTGGTACATAGTGTTGGTCATTGGAAAAGTTGGTAGAGGTAAAGGACTATGTTGCATAGGATTGCTAATGCTCATTATTCCAAACTGGGTTTGAATGCTATTCATAAGGGTTCTTTGTTCTAGCCCCACAGCTTTAGCCATTGCTCCTTGTCTTTCTATTATGTTAGGATCCAATTTGATGGTATAGGCAAAGAATGGGTCAAGGGTATAGAGGTAAAAGTTGAGGATGCCATCGGGTTATGGACACATCTTGCTTGGCACATAGGCTAATTGGTGAAGGAATCTCAAGTTATGATCCCTAACATTTTCCCGAGGTAGCTTTCTTAAGTTGGTGAAGTTACTTGATGCTATGGCAGGGCTTATGAATTTTTCAAACTAAGTGAAAAACTTATTTTTGAACTCCTGCCATGAGTTAATGAAGGCATTGGGGAGCATCAGAAACCATTGGATTACTTTGGTTCTGAAAGTTGTCACAAATACCCTACATGCCACATCATTTTGAACAATGTTTTGGATCCCTAGTAAGGTTTCGAAACATTGTACATGTTAGCGAGCATCACTAGTAGGGTTTGTGGGATCGTAGAACAAATTTATGTCCTGAAGTGACTTTCGGATGTCATGGTAGTTAGTAAAGTTAAAGGGGTTACTGACCAAGGGAGCCAGGGGTTGATTGCCTACCATCCTAGTGTGGGTTCTCCTACAAATAAAACTTGGAAAGTGTGAGGCTTGTTGTTTCCTTAATGCGAAGAGACGAGTGACTGGTTGGTTAGAAGCAAAGAGAAGTTCACTCATAAAACAAAACTATAAAATATAATTATTAGAATAAAACTATAAAATTACGTAAAAGAAAAGAAAATATTGAAATAATAATTTTTTGATAAAGAAAAACACTAAAATATGCTATTTTTTTAAAGAAAGATATATACTTTTTTTTTAAAGAAAAATAAATGTATAAAATTGCAATACTTATAAAATTAAAAAGGGAAACAATAAAATGCAAGATCTTAGAAAAATAAACTTAAAATTGCATAATCAAATAAAACCACCTTACCTAACCTAGGACTAAGGTAAGGATTGCCAAAACACAAATTAAAAAATGGAATTGGGAAACAAGGATTTAAAAAGAGAAAAAAGAAAAAACAACAACAACAAGGAAAAATATTAAATAAAAATGGGTAATGAGACCCAAAATTTTTCAAGAAATGAACTTCTGAGAATAAGAAATAAAGGGCTCGAAAATTCTTTAAAAAGTTTTTTCAAGAAAATGGTTAAAAATAGAAATTTTCAAAAAATAAAAATAGGGACTGGAAAAGGACAGAAAATAAATATTTTAGAAAATGGGATAATAAAGGTCAGAGAAACAACAAGAAAAGTTGATAAAGAAAAGGTTGGGGAAAGGCCCTCCTTCTAGTGCCAAAAAGGTGTTGATGCATAAATTTTGGTCACACCAACACTCAGAAAGAAAACACATTTAAGGAAACTATTGCCTAGGGCGCCTCCCGTATGGGTACGGAAACCCAAGAATAGTCTCAGCTGGAGAGGGCTACGTGGCCTTTTGCAAATAATAAACAAGAAAGAAATCTGGAATTTAAATTAAATAATTGTCTCCAATACAATAAGTGATTAAAAGAATTGAATTTTCCTTGGTCCCACTGACATTGCTGGTCCGTGACTGCCGATGGTATCTACTACTGGGCAAGAATACCATGATTTCCACAAGAGAGGGAGAGAGAAAGAAAGAAAAAAAGAGAGACTGCCTACTGTAGTCCACACAGGGCAACAACTACAGTTCTTAAAGCCTGCCATCGTTTGCCATATTTTGTGCACTGCTGTAGAGAGGCAGATTGTTCACCCATGTCTACACCACCGTAACAAGCTCTTGCCATCGCTGAGAAGACCTGCAAGGATCCGATTTTGAGCTACTGGCTCTTACCTTGGACCCTCCTCGAAGATCAACTAGAAGCCTATAAAGAAAAGAATAGAAGAGAGGAAACTGTTGCTTAGTGGAGAGGAAGTTATCCCTCCATATTGATAACCAGAGCCTATTTTTAGGACTTCTCCTCCTCCTCCTCCTTGATGATCCCTTAGCCCCCCCTCTAGACTCCATTTTATAGCCACTGCGGCCATCCATAATGATGTCTATGTCTCATGTAACGACTATAGAAACTACCATCACTTCTTGTGTAATAATATCCATGTTCTCCAATTAAGTGCCTACTTATGTCTGTAACTTCCAAAATGTCTACCACTAATGACCATAACTACCATCATTAATGACCATAATTGTTGTAACTTCCAAAACATTTGCCTCTAATGACTGTAACTGCCATCATTAATGACCATAATCATCGTAACTTCCAAAATGTCTACTACTAATGACCATAACCACCATCATTAATGACCACCACCTAACAGTTTAAATTCCCACTACTCGCATGATTTTTATTGTGGTTATTAGGGGAGAGAAATAGAAACATTGATAATCATAGCCCTATGCGAGCATGGGAGTGTTGACATCAACAAGTTTCTTATCTAGGCTCTCAAGTTTGTATATCATAATGGCCCCTGAAGGAAACGTTGCATGAATGACATAAGGTCCTTCCCACAGCATTTGAAATTTGGTACATTGTGGCACATGTGTGGGATTCTAGTAGAGAACCTTATCTCCCAGTTGATATTTAACTTTCCTAATCCTTAGGTCATGACGTTATTTGTTGAAGGCCTTGTGCAATTCGTTAGATGACAGGGTGGCCAATTAGTTCTCATCTAACAGGTTAAGGGTCATCAACCATTGTTTTTGTGCTAGATCGAGGTCAAGGTTGAGGTCATATGTCGTGAAGAGTGTATAGAGCTTAGTTTGAATGGGAAGTGTTGGTAATTTACCATACACTAACTCATAGGGAGAGCAGCCTATAGGGAGTTTCCATATGGAGCAATATGCCCAAAGAGCATCATTCAATTTTGTGCTTTAGTCTCGCCTAAACTTGCTAATGGTTCTTGTCAATATCTTTGTAATCTCCCTATTGGTGACTTTGGCTTGACCGTTCGCTTGAAGGTGATATGGTATAGTTAGTTTATGCTCAACCCCTAAGTGTTGCATTAATTTTTAAAAAGTCGCACCTGTGAAGTGTGTACCATTATCTGAAATAAGTGCACAAGGCACACCAAACCTGTTTATGATTTTTTGTTAAACAAATCATGCAGTTGTGGATGATGTACAATCCTTAGCAGTAGCTACTTCTACCCATTTTGTAAGGTAATCAATGGCAACAATAATATAAGCTTTTCCATTGGACATTGGTGTAATCAGCCCCATAAAATCAATTTCCCAAATGTTGAAGGGTTCTAAAGGTTGGATCCATTATTGTAGACCCTCCATTCTAGTAGTCATCCCCCCATCATGTTGACAGCACTCACAAGATTGGACGAAATAATGGGTGTCCCGAAACAATGTAGGCCAATAATATCCTACAAGAAAGATCTTAATGTCTGTTCGTCTCCCAACGTAATGACCCCTACAAGGACTCTCATGAGTGTCTTGGAGAACTCGTAGTTGATCTACATCAGGAACATACCATTGAATCAAGCCATCAGGATATACTTTGTAAAGTTGCCCATTGATTTCCATAAAATACTTGGCTCGATGAAGAAACTATTATTTCTTTTTGGCGTCAAACCCTTGTGGTGTTTGTTGTGTAACGAGAAAGGTGAGAATGCTATTATACCAGTTTGTCTCCATGGTTAATTGATTATTTACTACACGTACAAAGAGGAGTTCATCAGGGAAATAATCAAAAATTGAATACTCATCCTCTTTGCTATCCCATCACAACCGAGATAAATGATCAGCAACTATGTTCTTGGTGCCTTTATGATCAATCATCGCAAGATCGAACTCTTGTAAGATTATAAGCCATCGTATGATGTGAGGGCTTACTATTGACTTATTTATTAGGAACTTTATTGCACTATGATCCATGTGTATGGATACCTTATAGCCCAAGACATAGTGCCTAAATTTTTCTAGTGCAAACACTACAACCATTAATTCTTTCTCTGTTGTAGTGTAGTTAAGTTATGCACCAGCAATACTTCTACTTGCATAGTGGATGTAATAAGGATGTTTTTGATCATCTAACTATGTAAGTACAACTCCTAAAGCAGAGTTGGACGTGTTAGTCATTATGTGGAATGGTCTGGACTAGTTAGGAGCTTGTAGAATGGGTGTTTCTACAAGCTTCTATTTTAAAGTTTGGAAAGCTAGTTCGCATTCCCTAGTCCATTTGAAAGGTACGTCCTTTTTCGTTAATTTAACCAATGGTTTTTCAACCTTTGAAAAGTTCTTAATAAACCTTCTGTAGTAGCTAGTGTGTCCAAGGAATGACCAAATATCTTTTATAGTTTTTGGTTGATGGGTAATTCCTTGGATAACTTTGATCTTTTCAAGGTCTACCTGTATCCCTGTTCATGAAATTTTATGCCCTAGTACGATGCCTTCTTGGACCATCAAATGGATTTTCTACTAGTTGAGCCTTAAATTGGTTTCTACACATTGTTTTAATACTTGCTCCAATTGGTCCAAGGCTTGATCAAAGTTTGCTCCATAGGTGGAGAAATCGTCCATGAAGACTTCTACACCATTTCCTCTCTACTACTAGAATATGCTTAGAACTAATCGTTGAAACATTGTAGGGGCATTGCACAAGCCAAACAACATCTGTTTGTATGCAAATGTTCCCCAAGGATTGGTGAACATAGTCTTGGTTTGGTCTTCTGGGGCTATTTGTATTTGGTTGTACCCACTGTACCCATCCATGAAACTATAGTAGCAATGCCCTACAATGGTGTCTAAGACTTAGTCTACAAATGGCAACGGAAAGTGATCTTTGAATGTTGCCATATTTAGTAGCCTAAAATCTATGCACACCCTCCATTTGCCTTCCTTTTTGGGTACTATAACTAAGGGGCTAACCCATTCACTATTAGCAATGGGGTATATGAACCTAGCTTTTAGAAGCTATTCAATTTCTTCCTTAACTACTTGCTTCACCTTTGGGTTCAATTGCCTCTACAGTTGTCTTCGAGGCTTCATGGAGGGATCAGTATAAATTCTATGTTGGCATATCCTAGAATCTATTCTAGTTAATTCGATATATGACTAAGCAAAGGCTTTCGACCATTTATTTATTACCTTCAACAGTCCCTCTTTTTGTTGCAAAGCCAACTTAGCATTAATAATTACCAGTTTTCCATTTTTAAGAAAGGTGTATTCCATACTAGTGGACAATGGTTTTAGCTCAAGGGGCTCTTGCTTAAACTTATCAGGGATTTCCAGCTTCCCCCAGTTAATATTTTCAAGGTCAAGACTTGGAACTTGGTGATGACTTACTCTAATGTGTTCATGCTATCGATATAAGCACAAGTCAAACCCTCAGTTGGTTCCATGCATATAGTTGAACTGTTCTCTTGATCAGCTATCAGCCACTGGGTGTCATCCTATCTTGTGGCTGCTACATACAGGCATCTTTATATATCAGTCACTTGTGCACATTGATTGCATGCAGACAATGTTAATCATTGCACAAACCATGACTTCTGCATGCAATTACACCTTGAGTCATTGTATGCGATGCATGGAACTTTCTTCTTCTTGATCTTTCCAAATGTATTTTCCTTTGATATTTCCAGGGAAAGATCGTGGATTCCTAGGGACGGGTCAACTATGCTTAGCCATGCTCTTCCCATTATGATTGGGAGGTCCCCCTTACCGCTATTTACTTGAATCACTAGGAAGTTAGCTGGATATGACCACCCAAAAATAGTGGTGACAATGTCATCCACAACAGGACAATGATGGACTAGTTGGCCAACTCTAAACGAATGTTACTCTTTTTTAGCAGAGGAAGGTTTCAAGCTTTGTACATTTCTTAAGAAATCAAGTTGACATCAGAACCTGAATCCAAAAGAGCTTTGCACAGCTCATTTCAAGTGATTTGTAGATATATCAGAGGACTCCCAGGATTACAGAACTTCCTAGGAAGATGGCCAGTTTTTATCCAATTGGTGATAGCATGAGTTAACATGACTGTATGCGTTGAGCATGGTTTTTGGGTTGAAGGGAGCTCCGAAGCTTCAAGTGATAGTGAGGCAGTTGAAGAATCAACCGCTTGTGGTTGCAAGGGCTTAGTTGGACTGTTGGTTCTAAAGAAAGGTCTTTTCTTCATGCAGTTGTCAAAACCAACAGTAGGTTAAGGGTTAACAGCCCTTGTGGTGTTACGTTGCTGTGGCTGGGTAGGGATTTCACCCTGCATAGTTGGAGCAGGTGGTAATGGAGTTAAGGGTGGAAGAGGTGCAATCGAATGAGAAGGATGGTATGTTTGTAGAACATCGCCCCTAAGAGAAGGAGTACTATAATACTCATGAGCTTGGTAGTGAGGTTGAGGAGTAACATGACCAGTAGAGTCATGTGAAGAGACTGGCTACTACACATAATATCCATACATGTTAGGTTGCCAATAAGGATGCTATTGCCTTGGTGGTGGCATTCCCCATGATTGTGGGTACTGCCATTGTTGATACTACTCGATCGGTTGTGGCAAAGTTTCACTTGGATAATACGTTAAGGGTTGGTGGAACTGTCTTGAGTTACCTTGAGGATAAGGTAACCTTTGGGGTGTTTTCCTTTTGTTTAATCGTGGGTTCAGTGCATACACCCCAGACTCCTGTAGATGTGAGATTATAGGGTAACATCCCTTAGGATGGTCATATTAGCATATCTCGCATCCACTATTATTGTTTGTATTCAAATCCACAACCTCTTTGATGATGGAAACTTTTCCATTACCCTTGTTACGTGCATGTTCAATTTCTCTCTTTTTTCTTTTTTCATGATCACTACCTTGCTCTCTAGACTCCTCTACTATTTTAAAAATGGTTTAAAATCTATCATCTAGGGAATCCCACATTTGGTCTACCTTTGCTGATACTTCCGATGCTAACTTTTGGATAGGCAAGGTTTTCCTATTCACCATCTCTTTGAGTGGTGACTCTTCTTCATCCTCACAGAATCTTACTTCCCTCTTTCGGAGGAAAGGATCTCTGTTATATTCCTCCACACTCTCTCTTTTCCTTAGCTCACCTTCTTCTTTAGCAACTTGCTCCAATAATCTTTGAACTTGATGGGTCCTAAGCTCAGATAGCCTCCCTTGGGCATATGTCCCAAGGGTTCTTCACATTTCATGCCTAAGCCCATCTACAAGATGGTGTAGTTGATCCCTCTGTGAATAACCATGGCTAGGACAACGATGTAACAGTGCATAATATCGACCCATGGTAGCATCCAAGGGTTCATGTCCTCCTTATTTCTAGCCTTGGATTTTCTTTCACAGGTTAGACACTTGGGAGTATGTTTGGTATTTATCGTTGAACAATTCTAACATGGCACTCCACCTACGAATGGCTTCTGGTTCTAAGGACCGGTACCAGCTCTCTGCTTCTTTGATTAGCGTCCACGGGAACAACTTACGTTTTTTCCATTCACTTTCTATGTTTTGTAAGGCACATGCATCATGAAATGCTTATAGATGATTTTGAGAATCAACATTGTACCCCCCTTCAAATCGTGGGATATTGTTCATGTCTAATCTCTTGATCCTATTATCCTTTTAGTGCCTTGTTGGGATCCTAATGGCCTTAGTTATGTCTAGCATACTTCAAGTAGTGAGTAGGGGTTCATCGTGATCATTCCGTCTATGGCGTCTGTGATGCCTATGTTGTTTTCTACTCTACTTCTTTCATGGTGTGTTTCTCTAGAGTGCCCTCATCCCCTTTCTTGACTATTTTGTCTACGACTCCTATTTAGTCTACCCTTATCCTCATGGTCTTTTTCCTTATGACTGCATCTAGATCTTGAAGGAGAGGGTGAAGGAGATGGTGAGGGTGAAGAAGAAGGAGGACTATCACCATGTCGATGTCTGCTTCTTTCTCTTCAGTGGTCGTGGGCTCGATCACAGTTACGATCGATATGTCCATCTTTGTCATGTGTTTGTGTTCCTTTTTCAGACCCTTTATGTCTGTTGGTATCAAAATCTAGGTTATGGATAGTTGAGTAAAGATTCTGATACACAACCCCTTAACTGAAGTCAACAGGAGAAACATCATTGTGTGGTCAACTACCTGAGGCAGGTTCACCACCCTCATTTTCTCTTAGGACATGTGGGACATTTTGCGACAACTTTCCCTTCATGGATTCATGACATCTCTTCTATTGTAAATCCCTTTGACGTTGTGCCTCTGTGGGTCAATACTCTCTCAAGTCATGATCATGCACAATGTACTCTACCTATAAGTGTTGCATACCAATTCATGTGAGATCACAAAGAAGCATGCCCCAGACAGAGCGATCAAGAGGTAACATTATGTTACTTTCTAAATCTCACCAATGTAGTTGTTCATCCTAGTGGAGGATAAAGGTAAAGTTTGATACATATTCATTGAGATGAACATATACCACATAAAACTATTGAGGGATTGGTGGATTATCATGTGTACTACACCTTTGATTATTACCTGTATCAAACCTAGGCGATGAAACACTTTCGTACGAAGAAGGAAACATGATTGTTTATTCAGTGTGCAATGTATTATTATTTATTATTTTTGTTTAACCAACCCCAAGGGTTCATTGCAACGATGTGAAAGATTTCCTATGTTCTGGTTAGCGCACAAACAACAAAGTCCCTGCAACGGTGCCAATGATGAACAGCGAGGTATCCCTACGCTCAACCATATGAATACGAGTCTCCATGCAGAATCCGGTCGAATTCCAAGGACTAAGTGCTTATGCGGCTTTGTGGAACAAAAATGGGTTGATCAATCATTGTCTTCTCAAGATTACTTGTATGTCATGACTGTATAATTAAGTAAAGTTGAGGCATATGATTTTTATACTTTTTATGTGTTTTTATGTCCTGTTGCTAATAAGGGAGGAGAGAGATAACTAAGTAACTAATTTAATTTAACTACTCATTAACTAGGCTCTAACTTATCCTAACACCAGTATCCGTTCTCACTTACCGTACACATCCTAAACCAATGCAACACTACTGGGATTTCCAAACGCTAATTGTTACTGGGTTACCAAGTGTTACATGCATGCTCGAAGTGATTGTACTGTGTGTGCTTACTTACGAGAGTTGTAGGGTGAGAGAGAATCATTAATTAACTAAGGAAAGCATTAAATAATAGTAATTAACATTAATTAATCTATTCTGAATGCTACAAGGTTTATCACAAAGTTTATCTTTATTGCCATACACAAGGTGTGCTCAGGTACACAATGCTCGAATAAAGATCCATTCACTTTATGACTCCTACTGCGGCCACGCAAAAATAATTCTAACTCTGAGAGGGAGAAAAGGTAAGAGTTTGGGTAAGGGACTAAGACTAACTATTGCAAACCAAGTGCACTTGCCTCTTATTTATAAGCAATGAGGCAGGCTGCGATATCACGTACACGATATCGCAAGCACGATATTGCGGCTCATCAATCGTTTTGTGAAAAACCTCCCAAGACAGGTTCACCACCGTCATTTTCACTTAGGACATACAGAACATCCTGAGACCACTTCCCCTTCACAGATTTGTAATGTCTCTCCTGTTGTAGATCCCTCTGGTGTTATGCTTTCGTGGGTTGATACTCTCTTGAATCTTGTTCATGCACAATGTACTCTAACTATAAGTGTTGCATACCAATTTGTGTAAAAGCATAAAGAATCATGCTCGAGATTGAGCAATCGAGAGGTAACACTATGTTACCTTCTAAATCATGTCATCGCAACTGTTCATCCTAGTGGAGGATAAAGGTAAAGTCTGGTACATACTCATCAAGATGAGCATATACCATGCGAAACTGTTGGGGCACTGGCAAATCATCATGTGCATCCCACCTCCAATTGTTCATGGTATCAGACCTAGTCAATGAAGCACTCTCATAAGAAGAATGAGACATGATTAATTACTCAGTGTGTGGTACTCTTTTCTGGTGATTGTAGAATAGCTAACTTTAAGGGTTTGTTCCAACGATGGAAATATTTCCTAAGTTCTAATTAGCGTACAAACAACAAAATCCTTAGCAACGATGCCAATGATAAGCGGCGAGGTACCCCTACGCCCAACCATACGAATACAAGCGTTCATGTGCAATCCGATTGAACTCTGAGAATTAAGTGCTTATGTGCCTACGCAAAACAAAGATGAGTTATGCAATCATTGTCTTCCCAAGCTTACTTGTAAAACACAATTGTATAGTTAAGTAAACTTAAGGTGTATGATTTTTATGTTTTTTCTTTTATATTTTCTATCCTAAGTGTGTGCAATGAAAAGATTTAATTAACTAATGGGTTTTGTAACTTTAATGTGAATCAAATCCTAACACCAACATCCGTTCCCACTCTCCGGACACATCTTGAACCAATGTAACACTACTAGGATTACAACGCTAGTCATTACTAGGGAACACTTCGAAGTGGTCGTGCTGAGTGTGCTAATTCATTGATAATTGATAATTAATAATTCTATGGAAACAACATTAATTAACTACTAAAAGCATCAAATAACAGTAAACAACATTAAATGCAATAATTAAGCTATTATGAATGTTGCAAGGTTTATCACAAAGTTCATCTTTATATCCGGACACAAGGTGTGCTTTGGTACACAAACTTCGTCTTTATTTCTGAACACAAGGTGTGCTCCGGTACACAATGCTCGAATAAAGATTCGTTCACTCTATGACTCCTACTGCAGGCACTCAGAAATAATTCTAACTTACAAGAGTTCAACTAAAGGACTGAAAAAACTACTCCCAAGACCAAGCACGGCCCAATAACATATGTGATTTTCATAGAGGAACATCTCCGGAGGGAGCTACATATGTGATTTTCCTGTCTCTTCTGAAGATCAGAAAAATGATCCCAATAACATATGCCAGCATAGCTGGGAATACAAATAGTCCAATCACTACTGAAGCAACCTTTGGCAATTTATTATGAATCAACCATTTTACAAAGCTTGTATAGTCCATGTAACAACAGCTACCTGCACAGCATTTCAATTCAACTCAATACTCATTTAACTTAAAAAGCACATTTCATTTGGAATAAAGAATTGCTTACCGTCTTGCTGGTTTTGTGAGGACCCATCTTCACCTCACTGCTTGTAAACTTCAACAAAGGTATGAGGGCAAATGGGAGTTCAAATGACAGTATCATCTGCGTACCAATTTCAGTAAAAAAAAATTAAGCAACTGAAACTACAGAGTTAGTGTGCCGCGAACCTAAATTATAATTAGAATATGATAAAGCCAAAAAAAAAAAGAGGTTAAAAAAGAACTTCAACTCTCCATTGTCCGGTATGCTGCTTCCTTGATGCATCAATAATATATAGTAATATATGAATTGCTAGGTTAATGGTAAAGAGTTTTGACACGAGAACTTGAAATCGTAAATTCAACTCGATGTCACAAATTCAATTCCAGTAAATCACACTCCATTATCCATAAATTCTATCTATAAAAATAAGTCTGAAATTAACGTTCGACAGATTAAATACATGCGATTTTATGTTTTATGTTTATGATGTTGAACGGACAGTTGCTATTTTGAAGTTTGAAACTGCCTATGATCTTAATTCTTAAATCTAGGCAGTAATAATAAGAAAAGAGTCGGAGAAACTTACGGAACAAATGATGATGAGTTTGCCTGATCCAGAAGTTCCAGCAACTAGTGCTACAACCAGACTTGGAACTATGGCAATGGTCCTTGTAATCAGATTCCGTTTCCATGGCTTCATTTCCAAGTTTAAAAATCCCTGTTCATGAAAAAGTTAAACCTAATCATTTTACAGGTTCCAGTCTACTAAGAAGTATTTAGTTATTGCTTAAAAAGGTATTTTGAAAGTCGTTTGACGGGTTTAAAAAAATTTTCAGTTTTAGTTTCGTTATAAAGTTAGGTTTCAGTAAAAGCAAGTAAAGAATTTCAGTTTCAATTTCATTACAAGGTTTAACAAAAACAATCAACGAGTGAACTAACAAGAAAGAAACAAACACCAAGTCCCCAATCTTATTATTATAATTCGATTCAGTGATAACTTGATTGTTTAAGTGTTTCGGATTCAACTTAAATATATTATTATAATTTGGCCACAGGATACATACCTGCATAACATACTGCCCTGCATATGTTCCAGTAAGTGCTGAGCTCTGACCAGATGCCAGAAGCGCTATAGCAAACACAACAGAGCTGGCACTTCCTAAAACGTTCTAACAAGTTGATAGACCATGATCAGGACCATTAGTTAAGTCTGCAACAAAAATCAAAATCCAAAATGCAGAAGCAAAACCGATAAAAAAATGAATTGTTGAGAAGGATTTTCACCTTAAGAAGAAAAGAGGCTCCATCAAGGCTTAGGTTGTCGTTGCACTGATCTTTCTCTGCATTACTAAGGTTTCCCGAAGCGCAGACAGCCCCCGATACAGATATAACACTTAAATTTATAAGGAATGCCAAAATAAGAGCCATGCCACTCTCCCATACAAAATATCTACACGAAGCCTGCCGATAAAAAATTAAAATAAAACTGAAACTAAAATTTTATAAAGTCTATCAACCTGTGAATTTATTAGGAGGGACTTTTAAAAACATCATGGAAAGATTACCCATGGTCACATACAAACTCCTGAATTTATCATGGTAGTTTCAACTTTGAACTTTGAAGTTTGAATCAGACACACACCGAATCTCACTCACCTTAACGCCTGAAACTGAAGGGGGCATTTTTCTTGACAATACCAACGCTGAATGCAAGAAGAGATTGTGCCTGATCATGATTGAGCATCCATTAGCACAAATCAAAATTCACAACATGCAAAATGAGCTTTTCTCTTTTTCTGCTGGTATTTTATGATCAAATTCTTACGGCATAATCAGTGCACCAAACAGAGAAATGGCAAGAGCAGTAGCTCCATTGCCTGCAAGTTGAGGAACAAACATCCCTTTCAAAACTTCTGTGGCCTTTGGCTTAGCATGTGCCAGTTCTACAAAAAAGCAACCGGCCATCACAAACACCAGTGAAGCTATTAAAATTTCCAAATTTCTCACCTGAACCAACAACATCAACTCTTCAACTTTTGTGTTTTATTTCATTAAATATTTTTAATAAACTTTTAAAGCATGGCTAACTAACATAGAACATTGTTGATAGTTGATTAGCATACATTGCTGTGCACTGATTTCAGAAAACCTAGTATCGAACCTTAAGCACACTAACCTGGAAGTATTATATACCTTTAAATAATAATAATAATAACAATAACATAGAACATACCCCGTATTTTTGTATGCCTAGGAAAAACAGAGTGTCAACTCCTGTTATTAACACGCCTGCCCAAACGGGTATCTTGAACAATAAATTGAGAGCAAATGCCGTTCCAATAACTGCAAGCAGCAAATAATATCAAATATCAGTACCAATTTAAGCAATAAATAAAACCTCCGCTAATATAAGGCATGATCTTAAAATACATTGCCCAACCTTCGGGAATATCTGAAGCAATTATGGCAACCTCGGCAAGAATCCAGAGAATGTAATTGACAATGCTTGGATACTCTGTTCTGCAATGTTCGGAAAGGTGATTTCCTGCCATTATGGCAATGTAGTGAGATCAGCAGGTTTTCCGGCGAAATAGTGATATATATTGAAAACTTTTTTTCAAAAAAAAAAGGGGGGGGGGGGGTGGAAAGAATGGAAAGTCCAAAGATATTATTGCTACACAAATACTCCTACACAAACTTAGGAAAATGTTGGCATTAGTATCATAAACATTGCACAAACTTAATAAAATCATTAAAATGTTAGTATCAGTATCTTAAACCTGTTACTGCTCCTAGAATTGCTGCACGAGACTGAATGATGAGAGCGAACACCGATCCCAGAAGAAGCACCCACAGCAACTGCAAAGCCCATTTTCAACAATTAATTAGTAGACCACTGTGATTAATTAGGAAGTTTAGAATGCTTCTATAATATATATGACAACACAAATGCAATGCATGAACAGTTTCTGCCACAGATATGAAATGTATATCCTCAAACCTCGTATTTGTACTGGGCACCTGCTGCTAAATCAGATTGCACTGCTCAACATCATAAAGATTCGAAACCATCAAAAAAATTCTACAGTGAAGCTTGAAAGTCGAAAGAAAAAACAAGTTTATTAACGAATTTTACAGTTTCCAGGATCCAAGTAAGCAATTGATACTAGAAATCCAGGGCCAACATGTGCAGCGATTTTCTTCCAGCTGAAGTTCTTGTTGATGCATAAATTTTGGTCATGCCAACACCCGAAAAACTCGTTTGAGGAGACTATTGTCTAGGGCGCCTCCCGTATGGGTATGGAAACCCGAGAATAGTGTCAGCTGGAGAGAGCCATGTGACCAAGTGATAGAGAGAGAGAAAAAACATAGAGAGAAATAAAGCATGAAAAAAAAAACTATAGGAGAGAGAAACAGGAACCATCGACAGGATGCATAGTTGTGTTGCCGCAAGAATCATGTGTAGCTGCAATCAAACATCACCAATGCCTTGCGAACCGCCAACTGCATAAATATAAATCCACCACCACCACATGCCATTTGCTGAAATAAAAGAAGATGAAGAGAAGATCCATCAACAGGATGCATGGTTATGTTGCCGCAAGAATCATGTGTAGTTGCGATCAAACATCACCAATGCCCTGCGAACCGCCAACTACATAAATATAAATCCACCACCACCACATGCCATTTGCTGAAATAAAAGAAGATGAAGAGAAGATCCATCAAGATGCATGGTTATGTTGCCGCAAGAATCATGTGTAGTTGCGATCAAACATCACCAATGCCCTGCGAACCGCCAACTGCATAAATATAAATCCATCACCACCACTTGCCATTTGCTAAAATAAAAGAAGATGAAGAGAAGAACCATCGACAGGATGCATAGTTGTGTTGCCGCAAGAATCATGTGTAGCTGCAATCAAACATCACCAATGCCCTGCGAACCGCCAACTACATAAATATAAATCCACCACCACCACTTGCCATTTGTTGAAATAAAAGAAGATAGAAAGAACTACATGTCATCTGCTGAAATAAAAGAAGATAGAAAGAACTACATGTCATCTGCTGAAAATAAAAAAAAATCTGCCAACGTCCAACCGCCCCAATTGCTCAGAAAATAAAAGAAAATTTGCCGACGTCCAACCGCGCAAATTGCCCATTACTGGAAAAAAGAAAGAAAGAGAAACCATTGGCAACCACCCAGGGAGAGAAGAGGTTCAGTACATGGCTTCATGGCCCTGGCCTCATTGGGCTAGGGTTTCCTAGCCTGACTTCTCCTCTCCCTCCCCCCCAACTCCATGACCTTGATGGCTTTTTTATAGCCAATTTTAGGGTTAGGGTAACCAATCTTTTTTTTTTCTTTTTTCTTTTATTCTTTAAAAATAAACAAAGGCCCCATGCCAAGCAAGCATGGGCGTGTTGGTATCAACACTTAGCCCCCAACCGAAAAGGAAAAGAGGAAAAAAAAATGGTCAAGCTAGGCCCTCCTTCTAGCGCCAAAAAGGCATTGATGCATAAATTTTGGTCATGCCAACAACTGAAAAACTCGTTTGAGGAGACTATTGTCTAGGGCGCCTCCTGTATGGGTACGGAAACCAGAGAATAGTCTCAACTGGAGAGAGCTATGTGACCAAGTGATAGAGAGAGAAAAAAAACATAGAGAGAAATAAAGCATGAAAAGAAAAACTAAAGGAGAAAGAAATAGGAACCATCGACAGGATGCATGGTTGTGTTGTCACAAGAATCATGTGTAGCTGCAATCAAACATCACCAATGCCCTGCGAACCGCCAACTACATAAATATAAATCCACCACCACCATATGTCATTTGCTGAAATAAAAGAAGATGAAGAGAAGATCCATCGACAGGATGCATGGTTATGTTGTCACAAGAATCATGTATAGTTGCAATCAAACATCACCAATGCCCTGCACACCGCCAATTGCATAAATATAAATCCACCACCACCACATGTCATTTGCTGAAATAAAAAAAGATAAAGAGAAGATCAATCAACAGGATGCATGGTTATGTTGCCGCAAGAATCATGTGCAGTTGCGATCAAACATCACCAATGCCCTGCGAACCGCCAACT
>MNCI01004119.1:180820-192412 GCA_015680685.1 Gnetum montanum | reverse complement strand
CTAGGGCGCCTCCCGTATGGGTACGGAAACCCGGGAATAGTCTCAGCTGGAGAGAGCTATGTGACCAAGTGATAAAGAGAGAAAAAAAACATAGAGAGAAATAAAGTATGAAAAGAAAAATTAAAGGAGAGAGAAACAGGAACCATCGACAGGATGCATGGTTGTGTTGCTGCAAGAATCATGTGTAGCTGCGATCAAACATCACCAATGCCCTGCGAACTACCAACTGCATAAATATAAATCCAGCACCACCACATGCCATTTGCTGAAATAAAAGAAGATGAAGAGAAGATCCATCGACAGGATGCATGGTTATGTTGCCGCAAGAATCATGTGTAGTTGTCTGCATAAATATAAATCTAGCACCACCACATGCCATTTGCTGAAATAAAAGAAGATGAAGAGAAGATCCATCGACAGGATGCATGGTTATGTTGCCGTATGTGTAGTTGCGATCAAACATCACCAATGCCCTGCAAACCGCCAACTGCATAAATATAAATCCACCACCACCACATGCCATTTGCTGAAATAAAAGAAGATGAAGAGAAGATCCATCGACAGGATGCATGGTTATGTTGCCGCAAGAATCATGTGTAGTTGCGATCAGACATCACCAATGCCCTGCGAACCGCCAACTGCATAAATATAAATCCACCACCACCACTTGCCATTTGCTGAAATAAAAGAAGATGAAGAAAAGATCCATCGACAGGATGCATGGTTATGTTGCCGTATGTGTAGTTGCGATCAAACATCACCAATGCCCTGCAAACCGCCAACTGCATAAATATAAATCCCCCCCCACCACTTGTCATTTGCTGAAATAAAAGAAGATAAAAAGAACCACATGTCATCTGCTGAAAATAAAAAAAAATCTGCCGATGTCCAACCGCCCAAATTGCTCAGAAAATAAAAGAAAATTTGCCGACGTCCAACCGCCCAAATTGCTCAGAAAATAAAAGAAAATTTGCCGACGTCCAACCGCCCAAATTGCCCATTACTAGAAAAAAGAAAGAAAGAGAAACCATTGGCAACCACCCAGGGAGAGAGGAGGCTCAGTCCATGGCTTCATGACCCTGGCCTCATTGGGCTAGGGTTTCCTGGCCTGACTTCTCCTCTCCCTCCCTCCCAACTCCATGACCTTGATGACTTTTTTATAGCCAATTTTAGGGTTAGGGTAACCAATCTTTTTTATTTATTTATTTATTTATTTTCTTCTTCTTTTTCTTTTTTCTTTTTTTCTTTAAAAATAAACAAAGGCCCCATGCCAAGCAAGCATGGGCGTGTTGGTATCAACAGTTTTGAAGATTATTTGAAAAAAAAAACATCAAATCACTCCATTAATAAAATAAAAATTTTCGGAAACATTTTTTTTTTCAGAATTTGTTGGCATTGCAGAGAAATAGAACTAAAGCTAAGTTCTTCAGCAGAGGCTTGAATCTAACAATCCGATTTATCCTGGCCTTGCAAATTTGCAAACGCCATGAAATCTCGCTTGGAAAAATTACCTGCAACGAGAACAAGCAAACAAATTGGCCGACCCGTCCCTAAAGCACTCGGTGATTTAGGTAGTGGAGCGATTAGAAGCACCCTAAATAAGGTGCTGCTGTTGGATTGGATTCATACACACTGTATACTACAATTGAACTGCTACTTCACTTGAGAAAAATCATTCTCACCCATTTATTCACTGTAGGCAATTATAGATCATAATCTCATATTGATTTCTAGTTTCCAGTGTGATGATTTCAGATATCTCGCAGATACTGAAAAACTATGGCTTATCTCTGACTGTGAACAAAAGTGTCTGGTTACGCAATATTTATGGGTCAACCAGGACACCATGCATGCTCCAGCAATTGCTTGCTTGATTGGTAAGGCTATCTATGGAACTCTTCAAATATGACAATCTTGAAATTGTCATAGATCATTACAGACGTAATAAAATTTTCAGTTTCAGTTATGATTTTTTATAAATTAAAATCAGATAACTAATGGATTAGTATCGTTAAAAAAAAGTACCAAACATTCTATATATTGAAATCAGACGACGAAGAGATTAGTAATGTTAAAAATAATACCCGAATGTTCGGTAATGAGACCTGGATTTATATAAACCTATTGGTAAAAAATTGTAAAAAAAACCATGAAAATATATAATTTGGGAGAACCAGAGAACTCAAGGAAAACAAATACTTGTAATGATAATGCAGAGATTTATAGAAAGTGCAATATTGAAACTTTTATTAAAAAAGAGATTCTAATGAATTAATTGAAGAGTCTAAAAGTTTATAAAATAATAATAAATTTATTGTTTTTAATATTAGATACATAATGTATATTTAGTAATACAGTAAGATTATTCTCAATAAATATGTTTTGCAGAAAATTAAATTATTGGTTTTTTTAAACATCACGTAGGATGCGAGAGAATAATTTTCTTTGATTGAGTGTTTAAGTTTAAATGCTAACATGCCAACATTTGCAGCCACTAATATATCAGCTTTAGCAAAAAGAGTCTCAACCATCCTAGTAAAAATATTTTTAAAAGTATGTTTGAGAATACAAGAAAAAATAGAATGTCCTTCAATCCTATCATAGGCTTTGGCATATCAAACTTAAAAAATATAATGTCTTGATTAGAATTCTTAACTCATTGCATACCCTCCTAAGCAACAACATTATTTATAATATGTCTACCATTTGTGTTGAAGTAATTAATTGAGGAATAATTGGTTTTAATGTTCGAGCAAGACATTTAGCCAAAATTTTGTTAATTGAATTGAAAAGAGTAATGAGATACCAGTTACTAATTTGAAAGAGATTACATTTCTTAGAAATAAGCTCTAAAGACCGCTATATTCAACTGGCTCCAATATCAAAGCCTCGATATCAGATACCTAATATTGGAGCCCAAGATGCATTATCAGATATCCAATATCGCAGGGGTTATGTCGGCCAATAAATATAGCGCTCGGGCTCACGATTTTGATATTAGTTTTTGTCATAGTTAGAAAAGCTCTTATAGTTTGTTTTCTCCAAAGTTAGAATATTTTCTTAGTGGCCACAACAAGAGTCTGAGTGTGTACAGATCTTTGTTCAAACATTGATGTACCTAAGCACAGTAGTGTGACAGGAATAAAAATGAACCCTTTTGATCATCCTTGTAGCACTGATGATGAGCAATGAGGTACCCCTAAGCTCAACCATACAAATACAAGCATTTCACGCACAATCCGGTCGAATTCCAAAGACCAAGTGCCTATGCGCCTCTGTGGAACAATAATGGATTGATTAATCGTTGTCTTCCCAAACTTACTTGAATGTCACAGTTGTATCGGTAAGCAAGCTTGAGGCATATGATTTTTATGGCTTTTATGAGTTTTATATCCTACACTAATAAGGAAGGGAGAGAGAAATAACTAAGTAACTAATCTAATTTAACTATTCATTAACTAAGTTCTAAGTACTCCTAACACTAGTATCCGTTCCCACTTGCCGTACACATCCTGAACTGGTGCAACACTACTGGGATTACCAAACGCTAATCATTACTGGGTTACCAAGCGCTACATGCATGCTCGAAGCGGTCGTACTGAGTGTATTTAACTAAGAGAGTTGTAGGGTGAGAGAAATCATTAATTAACTAAGAAAGCATTAAATAATAAATAACATTAATTAATATATTCTGTATGTTGCAAGGTTTATCATAAAGTTCGTCTTTATTGCTGTACACAAAGTGTGCTCAGGTACACAATGCTCGAATAAAGATTCATTCACTCTATGACTCCTACTGTGGGCACACAGGAATAATTCTAACTCTGGAGGGAAAATTGACAAGACTTTGGCTAAGGGACTAACTTCTAACTATTGAAACCAAGGCCGCCGCCTCTTATGGGCCGCGATATTGGGTATCTAACATCGCATGGTTGATCCGATATCGCGGACACGATATCGTGGACGTGATATCACGTACGCGATATCACGGTTCATCATACCCCCATGACTAAATGAAAACTCGTCCTCGAGTTCCTTACAAAATATTGGGAAGGTATGGGATTATTGAATGAATGACCATTGACTATGGAATGGGGTGACAGACTAACATGCTCAGTGAACGAGTCAACAATACAATACATGACAACACTAGTGTTCATGACCACAAAAGTGAACACTATACATAATGATATCCAACTTTATTTGACAACTAGGAGAGAATGAGAGAGAAAGAAAAGAATAAGACATGTTGCTGCCGATGCCAAGATTGCGCCCTCCGTTGTTTATCCATAGCCACGCCACTAATCGTGCTCCTTTCGTACATGTTCAAGTTCTAGTCCATCCCGAGTGTTTCCTCTAGACCCAGTCCATTGTTGTATGATCACCATCTGCACACACAACACAGTCACAAATGAGTGAGGTAGATAAATCTCAATGCAATTGATACCTTGCCTCGATGTAAAGTGCATTGGCTAAGTTGTGGTTATGGCAGATACTAATTCTAGAGATTTAACAGTAGTAACTACCTAAGGTGCAAGGGTTAGGAAAAAATTGAAAAAATTTTGCCAAGGCCCCCATGACTAGGAGCAAACCTCCGATAGCAATAGGATGGAAAAAGATAAGTAATAAGAAAGATGGAGAAAAAGTAACAATGGCAATGCCAATAAAATGGATATCATGGATGGGGATAAAACAAAAATTGTTGATTGTAGGAAATGTTTAAGGTAAAGAAGTTAACAAATGCACCAAAAAGGAATGCCAGTGGGTCCTCCCCAAAGTAGGCTCATGCCTTTAATGCCTTGACAAACCCACAAACTAAGGAGTCCGTGGGCTCTAGGAATGTTATTTTGAAGCAAGAGTTAAAAACTTACCCATAAGATATTACCAAGGAAGAACAATGCATTAACCAAGATACAGACTAATGATAAAACTGGTAATGAGATGAAAAAATGGAAAAGAAAGGTGGAGAGGAGAAGATGGAATGAAGATCCAAGAATAAGGTTTTGTAAAGTCCCTTGTGTTTTTTATGGTTAATGTGACCGAGTAAAACTCATTCCAAATCCAAGCTCAACAAACCACATTCAGTGACCTTGCATCAACACATTTGACTAACCCATCCACTTGAAGCAACAAGAATGCCTCTACAAAAAGTCACCACCATTCCGAGGAGAGCGAGATGGAGAACCAAGAAGCAAGAAAGGGTCTAAGTTAGAGGGAACCTTCAGGCATGGGTAACATGTCTTTCCAGTTTCATAACCCATGCTTGTAGCCCAATTTCATTATTGTGTCTAAGGGGTGTGCTTTGAATTCTCACCATTTTTTTTTGTATTTTTCACGTGGGAACCACACCATGCAAAGACTTATTTTTATGTACTCAGCTTCTAGTGATTTAATGAATGGTCAGAATGGCAGAAAACCCAAGCAAAAAGCATCCAAGCACTCAAGAGAATAGCCAGTACAAATGCATAGAATCCCCTTGAACTCACACCCTTTTCATCCTTTGAGTCTTTCCTTAGTTTGAGAAATACTCAACCACCAATCCGTTAATAGTTTTATTAGAGAAACGGATTATACAGTTCCAAGCCAAGGGAGACCATAGGATTTTATGGATGCATAAACATCATGGACTCATTGCCTATTTAATCAAAAGAACCATACCTTAATATCAACATCATACTTCAAAGATAAAATCCAAACATTAGCAATCAATATGATATTATTCATGCCACCATCATGAACACTGATTGGGTGACTAACAAAACAAAATAAAGTAATCACACAAAGAAATGGTAAAAATATGAACACTGGTGTAAAAAAAAACAAGAAAAATTACAGAAATGTGCGAAACAAAAATGTGTAAAACAAAAGACGTGTAAAACAAAAATGTGTAAAACAAAAGACATGTAAAACAAAAATGTGTAAAACAAACAACATGTAAAACAAAAATGTGTAAAACAAAAAACATGTAAAGTCCTTTCTATAGTGTTTGAAATTTGATGCATTGTGACACATGTGTGAGGTTCCAATAGAGAACCTTATCTCCTAGTTGATACTTAACTTTCCTAATTTTCAAGTCATGACCTTATTTATTAAATGCCTTGTGCAACTCATTAGATGACAGGGTAGCTAATTAGTTCTTGTCTAGCAAGTTAAGAATCATCAACCTTTATTTTTGTGCTAGAACTCAAGGTTGAGGTCACATGCCATGGCTAGCGTACGGAGTTCAGTTTGGATAGGGAGCATTGGAAGTTTTCCATACACTAACTCGTAGGAAGAGTAGCCTATAGGAAGTTTCCATGTGGAGCAGTATGCCCAAAGAGCATCATTCAGTTTAGTGCTCCAGTCTCTCCTATATTTGCTAATGGTTCTAGTTAATATCTTAGTAATCAATTTGCTTGGGGGTGGTATGGTGTAGTCAATTTGTGCTCAACCCCTAAGCATTGCATTAACTTTCAAAAAGTTGCACCTGTAAAGTGTGTTCCATTATCTGAGATAAGTGCATGTGGCACACCAAACCTATTGATGACTTGTTGTTGAACAAATCGTGTAGCTATAGATGATGTGCAATCTTTGACGACAACTACTTTATCCCATTTTGTTAAGTAGTCTACGGCAACTACGATGTAAGCTTTTCCATTGGACATTGGTGTAATGGGCCCCATAAAATCAATTCCCCAAATGTTGAAGGGTTCTAACAGTTGAATCCACTATTGCAAACCCTCCATTCTAGCAGTCATTCCCCCATCACGTTGACAGCACTCACAAGATTGGACAAATTAATGGGTGTCTCGGAAAAAGGTAGGCCAATAATACCTTGTAAGCAGGATCTTAATGGTTGTTCGTCTCCCAACCTAATGACCCCCACAAGGGCCCTCATGAGCATCTTGGAGAACTCTCAGTTGATCTCTATCAGGAACACACCATCGAACCAAGCCATCGAGAGACACTTTGTAAAGTTGTCCATTAATCTCCATAAAATACTTGGCTTTGTGAAGAAACTATTGTTTCTTCTTAAGGTATAGCTCTTGTGGTGTTTTTTGGGTAAGGAGATAGGTAAGAATGCTACTGTACCAGTTCGTCTCTATGGGTGATTGCTCATTCACTACACCAAAGAGGAACTATCAGGGAAGTGATACTCATCCTCTTTACTATCCTAGTGCAATTGAGATAAATGATGGGCAACTACGTTCTTGGTACCTTTACGATCGGATCATTATTAGATTGAACTCTTGTAGGATTACCAGCCATCGTATAATACGAGGTCTTACCATTGGCTTATTCATGAGGAACCAAATGGCACTATGATCTATGTGTATGAATACTTTGTACCCCAATACATAGTGTCTAAATTTTTCTAGTGCAAACACTACAACCATTAATTCTTTTTCTGTAGTAGTGTAGTTAAGTTGTGCACCAACTATACTTCTACCAGCACAATGGATGTAATACGAACATTTCTAGTCATCTAACTGCATAAGTACGACTCCTAAGGCATAGTTGGATGCATCAGTCATGACATGGAACAGTCTAGACTAGTCAGGAGCTTGTAGAATGGGTGTTTCTACTAGCTTCTGTTTTAGAGTTTGGAAAGCTAGTTCACATTCCTTGGTCCACTCGAAGGGTATGTCCTTTTTCGTCAGCTCTACCAATGGTTTGGAAATCTTTGAAAAGTTCTCTATGAATCTCCTATAGTAGCTAGTGTGTCCAAGGAATGATCAAATATCTTTGATAGTTTCTGGTTGATGGGTGATTCCTTGGATGACTTTGATTTTTTCAAGGTCTAGCTCTATCCCTACATGTGAAATTTTATTCCCAAGTACTATGCCTTCTTAGACCATCAAGTGGCTTTTTTGCCAATTGAGCCTTAGATTAGTTTCTACACATCTTTTTAGCACTTGCTCCAATCAATCCAAGGCTTGATCAAAACTTGCTCCGTAGGTGGAGAAGTCATCCATAAAGACTTCCACACCATTTCCTATTTGCTGCTAGAATATGCTTAGAACTAAGCGTTGAAACATGGTAAGGGCATTGGACAAGCCAAACGGCATTTTTCTGTATGCAAACATTCCACAAGGATTAGTGAACGTAGTTTTGGCTTGGTCTTCTAGGGCTATTTGTATTTGGTTGTATTCACTATATCCATCCAGAAAACTATAATAGCGATGCCCTACGATTGTATCTAAGACTTGGTCAACAAATGGCAATGAAAAGTGATCCTTAAATGTTGCCATGTTTAGTAGCCTAAAATCTATACAAACCCTCCATTTGCCTCCCTTTTTAGGCACAATTGCCAAGGGGATAATCCATTCACTATCAACAATGGGGTATATGAACCTAGCATTTAGAAGCTATTCGAGTTCTTCTTTTACTTCTTGCTTCAACTTTGGGTTCAATCACCTTTGTGGTTGTTTTTGAGGCTTCATGGAGGAGTCAGTGTAAATCCTATGCTAGCATATCCTAGGATCTATTCTAGTTAATTCTAGATATGACTAGGTGAAGGCTTTTGACCACTTGTTTATTACCTTTAGTAGATTCTCTTTTTGTTGCGGAGTAAGTCTTACATTGATGATTACCGGTTTTCCATTCTTAAGGAATGTGTATTCCATAATAGTGGGCAATGGATTTAGCACTAGGGGCTCTTGTTTAAATTTCTTAGGAATTTTCAACTTCTCCTAGTTGATGTTTTCTAAGTTAGGACTAGGAAGTTGGCAGTGGACTTTCTCTAATGCATAATGCTATCTATATAACTGCAAGTCAAACCCTCAGTTAGTTCCATGCATATAAGTGAGCTACTTTCTTAATCAGCTATCAGCCATTGGGTGTCTTCTTGTCACGTGACTGCTGCATACAAGCACCTTTGTATGTTGAATGTTTGTGCACACTGATTGCATGTAGGCAATGTTAAACTTTGTACAACCCATGATCTCTGCATGCAATTGTACCCTGTGTCACTGTATGCGATGCATGGAACCTTCTTCTTCTCAATCTTTCCAAAAGTGTTTTCTTTAGATATTTCTAGGGAAAGATCGTGGATACCTAGGCATGCATCGATAGTGCTTAGCCATGCCCTTTCCATTATGATTGGGAAGTCCCCCTTGCTGTTATTCACTTGAATCACTAGGAAGTCAGCTGGATACGACCACCCACAAACAATGGTAACAATGTCCTCCACTAATCCCAAGGGAATAGTGATGGACTGGTTGGCTAACTCTAAACGTACATTACTCTTTTTTAATGGGGACAAGTTCCAAGCCTTATACATTTCTTGGGATATTAGGTTGACACCAGAACCTGAATCCAAAAGAGCTTTGCATGGCTCATTCCCAGCAATTTGTAGGTATATTAGGGGACTCCCAGGATTAGAGAATTTCTTAGGAAGGTGGCTAGCTTTGATCCAATCAGTAATAGCATGTGTTAACATGGCCATATGCATTGAATGCAGTGTTAAGTTTGAAGGGGGTTCTAAAGCTTTAGTTGATACGGAGGCATCCAAAGACTTAGCCACTTGGGGTTGCAAAGGCTTGGTTGGACTGTTGGTTCTAAAGAAAGATTTTTTCTTTGTATAGTTGTCAGAACCAATAGTAGGTTGAGGATTAACAGCCCTTGTGGCATTGTGTTGTTGTGGCTGAGTAGGGAGTTCACCTTGCATTGTTGGAGCAGGTGGTAATGGAGCTATTGGTGGGAGAGTCACAGCTGGATTGGAATGATGGTACACTTGTGGAATATCACCCCTAGGAGAGGGAATCCTATAGTATTCTAGGCTTGGTAGTGATGTTGGGGGGTAACATGACCAATAGAGTCACATGGAGAGATTGGACGTTGCACGTAGTATCCATATGGGTTAGGTTGCCGATAAGGATATTGTTTCCTCGGTGGTTACATTCCCCACAATTGTGGGTGTTTCCATTGCTAGTGTTGCTCAATTGGTTGTGGTGGAGTTCCACTTGGATAATACGTTAAAGGTTGGTGAAACTGCATTGGGTTACCTTGGGGATAAGGTAACTATCGGGATGTTTGTCGTTTGTTTAAACGTAGATTAAGTGCATACACCCCAGACTCTTGCAAATGTGAGATCACAGGGCAACATCCCTTAGGATGGTCATATTGACAGATCTCGCATCCACTATCATCGTTTGTATCTGAGTCCACAACTTTTTCAATAATAGCAACTTTACCCTTACCCTTGTTACGTTCATTTTCTGCTTCTCTCTTTTTCCTTTTGTCACGATCACTACCTCGCTCTCTAGACTCCTCTACTACTTTGAGCACAATTTGAAACCTACTATCTAGGGAGTCCCACATTTGGTCTACCTTTGCCAATACTTCTGATGCTAACTTTTGGATAGGCAAGGTTTTCCTATTCACCATCTCTTCAAGTGGTGACTCTTCCTCATCCTTACAAAATCTTACTCCCTTCTTTCGGAGGGAAGGATCTTAGTTATATTCCTTCGCACTCTCTCTTTTTTGTAGCTCACCTTCTTCCTTACCTACTTGCTCCAATAGCCTATGAATCTAATGGGACCTAAGCTTAGATAACCTCCCTTGGGCATAAGTCCCAAGGGCTCTTCTTATTTCATGCCTAAGCCCATCTATGAGATGGTGTAGTTGATCCCGCTACGAATAACCATGGCTAGGACAATGATGTAGTAGTGCATAATAGCGGCCCATGGCAACATCCAAGGGTTTATGAATTCCTTGTTTCCATCCTTGGATTTGCTTTCGCAGGATAGACACCTAGGAGTATGTTTAGTACTTATCATTGAACAATTCTAACATAGTACTCCACCTACGAATGGATTCCAATTCTAAGGACTGGTACCAGCTTTTAGCTTCTTTTATTAGTATCTATGGGAATAACTTAAGTTTTTGCCACTTATTTTCTATGTTTTGCAAGGCACACGCATCGTGAAATTCTTGTAAGTGATTTTGAGGATTAGCATTATATCCCCCTTCAAATCATGGGATGTTATTCATGTCTAACCTCTTAATCCTACTATCTTTTTAGTACCTTGTTGGAACTCTCACAGCCTCTGTAATATCTAGCATGCTTCGCATGGCGAGTAGAGGTTCATCATGATCATCTTGTTCGTAGTGTCTATGGTGCCTACGCAGTTCCCTACTCTCCCTTCTTCTATGGCATGATTCCCTAGAGTGCCCTCATCCTCTATCTTGGTTGTCTCGTCTATGACTTCCACTTTGTTTGCTCTTATCCTCACGATCTATTTCTCTGTGGTTACATCCAGACACATAAGGAGAGGGTGAAGGAGATTGATGAGTGGCGAGGTACCCCTACACTCAACCATACGAATACAAGTGTTTCATGCATGATCCACTCGAACTCTGCAGATGGGCTAGTTGTGGTATCTAGATAGTTTTTCTTAGGTTGCAGTTCACTGTCTTCCCACCTAGACTAGTATTAGCTTTGTCATGTATGGTTTAGTCTAGAGTGAGGTGTATGATGTGTTCCTATGCTAACGCTACTCTTGGGTATGATGGTAAATAATATTTTCTAAACTAGGAAGGAAAGAGAGAGAAAGGGTAAGAGAGAATCTAACTAGCCTAAATGTGATGAGCATCCATTCCTTAATCATC
>MNCI01004119.1:169793-180551 GCA_015680685.1 Gnetum montanum | reverse complement strand
TGAGAGAAGAACTACTTAAAATTAACACTTAAAAGAAATTCTAAAAAATTCAGACTCCCTCTTCAGATATGTCTACCTCTTATTTATAGATGAGGAGACAGGCTGCAATATCGCGTACACAATATCGTGGCCAATAAAATGATAACTCATCATACCCCCATGACTGAATGAAAACTTGTCCTCAAGTTACAATGAGAGCAAGCTCTATTGATTACACAGTGGATAGGTATGGGATTATTGACTAGTGAGGATAGGATCATGTCATAGTATGGTATCAGAAAAAAATTAAGACACAACATAAAGAATGCGAAAGAAAATCCTATAGCTACAAAATTGATGGAACTCATGTAGTTCCTAGTAATGGTGGCTCCTCCATGGGTGCTTTTCCCTTATCTTGTGCTCTAGGTCTTGGGACTTAATGGCATTGAAGTATGACCTGGAGTTTCTCCTCTTCAGTTTAGGGGTCTTGTGTTGTCCATGCTAATGTTATGATGTTTGATGGAGTCATCACTTCCCATGGGTAGGGTAGCTGTGAAAACATTTGATTTGCCTTGACATACCAAGCTGGAAACACCTGTCGTTCCTCCTTGTAGGCTTTGGCTTTGTCTTTGTATTCTTGGAAATCTGCAAACTGTTGAGCCAAATCTATTGCGATACCTTTTTATCCCTAGTAACTTGCTTTAACCACCTCATGTTCAAAATTTTCAATCTCTAGTTTTTACAATATCTACTTATGTGCTGCAAATTCTATTTCATATTTGCTATAGGTGGTGGCTACCTATTGCTCAAGTTCTATTCTTAAACACCCTACTGTTAACATGGAAAGGTTGGCATACCGCAGGTTTGCCAACTCCATGTATCCTGTAAGATCTTGGATCTGTAGGTCCTGATTCTTAACTTCTGCCTGGTGGGCAAATGCATATGTGTCTAATATGGCCCGCCAATCAATGTGTTGAGCACTGATCGCATTGATGTGGGCCTTCGCCATATGGATCTCCTTCTCAATGATCTTGTTTTACATCCCCACCTGATCTCAGAAGTGCTACTTTAGCTTTTCATGTTGTTTAGCCTCATTTTACCACATGCTTATTTCAATAGTTGTCTTTTGGCAGAAGGCACATACCTCCTCCATTAAGAGGGTTCGATTTTCCCTGGCTAAATAGTTCATGTCTTGGTTGACCTGGATGAATTGTTCTTGCAACTGCTAGAAATGTTCTTTGAGAACATTCTTTTTCTTTTCCACAGAGGTCAATCAAAGATTGTTGGCAACAAGCTACTTGTTTTCCTCTTGCAAGGCCTTGAGTGCCTTGGTATGCACATGAGTTTGCGCTTATGCTACAGAGGCATCCCAAACAGCCTTCTCTTTTTCTTCTGCCACCTTCTTATTCTCCATTAGTAGTTTATTCAGTTACTTAGTTTTGAAACTGTCCAGCTGGTTTGCGGGAACAAATTGCAAAGGGTTCCATTATGTTGCTTGTAGGGTCACGAGCCTTTCTTGTAATTTTTGCACCTCTGCTTCAGCGTGCTCAGCCCTCATCTCTATCAAGACCAGCTTTCCTTTGGTTGAAATGAGGTCTGATTGAATTGTGGTCACATCCTGAGGGATGTCAAACAGGGACATCATTACTTGTCCTATTTGTAGGAATCGATTAAGTAAATCCTCATGTTTCGTAGGAGTCATTGAGGTTCTAGCCAAAGTTTAAGCATCATGTGCTCCTATGAGATCTGCCGGTGGCACAACAGGTATATTGAATGATTCTTTAATGTGGTCTACGACCACTTTTGTGGCTGCCGCTGCATACTGGTGTTGCATGATCACCACTGTGGCCCCTTCACTAGTTTCTAATTACACTTGGAATGATGCAGCGTTACCTGAGATCTGTTGTGAACAAGTGCTCTCCCCTCCTCTTGTATGGATGGACACTTCACCCCTTGCACAATCCAAAGAAACCGTGGGCTATATGGCATCATTAATGACGCGGAAGAGATTCGCATCATCATGACTTCCCCAACTGATCGTCTCAGCGATGGCCCTGAGATGGCTCATCGACGATCTATAATCTTGCGGCGGTGGTGGTTGATCTTGGCCCATGCTAGGCCTTGCTTCTTGTTGTTGGCTGGGCCTCGTACTTGGAAGCTGGCTGAGTCCTGCATCCTGAGTTATAGTTGGCCCTGCTACCTGTTCTTTTTCTTGTTTCAATTCCAGTGTCTCACCAGTGATTTTCCTTGCGACTGGTGGCTTTAACAATTTAGCATATGAAGCATTTTGGGCTTTTTGAAGGACATCATTAGTGTATCCTCTCATACCAATACATCGACACAGCTTCCTGATAAGGCAAGGGAAGGGCAATGCCATCTTCCCTATCTTCTATTCTTCGAGTTGCCTCAAGATCTCCATAAAGTATAGATGAGGCAGGTTAACATTAACCTTTCCCATCAATAGCACATCCCTTAGCTGCATATGTTGAAATCCTTTTTAAGCCCTTCATGGGG
The DNA here is from genome assembly GCA_015680685.1 of Gnetum montanum. Classification (NCBI taxonomy): domain Eukaryota; kingdom Viridiplantae; phylum Streptophyta; class Gnetopsida; order Gnetales; family Gnetaceae; genus Gnetum; species Gnetum montanum. The sequence continues at coordinate 178,058 of MNCI01004119.1, read as the reverse complement.
AAGAGGTGATATGTTCCAATTTTGAAATAGATCCTCTCTTCCATCGTCAATTCTCCAAATGTCTTATCCTTGCCATATGCCCTTTCCAACCAAACTCATCGTGCATCAGGGTCTGAACGAGTAGATAACTGAGCAACCTTTGGCCCTGTATTCAAAAGGTTTAATACTTCCGAAATGGCCTAAATGAAGAAATCGACTATCACACCACAAATGTTAGCTATTGTGCCTTGTTCTCTATTGTGCCATAATTGGTCTGTTTCCCCTAGGTACCAGGCACTGCTTTTAGAGAGGATAGGCCATAAGGGAGACCCTTTGAGGTGGTCCCTAATGGCCTCTGGAGCAAACTCTACAAAATATTCAAAATTTAATTCCACAATCACCGCAGTGAATGTGGACCTTTCATGGATAGCCTGAACACAATCCTGGAACAACGTGAGTTGCTGCCCCTATTCAGGTTCTGTAGCAACTCCTCCTTCTACCTGCCTTGATAGTACAGTAGTAGGGTCTTCTTGGTGAATGCTAAATGATTGTTCCTCCTACTCTTCATGTTGTTCGGTAGGAACTTGTCCTTCGCCTCTCCTAGGTCATTTGCTCCCACCTTGAGCAGGACCTTTCTATTGTCCATGTTTCGGGGCCATTTGCAATCACATGAGGCCAATCATTAGCAAGGTTGTTTCCAAAGTTAGGTTATACCTTACTTCTTTCCTTAGTTAATTTATTTTATCTTTGTGTGATGTTTCTTGAAAGATTATAATAATGAGTCCTTTTTACTTAGGTGGTTTCCAAATTTAGTTTCCCGGTATAACTAAGGGAATGAAATTATTTTCGGCATAATTATTCTTAATGTTATACTAATTACCCTTGATAATTTCCTTCGGGTGATGATAAATTCCAAAAAATTTATGCGCTATTCGGCGTGTGTCCCTCCCCCATGACTAAGCTGAACACTTCGGGTTCAAGTAGGTTCAAACGGAATGAAAATCGGAGGACCAGCGAGCGAGATATAGGTATGAAAGCAAGGGTCGTGCAATCGGAAGTCGTAGAGAGAAATTTGAAAAAATCCCCTGCATGAATGGTTGAAAATGATGGCAAGTGTTGTGGGGGATCACATATATATAGTTTTTATGTGATGCGATATCGCATACGTGATATTGCATACGCAATATCGTAGCCTATCAATGTTAAGGGCCGACGGAAAATACTGAATTTTGAAGGTTTTTCTAGAATTAACAAGGTAAATGAAGGACATATGGGCAAGTGTTAGAGGATTCTAGGGTAATTTAGTTAGTTTTGAAGGCACGAATAATTATGTGGGTGGAATTGATCAATAAAGGCCTCGGGTGGTAAGGGAGAGAAAAAGGCTAGGTGATGGTTCATAGGAACATTGGAATTTGGAGGGATATAAATAAGGGAAAGAACATTATTGGCAATATGCTAAGGGTAATAAATGGTGTGTGGAAGATGGATCATGAGTGCAAATTATCAAAAAATTTGCAAGTGGGTCCTCCCCAAAGCAAGTTCTAACCTATAATGCCCTTGTGTAACCACACTTAAAAGTGTCTGTGGGCACTCGAAGGGTTAAATGTAATCCACATTGGTTCCACAAAACACACACATGTAAATATCATCAGGATGAGATAAAAATTCTACAATATACGAGGTGCAAGCTACAATTACATGGACAGCGAGATGAGATGGACTATAGAAGGGATAGTAGAGATTGGGACATGAGGTAACTGACCCAGGGCACAATGAATCCTACATGTAAGGCATTATTAATGTGTCATTAACTTGTCGTTCCAAGATCAGGACCAAGTCCATTCCTCTAATAAGTGACACCGCATTGTTTCATCCCATGATGAGCAACTATGAGAGTACTAGAACAACAAGGCATATGATCACTTGGCATTTTGTTCAAGCGAGGAGTGATTTTTGCTTTGTGGCACATTTTATTCTTTTCTCTCTCTTCTTTTTTTCTTTTTTTAAATGTTGAATCTAGAGAAGCCGCCAACCCACAGGCATGAATGCATGTCTTTCCAGTGGGACCCCCTAGAACAGCATTGGATTTTTGAGTGCCTTTTGATTACTCTTACTCCCATTTTGCGTTAGATCTACAAGGATCTTAGTACAACCACGTTGCGTGATAACTCTTACAGATGTCACCAGAGAGAATCCACAAGTCCCCTTGATGTCACACCCTAATCATTCCCTCTTGGTCCATCCTTCTTCATTCTGGGTACAATGAACACAAAATTAATTTTAATTTTTAAAAATGTCAAGAATATCACTATACCCTCGAACAGAACCTCTTATTTGTAGAATGGATGAGTGGGTGTAATGGGCTCACTATCCAAATAATTAATCATTCGAAACTTGATAACATAGAACACACCTCAACCCATGAGCCACATGACTATTTTATTCGTAGATGAGATTACTTATAAAAATATAAAAACATAAAAAGACAAAAAGATAAAATAAGAAATTGAAAAATGAAAAATTGGAAAACAAAAAATTGTAAAAGTGAAGAAAAAATGAAAAATATTTATTAATCCTACTTGTTATTAAAATGGGGGATATCCCCCATAACTAAATGGTTGAGCATGGTAAGGATTAATAACCAAAAGATGAGGATCCTTGCATGTTGGAAACATTGACACTTGGTCATACTTACCCCATTAAGGTTCACATACTTGATTATAGTAAGCATAGTGAGGCAATTTATAAGCTGTGGTTCCTGGATAAAGAGTTGACCCACTATGATACTTGGGATCGTAAGATGGTATGCAAGGATTAGGATGTCGCTCTCCATGGCTATATTCATTGGGCCATATGGTTGTTGGAGTGTTAATTGGTGGCCATGATGAGGTGACATGAGGCATTGGATTCAAAGAGAAGGGTGCACCATAGTGTTGTACTTGTGCTGAGTTGGAGAATGTAGTGGCCTTGGAATTGTACTGTCCCTTCCTACAGTCATATCTAAAGAATGGATGCCTTTAATGTTGAGGAGGTCTCTCACTGCTATTGGCAATAGTATCACAAGTAACGTTCGTGGCTTGTTGCTGTGGTGCAGATACTTCAGGAACAGTTGGTGGCAATGTAGAAGGAGGAAAAGGATGAGAATGTTGAAATTTGGAAGAATTGTAAGGCACACAAGGTGGTATCTGTGTTGAGGACATGGGCTGATAGTATTGAGGAGAATGGTAATGCGATGAGAGAGTATGTTGACCCATTTGGGGAAACAAGATAGTGGACTAGATAAGCATTTGGATTCAAATGATATGAAGGGTGTCTCCAGTTTAGAGGTGGCTTCCCCCACAACTGGGATTTTTGCCACTGTGATCGAACATATTATCTCTGTACAAACTATGGGTGTAACGTGCTTCCCAAATGCTTATATACATGTAACCAGATTGGGCATTGGCCCTTGGGGTGATCGTACAGACAAATTTTGCATTCATATGTATGATCAGTAGTTAAGCTCTTATTTTTCTCATCCCTTCTTTCCGAATGTCAAATGATATTTTATCCTACTTCTAGGGTTGTCAAAACTCTTTCTCCAATATTATCAATATATTCTCCACACTTTTTATGTGTCCATTCCAACATCTTATTGATCTTTGCCTCGACTTCCTCTAATGATTATTATATCGGCAAAGATGGTTCTTCCTCCTTAAGATAAGTTGTTTTCTCCTTTTTGTGATTATGGACCTTTGTTAAGTTGAGATTTTGGTCCCATTGATATTTTTCAACACTCTCCCATCTAGCCATTTCTCCTTATTTTCTTGCTACCCACTTAATAAGATTTTGGACTTGATGGGTTCGTAGTTCGTATAGTTGACCTTGGGCATACATCCCTAGGGTCTCTCTTGTTTCATCACGAAGCCCATTAATGATATGGTACATTAGCCTTTCCTTGGAGAACTCATGGCCTAGACAGTTGTTTAACAGTGCATAATATCTTTCTAAGGCCATGTCCAAGGGTTCATGTTGTGCTTGTTTCCATTCTTGGATTTGTTTCCTCAAGGCCGACACTCTCGCGTAGGTTTGATATCTTTCGTTAAAAGAGTTAGACCATTGTTGGCCAACATCATATTGAATTTGGTTTTAACGATCTATACCATACTTTTGCTTGGCCAACGAGTTTCATAAGAAAGAGCTTAAGTTTTTGCCAACCATTATCAATGTTTTTCCATGCAAAAGCATCGTAGAAGCCTTGTAAATGTTGTTGTGGATCTAAGTCGTAGCCTCCTGAGAAATTGGGAAAGTTGTTTAAATCGAGCCTGGGTAGGCGGCTCTCTTAACGATGCCTACAGGAGATTTGAATAGCCTCTTGTATTTGCGTTAGGATTGTAGTGGCCAGTAGGGGTTCATCGTCATCGAGTAAATTATGCTTTCATGCATTGGGACGATGCTGCCTTCATTTATGTTTATAAGAAATGTCCACCTTGGGTTACGTACTACAATCTTCATTATCATATAGTTCGTTGGTTCTCCAATGAACTACCTCACTAGATGTCGCATTATTATAGTTTTGTAGGAGAGGCATGGTTGTGAAATTATGTGTGAATTTATATGTGACTTTCTATAATTATTTCTTCGTAAAAGGTATATCGTTAACTCCTATACAGTGACCTTGTATGATAAAACTAATCTAAATAACTAGCACCATCCTCAACAATGGTGCCAATGATGAGTGGCAAGGTACCCCTACACTCAACCATACGAATACGAGCATTTCATGCACGATCCAGTTGAACTCTGCAGACGGGCTAGTTATGGTATCTAGATAGTTATTCTTATGTCGCAGTTCGCTATCTTCCCACCTGGACTAGTATTAGATTTGTCACGTATGGTTTAGTCTAGAGTGAGGTGTATGATGTGTTCCTATGCTAATGCTACTCCTGGGTATGATGGTAAATAATATTAACTAAACTAGGAAGGAAAGAGAGAGAAATGGTAAGAGAGAATCTAACTAGCCTAAATGCGATGAACATTCATTCCTTAATCATCTGTACACATCTTGGACCTCATGCATGACTACCACTGGGTTTACCAAGCACAGATCCTAGGTATGCTACTGGGTTACCAAGTAGTCACACTTAAATGCTCGTGATCAAGTCATACTCATTCCATATTTAAAAGGAGTTTAGGGTGAAGAGATATTAACTAAGAAAGTAGTAAATAACAATTAAATAAATAATTAAACTAAGTGAATGCTACAATTATGAAGTAATCTCAATCTTTATTGCCAGTCATGTGCGTGTCCAAGTACATCACACTCGAATAAGGATGCCATACAATTACAATCACCACACTACAGGCATACACTAGGAGAGAAGGGTGAGAGAAGAACTACTTAAAATTAACACTTAAAAGAAATTCTAAAAACTTTAGACTCCCTCTTCAGATCTATCTACCTCTTATTTATAGATGAGGAGACAGGCTATGATATCGCGTACACAATATTGCATCTAGGCTACAATATCATGTACGTGATATCACGTATGCGATATCGTGGCCAACAAAATGATAAGTCATCAAAGACGATGAAGAAGAAGAAGAAGGAGAACCTCCATCATGATGGTGCCTACTACCTTCTCTTCGGTGGTCTCTAGCTCAATCACGATTGTGATCAGAATGCCCACCTTTGTCTTGTGTCTTTGTTCCTTTTTCTGACACTTTGTGTTTGTTGGTATCAGCACCTGGTTGTGAATAATAGAATGAAAATTTTAATACACAACCCCTTGGCCAAAGTCAAGGGGAGGAACATCCTGATGTGGGAGGCTACCTGAGGCAGGTTCATCACCCTTGATTTCACTTAAAATGTGGGGGGAAGTCTTAGACCATTTTCCCTTCAAGGACTTATGGTGTCTCTCCTATTGCAAATCCCTTTGACGTTGCGCTTCTATGGGGCGATAGTCTCTCAAATCATAGTCTTGCGCAATGTACTCTACATGTAAGTGTTGCATGCCTATTCATGTAAGAGCACGAAGAACCATACTTGGGATTGAATGGTCGAGAGGTAACACTATGTTACCTTCCAAGTCACGCCAACGTAGTTGTTCATCTTGGTGGAGAATAAAGGTGAAGTCAGGTACATATTCATCAGGATGAATATATACCACACAAAACTGTTGAGGAATTGGCGGATCAACGTCATGTGTATCTGCCGTCGATTGCTTCTTATGTTAGTCCTAGGTGGTGAAGTGCTTTTGTGTGAAGAAGAAGATATCTTGTCTTGTTCAATGTGCAATATACAATTATCCTTTTCTTCATCAACCCTAAGGGTTCGTTCCAACGATGTAAATGATTTCCTAAGTTCTACTTAGCGCACAAACAACTAAGTCCCCAGCAACGGCACCAATGATGAGCGGCGAGGTACCCCTATGCTTAACCATAAAAATACGAGCGTTTCACACATGATCCGGTCGAATTCCAAGAAATAAGTACCTATGCACCTTTGTGGAACAATAACAGGTTGATTAATCATTGTCTTCCCAAACTTACTTGTATGTCATAGTTGTATGGTTAAGCAAGCTTGAGGCATATGATTTTTATGGATTTTATGAGTTTTATATCCTGCACTAATAATGAGGGAAGAGAGAAATAACTAAGTAACTAATCTAATTTAACTATTCATTAACTAAGTTCTAAGTACTCCTAACACCAGTATCCATTCCCACTTACCGTACACATCCTGAACTAGTGCAACGCTACTGGGATTACCAAATGCTAATCATTACTGGGTTACCAAGCGCTACATGCATGCTCGAAGCAGTCGTATTAAGTATATTTAACTAAGAGAGTTGTAGGGTAAGAGAAATCATTAATTAACTAAGAAAGCATTAACTAATAATTAACACTAATTAATATATTCTGTATGCTACAAGGTTTATCATAAATTTTGTCTTTATTGCTGTACACAAAGTGTGCTCAGGTACACAATGCTGGAATAAAGATCCATTCACTCTATTACTCCTACTGCGAGCACACAAAAATAATTCTAACTCTGGAGGGAAATTGGCAAGAGTTTGGTTAAGGGACTAACTTATAACTATTGAAACCAAGGTCACCGCCTCTTATTCATAGCCAAGGAGATGGGTTGCGATATCAGGTATTCGACATCGCATGGCTGATCCGATATTGCAGATGTGATATCATGTACACGATATCGTGTACGCAATATCACGGTTTATCAACTGAGAATAGATTCATATTTCCTTAATGCATTTAATATTCATGCACTTTATTTTCATGCACTTCACTTTAATGCACTTTAATTAAGCAATTAATTTTTAGTTGTTAATGAACATAAGCACAACCACCTCAAGCATATGTGTAGCACTTGGTAACCTAGAAACGCTTAACATTTGGTAGCCCAACAGCACTATGCATGTTCAAGATGTGTCTATAAGGTGGAATGGGTACTTATGTAAGGCTACCTAGGTAGTCGATAAATTAGATCCTAAGTTACTCTACCTTTCATTATTGTTGTAGGTGATTAAAGTTATAAAATACAAAATGATAAAAATCACATGCCTCGATTGCACTTAGCCATATACTTGTACTTCACAAGTGGAACTGAGAAGACAATGAATGTTTTCAATGCCCATTTTACTTCCTAGAGGAACTAGTACACTAGAGAACTATAGGTCCACAAAATTTGACCAAATCATGCGTGAATGCCTTAGTGATTCATATGGTTGGACATACAAGTACCTTGCCAATCATCATTGGCACCATTGCCAAGGACCTTTTGGTTGTTTCATCCACTATCCAGGATTTAGTAAAAACTATTCAAATCATTGGAATGAACCTTTGGGTCACATCACATCTTAAGATTACTACAAAAATTTTAAGAAGCACACTACATTGTTATTTCTCTAACATAAAATGTCTTCTTCTAACAGAAGTGATTCTCTGCCCAAGTCTAATGAAGTACATCCGCTAGTGCCTCAACAATACCAAGTGGTATATGCTCATCCTAATAAATATGTACCAAATTTCACCTTCATCTTACACCAAGATGAAAAACTACAGTGGCGTGACATAGAGGGCAACATTCTGTTGTTGCCCTACCAATCCATTCCTACAATGCTCCAACAAATGCTTATATGATGGGGTCTCCAAAAACTTCATGGTGAGTATGTTGTGCAAGATAGTGATGCTAAGGATTATCGTTCCACTAAGGCATAATGTCTCAGGGATCACCAGTTAGAACAATGTTATGAATCTGCGAAGGGAAAGAGATTTAATAATTCT
>MNCI01004119.1:120291-159927 GCA_015680685.1 Gnetum montanum | reverse complement strand
AACCCTTACTACATGCAAGGACTATGTTTAGCTAGTGCAGATAATCTTATAGGAGATGAAGTAAGTATCAGAACAAGGAGGGCATCTAGGCCTAGGACTTTCTCTAAAGCTAGAAATGATAGTTCAAGGGACCAAAGGGGAAATATAAGAGCCATGGCGATTCCTCCAATTCCCCATCTTCCTCTTCCTTTTCCACATCTAGTTCTAATAATGATGAACATAGGTATAGATATAGAGATACACTAAGGGAGTCAAGATGAAGATAGAAATAGAAATAGATGTGATCATCAAAGTGAGCATAGACGAGATCATCATAATTAAATAAATAGAAATAGAAATCATCACCACAACATGTTTGATGATGATGAATCCTTGTTGGCTACTAGGAGCATGACGTAGATCATGGATGCAAGAAAGTCGCATCAAAAGACTTGATATGAATAACACCCCTAAATTTTTGGGAGGCTATAACTTTGATCCACAACATCACTTACAAGCCTTCCATGATTCCTGCACCTTGTAGAACATCAAGAGTGAGTGGTAAAAACTTAAGCTCTTTTTTCCTATGACACTAGTTGACAAAGCTAAAATTTGGTATAGATCATTGAAACCAAATTCAATCTATTGATGGTCCACAATGATGGAGTTTTTCAATGAAAAATACCAAACTTATGTGAGAGTGTTTAACCTGAGAAAATAGATCCAAGGATGGAAGCAAGGACAACATGAATCCTTGGATAGATACTATTCATTACTACATAGATGTCTAGATCATGACTTGTTTCAAAAAGAGAAACTTCTCCAAATCATAAACGAACTTCATAATCAAACGAGAGAGACCCTTAGGATCTATGCCCGATGACAATTATCTAAATTAAAGGTTCATCAGATACAAAGGCTAGTTGAAAAGGTGGAAAAAAAAGGAGAGCTATGCAAAAGGGAAAGTATTAAGGAATATAACCGAGACTCAAGTCTTCAAATAATAGAAGTCCATACATATGATAAGGAAAAAGAGGAAGCTCTTGATGAGTTGATTTCACAACAAACCTTGTCACTATAGAAGGCTATCATTGAGCTTAAAGTAAGGGTAGATAAGATGTGGGAGTTGATAAATGATAAAGTTACGACCTATGTTAAAACCATAGATGAGAAAGTAATGCAAAAAGAATATAGTCAGAAAAATAAGAAGAGGAAAAAGAACAAAGAAATAGGTAGGAACACTTATTAGCAAAAAGGAAAAACAACTACAATAGAAGAGGCTATAGACTCAAGCACAGAAGAGAATGATGGATGTGACATCTACTTATATGACCATCCAAAGGGCTGTTTTCCAATCATGTTACATCTACATGAGTATTGGACTTTTGCTTTGAATCCCAAGTTCATACAAATGCAAATGCCTAGGAAATTACCTTACAAGGTAATTATAGATAGTTCTACAACCAACCATACTATTCTAGTGGGACTTCTTATCAACCTTAAAATTACTATCAAACACAGTGGCAAAACCCATAATCATGGGGGAGGCCATCATCAAACTAGCACTTCCCTTACTACCAATTGGACCCATACAAATATTATGTTCAACAACCTATTTCTCCAAATTGTTCTACTTCCTTAACCTCAAATCACTATTATTACTCTCCAAAATATCATCAACCCACAACATCCCCTGTGTAAACACCATCTCAAAACTCTTATCCTTTGCAACATCCTTAATATTCTTATGCTTCCCTCCACCATATGTCACCACGAATAACACAGGAAGGATCAACACCACAACATCAATGGAAGAATGCCACTTATGTTGCAAACATACACGTAAATGATAATGCTAGTCGATCTCAACCACAGTCTCGAAAATGTCCTTTCTTTAGGATAGTTTCCACACATGGGCACAAAATAGGTAGACCTACTAGCTCATTAAAACTAGCACAAGGCCAACCTAGCGCAACACCCTTCCTTACTAAAACAATGTCTCCTAATTCAATGTAAGAGCCAATACCCATTACCACTCTAGTGCAAAGCATAACAAATGAACCTGTCATTGTGGAAAAATAGAAAATTCCATGCATTACTATTGAAAAAGAAGATTGCAATTATGGACTGATCTTCTAGAATGTCAACACAGTTATTACACTAGTCCACAAAAAATGTAAAAAACAAGTGTGTGCATAAGAGAGAGTAGGAAACACTAAACCAAAAGACACCTAGTGGCCAATAAGTAAGAACTTTCAGTGGTTCAAAACATGCATGGAAACAGCTGCACCACTTACTAACTCCCATTCTAAAAAAATGATCCCAACTAAGAACTTACAAATGGAAATACTAAAACATAATCATACATCAAAAGGAAAAGAAAACAAGGACTTAGACCATCAAAACTCAACTACCATCAAGATTACATGGGATAATAATTGAAAAGTTAAATCAATAAAGGTGTTAAGCAAACCACCTAGTGTGTATGATCCAAGGGATCAAGGAAGCATTTTCTGAACACTCGTCCATGAGTTTAGTCATGGATTAGATACTTTACTTTGACTTTGAAATTAATAATTGACTTTTCTAATTTTTTTTTTTACAATTCTTTTCATTTCCTATATTCTTTAATCTTGTCTCATTCTTTTATACTTTTTCATTTCTTGAATTTTTCATATTCTTTTACATTTTTCATTCTTTATACTTTTTCATAATTTTTTACTATCCTTCCCATTTATTTCATACTTTGTTTTTGAACCATTTGTAAATAATTTTGATTCTTAATAAGACACATTGAATAAAGGCAAGATGTAGTCCAATAAGATGAAGATTTTTCTACATTATCAAGTCATAAGAGACTGATTATTTGCATAGTGGGCCCACATCATCCATCCATCCATTCCAATAATAAGAGGTTCTTACCATTGCCATAATAATATTCTTTCCATCTTCAAAATAAGAATAAATTTGTGTTCATTATGCCTAGATAGAAAAGTGAAGAACCAAGGGGGAATGAAAATGGTATGACATCAAGGGGGTTAGTGGATTCTTCTAGACTATTTTTGTGAGTTCTATCATGTTACTAAGATTGTATTATATCCTTGTAGATCTAACGAAGAATGCAAGTAAGAGTAAAATAAGTGCTACCTTAAAAAAGGTTGACATGAATAATAAATAAAGAGCACAAAAGAAGTTTCTGGGGATCCCACTGGAAAGACATGTTACATATGCCTAAGGTAAGCAGCTTCTAATAAATGTAAAAATAAAAATAAAGTGCCATGAATAAAAATCCTTCCTTTGACAATATGCCAAGTGACAAAAATTCTTGTAACATTGATAGTCATACAATTATAATTCCAACGGATGAAACAATGCGATGTCACTAGACTGTGGTCTAGACTTAGTTTGAATCTTGGATAGAAAGGCTAATGATTACTTTAACCACTAATAAAACATAAAAATTCATTATGCTTTTGGTAAGATACCTCACATCCTAATTTCTAAAATCCCTTCTAAAACCATTTAATCTCATTGTTTGAATAATCATAACTTATGATTTTGTATAACATAAAGTTATTTTTCCAATTTGATGGTACTAATATGTGTGTCTTGCTAAATAGGTATGTGTTACATTCAACTCCTTGAGTGCCTAAGGACACTTTTAGGTGTGGTTATACAAGGGCATTAAGGCTTGGAGATTTCTTTGAACAGGATCCACTTGTATAACCATTGTATCTTATACCTACCAAGCAATTCCACATCATCTTTAGCCTTCTAATTCCAATAAATAACAATAAATACTTCCCATATCATTCACATTATCCATTCTAATAACACAAAAATATTGTCTTTCTCATCCATTCCATTGATATCTCATATACATACATAGCCCAAGATTTCTTAATCATAGACTTTCAACACCTATTTTTCATAACTAAAGCATCATCTCCATATCAAGACCCTTTCAACATGATGCATATCTTCCAACTATCCTATGGGACTCAATTTTTTCCAAGAAAAACATTCATAAATTTTGATTTTTCTATGGTGACATCATATATATGATATTATAGGCACCTACGATATTGCATCTACAATGTTGCATTTATGATCTCACACCCATAAATACTATATATAATGTGGGGGAGCTAGAAAAAAATTTTCATTTCTGAATTTCATAAGAAGGGAGTTGTTGCCAATTTTTCTTTGAAGCTAAATAGCTCTAACACTCCAACTTCCATCGTCCATAACTTTCTCATTATTGCCCTAATTTGCATGATTTTTGAATCTATGTGATCCTAGAGTGATCACCTTAGTCATGGGGGGCTACTAGTAAGGGAAATGTAAGTCAATTTTTTTTTTGAAATTGCTAACAACTAAAAGGTATTATAGGGGTAAGTTTAAGAAAACATATTAAGAATTTTTAAAGTAAATCACTCATGTTAAGGTCAAAACAACTTTAAGAAGACTCCTAATTGATCATATCACTCATTTAAAGTACTAATGGGATTATTATTGAAATTTTTTCTAATTCTACAATCATAATGAACTAAGAACTTGATATAACTAAGGGTATGAGTAAGGTATCAAATTGTTGCTCATTTATGAGAATATTCTAGTAATTCCAAACCCTTGATTAATTGCAGATGGCCCCAAAAAGAGGAGCACAAGGATAACTCTCACAACTGATAAGAAAAAGACCATGAGACCATGGAAGAGGGCAAGCGAGTGCGTAAAATCACCAAGAAAAAAAAGGAGAGCAAGAAGCATAATCCTTTAGCATTCATCAATAAACTCTTGCCACAAAGTAATCTACTCAAGTAGAAGCGGATGTTCCACTAGTACCTATCCAAGGATAACAAATTACACTGTTACCTAAATGTCTTTAGGCTATTTAAGAAAATCCTTTATATCAACAATAATTGTGGAACTCAACTTTGGTCCATTTTTGGAATTTTCTCCAAAAGTTGTTAAGGCCCAACTTCAGTCATCTCCTTTGTGGCCTACTCTCACAAATAATGGAGAATGATATCTAGGAGAAACACTCCATTTTTGGCAAAATCAAGAAGCTAATGTGATAGTCAAAATTGAAGGAATCTCAACATCTTACTCAGTTAAGACAATTGTAGAGGTATTGAATGTGCCTAATCAAGAAGCAAAGATGGCACAAATATCAACCAAATCTAACACAAACACCAAGAAGCTGTGGTTACAACAGGTGTATAGCAAGGAAGATAAAGAATATAATGAATTGACTACATAAGAAAAGATCTATTTCAAAATTGACACTTATCTCTTGTTTCCTACCAAGATATGGAATCGAATCTCTACATATGCGGCTAGAGGGAGTCCAATATTAATGGGAAAATTCAATGCAAACATTGCTCACCTCTACTTCACAAAAATTCAAAATTAGTTCAAAGGAAAGAAGGCAAGGAAGTTAGCACTTCCATTTCCTTTCCTTATTTGAAAGTTATGTAAACAAGTTAGTATCCAAGAATATACAAATGATGCATTAAGGAAGTTACATAATGCTTCCTATGTCGAAATGCTTAAGCCAATGCCTTCCAAAATGTACTAATTAGAAGAACAACTAGGCATTGTGGAGACTATTCAACCATAGGACAATAGTAGCTGCAACCACAAGTTCCACCATTGTCATCACAAGATTACAGACCTTCAATAAGTCATCTATAGCAAATTGCAGAAACTATTAGTTGGAGAAGTAGGGAAAAGGTCAATTTATTCAAAGTAATTGATGATGCAATCAAATCAATCATCTCAACAAATCCTGCTAGTGGACAGATATCATTGCAAACAAGAGAAGAGGACCAATGGTCATAACAAATTTTCAAAAGCACCACATCATTCCAAGAGGTGCCTAAATTTGGAGAAGGAGCCACAGTTGTGGTCATGCAGCATCATGATGTAGCAGGAGCCATAGAAGTGATTACAAATCATATTAAAGAATCTTTTAATGTACTTGTTGTGCCACCAGTTGATATTTTAGGAAACAAAATGCTCAAATTATAGCTGGTACCTCTATCACTCCTGTAAAACATGAAGATGTGTTGGATAGATTGTTGCAAACATGACAAGTTATGAAAAATCTATTTGATATTCCTAGTGATATCACTACAACATAGTTTGAATTAATAGCCACCAAAAGAAAATTAATCATTGCCAAAACCAAGGCAGAACATGCTAAGAATGAGCTTCATAGATTACAAGAAGAGCTTGTAGCTCTGAGAGCAGAAAAGAGAGGTCCAACTCAGTTCATAGCACCAGATCAAATAGCACAATTCAAAACTTAGAAGATTAATTACCTCCTTAAAAATAATAAAGATATGATAAATGAGAAATAAAATGTAATATGGAATGCTTTAGTAGCCAAAGCACAATCATATTCCCATGCCAAAGCACTTGTTGCCTTACAAGAAGACAATAAACAACTCACTATAGACAACATGAGGTTGACCACAATAGAAAAGTAGAAAAAAACTCTAGAAGAAAGTATCCATCAATTGATGAGGGTCAACTAAGATATGAGCCCCCTCACAAGAGAACATAGAACCCTCTCTATGGTCATGTATTTACTTTTGTAAACTCCATTGCGACACTAGAGAGTCATGTATATAGAAGTCATTATCATATAAATCTACCTCCCAATTTTGTAAGGAACTCCATCCTCATTTTTTTTTCATTTGAGGATGAGTTTTCAATCAGTTATGAGAGTAGGATAAATCTAAAAATCTTAAGTCAACAATATCATATCTACGATGTCGTAGACATGTTAACATATAAACGATATCATAGGGTGCATGCTAGCCTATATAAGCAACCCTTAGGCACACAAGTCCATAGTAGATTTGATAACTTAGTAACAAAACTCTTTCAGTTTGCTTTCTTAAATTCAATACTTAGTAGTATGTGCCCGCAGTATGATGTTTTGTAATTGAACAGAATCTTTATTCAAGTGTGATGTACTTGGATGCATTGCATGATCGACAATAAAGATCAATATTACTTTACATCATTGTAGCAACACTTAGTTTTATTTATGTTACTGTTTACTATTTTATAGTTAATGATTATAATTACTTGCAATTTACTCTTCATGTCATTAAGCGACATGAGTACAATTAATCTTGAGCACGTAAGTGTAACTACTTGGTAACCCAGTAGTACTATCACTTAGTACACCCAATAGTGTAGTACTTGGTAATCTTGGTAGTAGTTGCACGAAGTCCAAGGTGTGATCAAAATATCAGGACTAGCTACTCATCACATAGGCTAGCCTAGATTTGTTTTACTATCACTTAGATTTAGAAACCCTTACTTTCACTTCATGTTTACTAGGAGCCCAATGGCCAATAAAGCATCGATATCATATACCTCACCATGAGTTAAACCATTTGCATTGATTTTACTAACTGATGAGTAGTGAGGTACCCCTACGCTCAACCATACGAATACGAGCATGTACATGCAATCTGGTTGAACTCCGTAGATGGACTAGTTGTGGCACCTAGATAATTATACGTTGATCGTAGTTTGCTGTCTTCCCACCTAGACTAGTATTTGTTTTGTCACATATGGTTTAGTCCAGAGTGAGGTGTATGATGTGATTCTAAACTAGGCTACTCCTAGAGACAATGGGAAACAATCTTGATTAAGCTAATAGGCAACATAAAGTAAAATCTAAGCTAGCCTAAGTGCAATGAGCAATCATACTTAATCATTCATACGCATCTTGGACCTCATGTACTAATTTTGGGATTTCCAAGCATGCATTACTTGATCACTACTAGATACGCTACTGGGTTACCAAGTAGTTACACTTAAGTGTTTGTGATTAGGTTGTACTCATTCCATGTTGGCAACAAGAAGTGTAATTGACAATAAAGGAAATATTAACTATATAGACAACAATAAATAATCAACAATTAAAGTAAATAAAAGCTAAGTAAATAAGAATGAAAGTGAGAGTACTTAATTGCTAAGTAGACTATGGTCTAATCTAGCCTAACACAAGTAACCGTTCCCAATTCCCGAACACATCCTGAACTTCGTGCAAATGCTGCTGGGCTATCAAATGCTAATCATTTCTGAGCTACCAAGTGTCATACATATGCTCAAAGGGGTCATGCTTGTGTAATTTAATGATTTGATTAATTGATCAAAATGAATTGTTGTGCTAATAACATGAATGTAAAATGCATAAAATAAAATAAATGCATAATAAAATAAAATAAAATAAATGCGTAAGAAAACAAATCTCAAGTGCTACAAGGATGAATCGAAGAGGTCATCTTTATTTCCAACACAATGTTGTGCTCAAGTACATCAAAGCTTGAATAAAGATCCATCCACACTTAGACCTTCTATTGTGGGCACTTGGAAAATATTCTAACTTTTGAATGGACAAACTACAAGATTTTCCCTACTTGACTGCTAAAAACATTCTTTCAATTGTGTGCCTAGGCGTTGTATTTATAGACTTGGGAGTAAGTGCTCTAATAATTAGAGTAACTGCTCTAATAATTAGAATAACTGCTAGAGTAACCGCTTCATCATACCCCCATGACTGAATGAAAACTCTTCCTCGAGTACAAAAGAATAGGAATAAGTTCTTTACAAAATATATTAGGGGGATGTGGACTTATTTAACTAACATGCAGAGTGACTAACTATACCACCACCGAGAAGGAGTTGATGGCGGTGGTGTTCGCCTTGGACAAATTTCGGCACTATGTGCTCGGATACGAGGTGTTTGTGCACACTGACCACAGTGCTATTCAGTTCCTGATGAACAAACCAACAGTGAGCCCTTGTATAATCCGGTGGCTGGTGATTCTTCAACAGTTTGATCTCACCATGGTAGATAGAAAGGGGACCGAGAATATGGTTACTGACCAATTGTCTTGGTTACAATGGGATGACGTAGAAGAGGAGGAGCCTTTATCCAACCAGTTTCTAGATCAACTCCTCTTCACAGGCGTTGTTGATCCTCAAACACCTAAGGAATCTCCTTAGTTCAACCGCATCCTCATCTACCTTAAAACCCAGGAGTTGCCAAAAGAATGGAACCATCGGTCGAAATAGCAGTTTCTCCATAAGGCCAAGCATTTCATGGAAATCAACAGCCACCTCTACAAGGTGTGCGTAGATGGATTGGTTCGATGGTATGTCCCTAATGAAGATACACTACACGTCTTCCAAGATGCTCATGAGGGCCCTTGTGGGGGCCACTATGCTGGACTCCAAACAACCATTAAAATCCTGCTTGCAGGATATTATTGGCCTACACTTTTCAGGGACGCACAATGGTTCACCTACTCCTACGAACGATGCCAAAGAGATGGTGGGATGTTAGCACGGTTGGAGGGACCTCAACAATGGATCCAGCCACTAGAGCCCTTCAACATCTGGGGTATCGACTTCATGGGGCCCATCACCCCCTTGTCAAATGGGAAGGCATACATCATCATCGTTGTCGACTACTATACAAAGTGGGTAGAAGCCACAGCCATCGTCAACTGTTCTTCCAACACCACCGCACGATTTTTCCAGCAACAAATTGTTACTAAGTTTGGAGTGCCACGTGCACTCATTTTTGACAATGGGACTCACTTCACAGGTGTCACTTTTCGAAAACTCATGCAACACTTAGGGGTAACACATAAATTTACAACACCCTATCACCCCCAATCCAACAGGCAAGCCGAAGTCACCAATAGGGAGATCACCAAGATCCTTACCTGAACGATTAGCAAATACAAGAGGGATTGGAGTACCAAGCTCAATGATGCCCTATGGGCCTATCGCTCCACTTGGAAACTTCCTGTAGGGAAATCTCCCTACGAGTTAGTGCACGGAAATTTGCCAACACTTCCAATCCAAGCAAAACTCTAGACACTATCCACAGCCAGTGACCTTGGCCTTGACCTACCACTAGCACAACATGAACAATTAATCAATTTAAGTGTGCTAGATGAGAACCGATTAGTGGCCCTATTTTCAAATGAAATGCACAAGGCCTATAACAAGAAACGACATGATCTTAGAATTCGGAAGGTCACATTTAGATGTGGAGACAAGGTATTGTATTAGAACCCCTCACATGTATCCCAACAGACAAATTTTCAGACACTGTGGGAGGGACCTTATATTGTCTCTAAGACCTTTCCATCTAGGGCCTTGCTCATCCACAAACCTAAGGACCCCACCAAAACACAATTAGTCAACCGCCAACAATTAAAACCTTTCTATGAACTCCACACAACCAGTGCCACCTACTCGTCATCAACTGATCGCCCTCGTTCAATTCTTGGCACCCGGGCCCACGGACCCTAGTGTTAAGGGTATGCAGGGGCTACAAAGGTTGTTGCTTGCTATGGGGAGGAGCCACCTGCATACTCTCGGTTCCACCTATTAAGCCTCCCATCCTTTGGATTTCTTGGTTAACTAGTTTCAGTGTCCCATCATTCAATTTCTTCCTCGCTGAGTTCTTTTTCAATCCCATTCTCCAATTTTGTCTATTTTTCATGGTTAATTACCTTCCTCCTGTACTCAGCCATGATTGGGCCTTTTCTGAGCTTCAACCGCCTCAATTTGGGTTTTCAAATTCATCATTTCAGGTGTTTAATGGGTTGGTCAACGCTAGTCCACGGGTGAACAATGCTGCGTATACGGGGCCCGGTATATGCAATGCCTGCGTATACGTGGCCCCATCGACATAACACCCAATCCCTATATATACCCCACCGCACTTCTTTATTTTTCATCATTTGGAGTCCAAATTGAGGGGAGTTTTTGCCGTTTTTTCTGCCTAACCCTTCCCAATGCACGTACCTTCCATCGCGTGTCCACATCAACTTGTTCTTTCCCTTTTATGCACCCAGAGGTATGCTCTCAATCGTGGGGAGCGATGCCCTTGTGTAATTAATTAATTAATTAATTAGTCTATTAATTACGAAAAATTTGACACTAACCCCTAACTTAATGCTCTGGGAAACTTAACGATGTACCTGTGCCATTAACATAACTTCGTCAAACTGAGAAAGTATATACGAACCATCTTAAACTACTTATGAATGATCTAATGGACGGTTATGTTTTATTGCAGATGGCACCCAAACTGAGGCACCCAAGGGATGAAGGATCGTCAGAACCAAGGGACAAGCGCCCATGCACGGGAAAGGGATGAGGAGTGCAACCGCCAAAGTATGCAGAGGGCTCTCATGCAACTAGGCCCTTCCGCGAAAGACCTGACGTGGAATCTGTTCACCAGATTCCCGAAGAGGAGATTCTCGGTGAGTGATTGCTGGGGTATGAGACTCCTGGGATAGCACCGCGGCTTGAGGTCACCCTGACCCAAGCCTGCCTTGATGCTATCACGCCACGTGAGATGCAACGGATGGTCCTTCAAGAGCTAAAGACCATTCCTCGAGTACACACCAAAAGACGTGAGACTCCAACTACAAAACTCTTCGATGTGGCCAATAATCACAACCAATGGTGAGTGGTACTTAGAAGAAACTTATCTCTTCTAGTCGAATCAAAAACCAGGGTCAAGAGTAAGAATCAAAGACATTTATGTTTCTTACTCTTCAGAAGCAATAGCGCAAGCTCTAGGGTTGCCTGAAACTGGGGCAGATGTGGTAGAAATTCCAAAACAAGCTGATCCAGAGTTAAAGGTGCAATGGATCAAACGGTGCTACAGGGTAGAGCGCAAGGAATTCGGCTCCTTGACCACAGTGAAGAGAGTATACTCAAAGATCGCATCTTACCATTTGAATCCAATGGTAAGACCCAGCAAAATCACTACCTTCTCCACTCGTGCATGTCCTGCCTTGAGTGGGATATTTCCCATGAGTCTTTCACAACTGTTATTTCTGGAGATTGAAAAAAGGTTCGCTGAGAACGAGCATGGAAGACGAGCTCTCCCCTTTCCCTGCCTAATCCAAAAGTTATGCAAATGGGTAGGGATAGCACGCTACTCTAATGATATCATCCAACGTGCCCCAATTGCCTCGTGGCAAGAGATGATGAAAGATAAAATGTCTGCCATCACACAGACAGAGGAAGAGCAGCAACCACCTCCACCACTTGCACAAACAATGTAGTCGGGCTCACAAAACATAGAAAAATACATCCACTAGATCCGAGAAATGCTCTTGAACCAGCAAGAGCAATCTGGCAGGACTGGTGGAGGAGAAGACCCTTTAGTCTATTGCCCTGCCATGAGCCACTTGGAGTAAGTGGCTCAATCAGTCAGCTTGCTTGAAAGGGTAGGGCCAATATTCTCTGCTACCCGAGCACCAATTCCAACTAGAACAGATCCAAGCATCCGAGATGTATCAATCGCAACTCAACAGGTATTCCCTGAAATCTCAAGGAATGTTGCTACCTTCTCGGTATGCTTGGAGGATGGTGAGGAGGCGACGGTCCTAGTGATGCAGCACCAAGGACAGGTAGTTGCGGTCAAAGTGGTTGCTGATACAACTACTATGGCTCTCAATGCACCGACACACCTATACAAAACATTCATGGACTACAAGATGTACAGGTGCCTGCCAAAACTTTCCATAGCAAGATTGATGCAACCCAACATGAATAATTGTTCAACCAATTGGTAGAAACTGGGCAACCGCTTACAGATGTCTTTGACCTTCTAGACAACATCACTACAACCTAGTCAGAGCTGCTATCGGCAAGGGGCAAGAGCCTTGTTTTGGAGGGGCAACTAGAAGCTGCTCAAGTCGCTTGTCAGCGCTTGGCAACTGAGGTAGCCCAATTAAGAGCCCAGCTTGCCGATCTTGCCATCCTCAACCATGAAATCACCAGAGATGAAGCTTTTCAACAGCTTCAGCTTAAACTGCAGGTCATTGAGGATGTGTGTGAGACGATGATCCTTGACAAGTCCATAGCAGATGCCCAAGCGTATCACTTAGAAAAGGACTTGGTAGAAATTCGCCAGGAGAATGTGCAGCTGACCATGGAAGTTCATCGCCTGCGCTATGTTGGTGCAGACAACGAACACATAAAGAATTTCATCCATCAATAGCAGGAGGAGCTAGCTAGGGTGAACGTGGACATAAGAAGGTTGGCAGCTGAAAATCAAAATCTATCAATGGAGGAGGTTCAGGCATTGCAACAGAAGTCTACAATTGAAATTACGGCTTGGAAAAATGAGGCCCTGGAGTTTGAAAAAGTCAAAAATCATTACAGGGACCAGGTGAGATTGCAAAAGGAGGTAAACAAGAAGCACATTCAAGTTGCTAAAGCCAAGATGAACTAAGCGCTCCAACAACTCCGAGAGGGAGGCGATATATGCCCATCTATCTTCAATGGATTTAATGCCTACAATATAGTGGAAATCTACCTAAAGGAGCTACAGATCGAGGAAATGATAGAATACATGGAGTTGGCCAACCTTTGATATGTAAACCTGGATATGCTCACAGCTGGGAGACTGCGGTCAGAGTTAGAAAAGCAAGTGGCTACCTCGTATTCCTTATACGAGGGAGAGTTCCAAGCGCACAAGGCAACAAAACAAAAGCTGGCAACAGCAAACGCAGAACTCGAGGTCCTCCGCCCAAGCTTTGAAGGACAACGTACAGTTGCAGAGGACCTGGCCTAAAGAATGAATGACTACCAACAACTGTAGGCATCAATTTGAGTGTTTGACATCAAACGCAAGTAATTCATAGCCTAGTTCTTCAACTTAAAAGAACTCATCCCGGCGCTGCCTTGCCCTTGGGAAGTTCCAGTTCTAGCACACATTGGAGAAGCTGCCTAGACTGTGAACGACCCTAGAAGCAAAAAAAATGAGGGCTTTCTTGGAGGCTTTCCAGCTACCTCCAAAAGTTGCAACTCCTATAGGACTACTGACATCCGTGTCACCACCAATGCATGGGCCATAGGCTAGAGAAGGCTTATCAGAACCACCACCCCCAAGGATGGTGTGATCTTCTCCAACAATTTTGTACATCATCCTATATAGCATAGGTTCTAGGACCAACGAGACATTCAATTTTATCTCTGAACACCACCATTTTTGTAATTTTTCCCCCTCTATAACTCGAGCACTTGGTTAAATTTATGTTGTGTCATGTGTGTGTCATGTATGCGTTTAATTTATGTGTGTTGTAAATAAGAATCCATACCTTGCAAATTGTAAAGTAACTCGAGGACAAGTTTTTGCTTAGTCGTGGAGGTATGATGAAGTGTCATTTACTCAATGCGTTAACTGGGCCATGTATACACGGCCGCATCGACTCGGGCCCGTCAACGTAGCCACCCTGCGTCAACGTGGCCCCGTTTACGCAACCACCTTTCCTAGCCTATAAATAAGAGGGCCTTCCACCTCATTTAGGCATCTTTTGAGTAGTTGTAGCGAAGCTCTTGCAGTTTGTTCTCATAGGAGATAGAATATTTTCCAAGTGCCCGCAGCATGTGTAAGAAAATTGATCGGCTCTTTATTCAAGCGTTGGTGTATTTGAGCCCATTGGCGTGACGACAATAAAGATGAACTGTTCAAGCAATCCTTGTAGCATTTGGACTTAGTTATTTTATGCATTTAATAGTTTAATATGTTTATGCTTTATTAGTTACTTGTTAATTACTTATGTTTTCATTATTATAATTTCAATCATTATTGTTCATTCATAGTTCGTTAAGGCCATAAGTATGACCATCTCAAACGTAACCCAAACACTTGGTAAGCCCAGTGACACTTAATGTCTAGTAACCCAGAAGTATTAGAAGATGCTCAGAACGTGGTCGGAAGATGGGACCGGATACTTATGTTAGGAGTAGTTAAGATTTAGATTAAGATAATTTTAGATTAATTAATTGTCTATCTTTATTTTCCAAGAAATTAGTCACCGAAAAGATGATTAAAAAGATATAAAAATCATTAGCCTTAGTCTCACTTAACCATCATAAACAGAACCTCACAAGTGAGATTAGGATGATAACGACCGTTCTAACCCAAGGTTTCACTGGTTAGAAGTCTTGTGTGTGTTAAGTGCTTACAGTTTGCGGATTTTGACCGAGTCGTGTGTGAACGCTCGTGATTTGCATGGTTGGGCGTAGGGATACCTAGCCGCTCATCATTGGCACCATTGTCGGGGATTGTTAGTCTTACATGTGTCATTTGACCTTAGTGAAATTATCATTTAAGTCATTGGAACGGACCCAGGGTAGAAATATTTATGCACACTAGGCGAACTTAAGTTAATCGTAAGGTACACCAATTATATGGATCATCTAACATCCAACATGTCTTCTCACATGAGAGATGTATTTGAACCACCGGTGCCATAAGAATGTCGGGTGGTATACAAACATCTCGATGAATATATCCCTGATTTTACATTCATCTTGCATTAGGATGAGCATCTCCGATGGTGGGACATGGAGGGTAGCATCGTGCTATCGCCCAACCGAGCAGCTCCTGCGATGCTATATCGCAATCTAGGCAAATTGGGCATCCAGGAGCGGGCGGTGGAGTATGTCATGGAAGACCATGACTACTGGGACTATCGTCCCACAAAGGCTCAATGGACAAGAGATCAACAATAGGTGAAGAGATATGAACAGCAGAAGGGGAAACAATTCACCAACCCCTTATTCTTGCAAGGGCTGCAAGATGATGGGGATCCCATCTTTCATGATACCCATTCAACTGAACTTTCCCTAGGGCAGCAGTTCATCTAGTCAATCATTCAGAACAAACCTCCAAGTAACCGCAATCCTCAAGGGGATGGAAGGTCACGCAGCAAGGCTGGGCTGGATGACCAAGGCCATCATTAGGGTAGATGGGGAGATCGTCGCTTGAGCGGTGACAATGCCTCTCCTTCTTCTCTGTCCTCCCCCTTTCCTGCACCTTCCTCTAGCTCAAGCTCTAAGCATAACAAGGGAAGGCTAGAGAGAAAGGATGGTGGTAAATAGGTTCAGAAGGGGCAACGTGAGGAACCACGTGACCAATTGCGTGATGCTCGCCAGCATGAAAGAAGGGGTAGCCAGAATCATCACAAACGTCATGGTCCTCAACAGGACTATGATTCAGACGAGCCATTATTAACTACTTAGAGCATGCTCCAGATCGTAGAGGTAGTTCACATTCCAAGTAGGCACATAAAGGATAGTTGAATCAAGCATGTTGATATGAACAACATCCCCAGATTTGAAGGGGGATACAACTATGATCCGCAGACCCACCTGCAGGTGTTCCATGACACCTGCACCCTGCAAAATATTGACAATGATTAGAAACAGTTGAAGCTGTTCCCTCATACGCTCATCAAAGAAGCTGAAAGTTGGTACTGGTCCTTGGAGCCAGAATCAATCAGAAGATGGAGTATGATGCTTGAAATCTTCAATGACAAATATCAAATGTACTCTAGAGTGGCGAATCTGAGACGGCAAATCTAATGATGGAAACAAGCGAATCATGAACCCTTGGATGCCGCCATGAGCAGGTATTACTCATTGTTACATCAGTGCCCTGGTCATGGTTACTCTCAGCGGGCATAGCTTCGCCGCATCATTGATGGGCTCCATTTTGAAACGTGAAAGACCTTGGGCGTGTATGCTAAGGGACGATTGTCGAAGCTAAGGGCCCATTAGTTGCAGCGCCTCATTGAGTAGGTGGCCAAGGAAGAAGGAGAACTTAGGAAAAAGGAGAGTGCAAAAGAATTCAACTGGGACCCTTCCCTCAGAAAGAGGCAGGTCCGATTTTGTGATGAGGAGGATGAGTCCCCACTGGAAGCAGCGGTGAATAGGAAGACTTTGCCATTATAGAAGTTCGCATCCAAAATATCGGCAAAGGTGGACAAAATGTGGGATTCTTTCGACGAGAAATTTCAAAGTGTACTAAAAATTGCAGAAGAGTCAAAAGAACAAGGTAGCGACCAAGATCGACATAGGAAGAAGGGAGCTAAACGTACCCAAAATAAGGGTAAGGGAAAAGTTGTTGTAGCAAAGCAGGTTGCAGACTCTGCCACCGAGGAGGACGATGAATGTGGCATATGCTAATATGAACATCCTAAGGGATGTTTTCCTATGGTGTCACACCTTCAAGAGTCTGGGGTGTATGCCTTGAACCCTCATTTGGCGCAACGGTAGACACCCCAAAGGTTGCCTTATCCACAAGGAAACCCCAAGCATTTCCACCAGCAGCAGCAAGGATATTATCCAAGTGGAATGCCCCCACAACCGTATGAATAGTTTCAATAGTGGCAGCAACCACAAGTGTGGGGGATGCCACCCCTAAGGTAGCAGTACCCTTACAAGTAGTCAGATCCTTATGGGTACTATGTTCAGCAACCGGTCTCCCCAAGAGATTCTTCCAGTCATGCAACCTTACCCAGCTAGTACCACCCCCTTGAATATTTTCGACATCCATCTCCACACCCAGGGGACAAACCCACATCCCTTCTACCCTCCATCACCTTCTTCTGCCATTCCTCCATACCATCCCACTCAATTGCCACCCGCTCCATCAATTCAGGGAGAAATACCGCTACAGCTGCAGCAACGAAATGCTACGAGGGCTGTTAACTTACAACCGGCACCTCGATTGAGTGGACCGAAACCCAAGCCATGCAAACATCCCTTTTTCTAGCCCAATAATTTCAACACACCCTCACCTATGCCTATGGCTAGTGCCTTCAAACCTACCAACGCCTCCAACATCATACCACCCAAGCAGTCCTTCGTTCCACTACACTCCAACGTCCAGACGGTCATGCTCACACATGTTGTGATCGACTAGATCAAAGCAGGTTCTCTTCCCTAGAAATTGACAGATCTGGGAAGCCCCCTAATATATCTTCAGGTGGCAGGGAATGAGTTGTGCAAAGCTCTTCTGGATTTCGGATTAGGGGTTAATTTAATCTCTAACGATATGTACAAGAACTGGAACTTGCCCCTGCTAAAGAAGAGCAACATTCGGCTCGAGTTAGCAGATCAATCCATCATCGTTCCCTTGGGTTTGGTGGAGGACATTGTGACCACCATTTGTGGGTGGTCCTACCCTGTTGATTTCCTAGTCATCCGTGTAGAGAACTGTAAGGGGAACTTCCCAATCATCATGGGAAGAGCCTGGCTAAGTACGGTGGACGCACGACTAGGACTCCGAGATCTGTCCCTAGAAATTTCAAAGGAAAATCCTTTCAGGAAGATCAAGAAGAAAAGAGTTTCATGCATCACGTATAGTGACTCAGGGTGCAACTTTGTGCAACAGTTATGGTCTGCTAAGCGAATATCCATTCAAGCATGCAGTCAGTGTACCGAAGAATCACCTGTTCAACAATGCTTGTACGCAACAGCCACTAACCAAGAGGGCACCCAGTGGCTGACAGCTAATCCTAATAGTAGCACATTGTGTATGGAAGCGTCTAAGGGGCTAGTGCAAGCCTATGTTGACAGCATGGATAAGATGGAGGAGATTCATCAACAGATTTCCAATGTTGATGACCAAGATAACTAGGGAACGCTACAAATCCCTAAGAGCTTCAAACAAGAGCCCCTAGAACTAAAGTATTTAACAGCTCACTTGGAATATGCATTCTTGCAAAATGGCAAGTCAGTAATTATCAATGTCGCTCTTGCTCCTGAACATAAAAAGAAGTTGCTAGTGATGGTAAACAAATGGGTTGTTGCATTCGCATGGTCATATCCTGAGTTGACTGGAGTTGATCCCAGGGTCTACCAGCATCGGATCTATCTTGACCCTTCCATGAAGCCACGATGACAACCACAAAGATGGTTGAACCCGAAATTGAAGCAGTTTATAAAAGATGAAATTGAACAGTTGCTTAAGGCGGGATTCATCTATTCTATCGCCGATAGCGAATGGGTTAGCCCACTCATTATCGTACCCAAAAAAGGTGGCAAGTGGAGGGTCTGTATTGATTTCCGATTACTCAACATGGTGACCTTCAAGGACCACTTCCCGCTCCCATTTGTGGACCAAGTGTTGGACACCATCATAGGACACAGTTATTACATTTTTTTGGATAGTTATAGTGGTTATAACCAAATCCAAATAGCACTAGAGGACCAAGCCAAAACAACGTTTACAAGTCCATGGGGGACTTTCGCATATAAGAAGATGCCCTTTGGCCTATGCAATGCACCTGCGATGTTCCAATGCCTTGTCCTAAGCATCTTCTAGCAACAAATCGACAATGGTGTAGAGGTCTTCATGGATGAATTCTCCACCTATGGGGCCACTTTTGAGCAAGCCTTGGATTGTCTCGAGCAGGTTCTAAAGAGGTGTGTAGACACCAATCTGAGGCTCAATTGGCAAAAGAGCCATCTGATGGTCCAAGAGGGCATTGTGTTGGGGCATCGCATCTCATCAACAAGGATCAGCGTAGACCCTGAAAAGATCAGGGTCATCCAAGGAATAACCCGACAACTAAGTACCATCAAAGATGTTCGGTCATTCCTTCGACACCTTCGTTACTACCGGCATTTCATAGAGCACTTCTTGAAGATAGCCAAGCCATTGGTAGAACTTACAAAGAAGGACGCTCCATTTTTTTGGACCAAGGAATGCGAGTCTACATTCCAAGCGCTGAATCAGAAACTCATAGAAGCTCCGATTCTACGGGCACCTAATTGGTCCAGACCTTTTCACATTATGATAGATGCCTCCAACTACACCTTGGGAGCCATGCTTACATAGTGTGACGATCAAAAACGTCCATATTATATCCACTGTGCAAGCTGTAGCATTGTGGGTGCTCAACTGAACTATACCACCACCAAGAAGGAGTTGATGGTGGTGGTGTTCGCCTTGGACAAATTCCAACACAATGTGCTTAGATACGAGGTGTTTGTGCACACTGACCACAGTGCTATTTGATTCCTAATGAACAAACCAATGGTGAGCCCCCATATAATCTAGTGGTTGGTGATTCTTCACGAGTTTGATCTCACCATGGTAGACAGAAAGGGGACCAAGAATGTGGTTGCTAACCACTTGTCTCAGTTACGATGGGATGATGTAGAAGAGGATGAGCCTTTATCCGACCAGTTTCCAGATGAACTCCTCTTCACAGGCATCATTGATCCTCAAACACCCAAGGAATCTCCTTAGTTCAACCATATCCTCACTAACCTTACAACCTAGGAGTTGCCAAAAGAATGGAACCATCGGTAGAAATAGCAGTTTCTCCATAAAGCCAAGCATTTCATGGAAATCAATGGCCATCACTACAAGGTGTGTGTAGATGGCTTGGTTCGATGGTGTGTCCCTGATGACGATACGCTGCACATCCACCAAGATGCTCAAGAGGGCCCTTGTGGGGGCCACTATGCTGGACTCCAAACGACCATTAAAATCCTACTTGCAAGGTATTACTGGCCTACACTTTTTGGGGACGCACAATGATTCACCTGCTCCTATGAACGATGACAAAGAGATGGTGGGATGTTGGCATGGTTGGAGGGACCTCAACAAATGGATCCAGCCACTAGAGCCCTTCAACATCTGGGATATCGACTTCATGGGGCCCATCACCCCCTTGTCAAATGGGAAGGCATACATCATCGTCGTTGTCGACTACTGTACAAAGTGGGTAGAAGCCACAGCCATCGTCAACTGTTCTTCCAACACCACCGCACGATTTTTCCAGCAACAAATTGTTACTAAGTTTGGAGTGCCACGTGCACTCATTTCTGACAATGGGACTCACTTCACAGGTGTCACTTTTCGAAAACTCATGCAACGCTTAGGGGTAATACATAAATTTACAACCCCCTATCCCCCCCAAGCCAATGGGCAGGTCGAAGTCACCAATAGGGAGATCACCAAGATCCTCATTCAAACCATTAGCAAATATAGGAGGGATTGGAGTACCAAGCTCAACGATGCCCTATGGGCCTATTGCTCCACTTGGAAACTTCTTGTAGGGTACTATCCCTACGAGTTAGTGTATGGAAAGTTGCCAACACTTCCAATCCAAGCAGAACTTCAAACACTATCCACAGCCAGTGACCTTGGCCTTGACCTACCACTAGCACAATGTGAACGATTAATCAATTTAAGTGTGCTAGATGAGAACTGATTAGTGGTCCTATTTTTAAATGAAACCCACAAGGCCTATAACAAGAAACGACATGATCTTAGAATTCGAAAGGTCACATTTAGATGTGGAGACAAGGTATTGTATTGGAACCCCTCACATGTATCCCAACCGACAAAGTTTCAGACACTATGGGAGGGACCTTATATTGTCTATGAAACCTTCCCATCCAGGGCCTTGCTCATCCACAAACCTGGGGACCCCACTAGAACACAATTAGTTAACCGCCAACAATTAAAACCTTTCTATGAACTTCACACAACTAGTGCCACCGCCTTGTCATCAACTAGTCGTCCTCGTTCCATTTTTCATGTCTCCTCCTTTCCACCCAGTTGTGGGGGAGACCATCATCCCTGCTGATCCATTCCCTACTCCCCTCACCATTTTTATCATTTTTTGTTTTACAATTTTTTGTTTTAAATTTCTTTGTGTTATCATTTTTATTGTTTTAAAATTTTTTGTTTTACACTTTTTTTTCTTTCACCATCATTCATACGTTTGCACATTCTTTACACATCTTTTCATTTTCTTTAATTATTTTTTATTTTTTATACCCGTCTAGTTTTTTCACATAATGGCAGATGTCATTGTATTGTATTCAGACGTTCAGCACGGTCGGTTTTCATTACGATGGATACTATAATAGTCTTCCTCATTATCTGGCTCTCGCCATTTCATGGTTTTCCTTGGATTTTACGTTGTTTTCACTTCATAAACTCGGCAGTGAGTCCACGTCATTCGCCCATTCACCATTCCATGGTTTTCCTTCTATTGCAAACATGTAACCCCTTCACTTAAAAACATTTTAACTAATGTGTGACTTGTGTAGTTCCCATACTAAGGAATGACCCAATGGTTTGAATTGGGTGTGACTTCAAGGGGAATGCTTTATTCGTTGTTCTATTCTGTTCCCCAGGTTGCGGGTATGCCCTTATGGATTTCCTCCCACTCCAAGTCTCTTTCCATGGAAGCTTCTAGGCAGTTCAACCTTGCATGGTGTGGTCCTCACTAAAAAAATTCAAAAAAAAAACATCAGGATTCAAAGCACACCCCTTGGTCGAATGTATGCAAACACGCATGGGTCTTCGCATGGTGTGGTTCCCCCGAACAAAAGAAAAGAAAAACGAATCGCAGGGGAATTCAAAGCACACCCCTTAGACCACCTCTCACAGGCTGCATGCACTAGTTCTAGGACTTCCTTGGTCCCCTCTAACTTTGTCCCATTTCACTTCCTTCTTCTCACGTTTCTTGGAGTGGTGGTTATCTGTGGGGTCATTCTTGCTTCCTTCGGGGATGGTCGGGACTTTTTTTATTACTGCGATGTCATTGACTATGGCTGGTTTTGGGTCTAAACTCAAGGCAGGTTCTTCTGAGTCACTTGACCACAATCGCACACAAGGTTTCATGTGGCCAACACTCAGAATTCCCATTCTCTCCTCTCCCTCTGTTCCCACTCCTCTCCATACTCACCTCACTGCCCTTTTTATGTTTTATGTGTTCGTCGTGTTTTCTGTAGGTCTCTCATGCCTTGGCGGGTTCTCTTGGTTTGGAGTCTTAACTAGTCCACACCAATTCTTTGCACCCAGGCCCATAGACCCTAGTGTTGAGGGTATGCAAGGGCTATAAAGGTTGTTGCCTGCTATGGGGAGGACCCACTTGCATACTCTTGGTTCTACCTGTTAAGCCTCCCATCCTTTGGATTTCTTGGTTAACTGGTTTCAGTGTCCCATCATTCAA
This sequence comes from Gnetum montanum, assembly GCA_015680685.1. Classification (NCBI taxonomy): domain Eukaryota; kingdom Viridiplantae; phylum Streptophyta; class Gnetopsida; order Gnetales; family Gnetaceae; genus Gnetum; species Gnetum montanum. The sequence continues at coordinate 137,104 of MNCI01004119.1, read as the reverse complement.
TTTCTTTCTCGCTAAGTTCTTTTTCAATCCTGTTCTCCAATTTTGTCTCTTTTTCACGCTTAATTACCTTCCTCCTATCCTCATCCATGATCGAGCCTTTTCTACGCTTCAACCGCCTCAATTTGGGTTTTCAAATTCATCATTTTAGGTGTTTTATTGGTTGGTCAACACTGGTCCATGGGTGAACAGTGCTACATATACGGGGCCCCATCGACGTAGCGCCCAACCCCTATATATACCCTACCATACTTCTTTATTTTTCATCATTTGGAGTCCAAATTGAGGGGAGTTTTTACCGTTTTATCTGCCTAACCCTTTCCAATGCACCTACCTTCCATCGCGTGTCTGCATCAACCTGTCCTTGCCCTTTTACGCACCCGGAGGTATGCTCTCAGTCGTGGGGGGTGGTGCCCTTGTGTAATTAATTAATTAGTTTGTTAATTATGAAAACTTTGGCCCTAACCCCTAGCTTAATGTTCCAGGAAACTTAACGGTGTGCCTATGCCATTAACATAACTTGGCCAAACTGAGAAAGTATATATGGACCATCTTAAACTACTTATGAATGGTCTAACTGATGGTTATGTTTTATTGTAGATGGCACCCAAACCGAGGCACCCAAGGGATGAAGGACCGTCACAACCAAGGGACAAGCGCCCACGCACGGGAAGGGGATGAAGAGTGCAACCGCCAGAGTATGCAAAGGGCTCTCATGCAACTAGGCCCTTTCGCAAAAGACCTGACGTGGAATCTATTCACCAGATTCCCGAAGAGGAGATTCCTAGCAAGCAATCGCTGGGGGATGAGACTCCTGGGATAGAACCGTGGCTTGAGGTCACCGTGACCCAAGCCTGCCTTGATGCTATCACGCCACGCGAGGTGCAACGAATGGTCCTCCAAGAGCTAAATATTGGACCATTCCTCGAGCACACTCCAGAAAACGTGAGACTCCAACTACAAAACTCTCCAATGTGGCCAATCATCACAACCAATGGTGAGTGGTACTTAGAAGAAACTTATCTCTTTTGCTCGAATCGACAACCAGGGTCAAGAGTAAGAATCAAAGACATTTATGTTTCTTACTCTTCAAAAGTAATAGCGCAAGCTCTGGGGTTGCCTGAAACTAGGGCAGATGTGGTAGAAATTCCAAAACAAGCTAATCTAGAGGTAAAGGTGCAATGGATCAAACGATGCTATGGGGTAGAGCGCAAGGAATTCGGCTCCTTGACCATGGTGGAGAGAGTAAACTCAAAGATCGCATCTTACCATTTGAATCCAACGGTAAGACCCAACAAAATCACTGCCTTCTCCACTCGTGCGTGTGCCACCTTGAGTGGGAAATTTCCCATGAGTCTTCCACAACTGTTATTTCTGGAGATTGAAAAAAGGTTCGCTAAGAACAAACGTAGAAGACAAGCTCTCCCCTTTCCCTACCTAATCCGAAAGTTATGCAAACGGGCAGGGATAGCACGGTACTATAATGATATCATCCAACGTGCCCCAATTGCCTCATGGTGAGAGATGATGAAAGATAAAATGACTACCACCACACAGATAGAGGAAGAGTAGCAACCACCTCCACCACTTGTACAAACAACGCAGCAGGGCTCGCAAAACATAGAAAAATACATCCGCTAGATCTGAGAAACTCTTTTGAGCCAGCAAGAGCAATCTGGCAGGACTAGTGCAGGAGAAGACCCTTCAGTCTATCACCCTGTCATGAGCCACTTGGAGCAAGTGGCTCAATTAGTCAACTTTCTTGAAAGGGAAGGGCCGATATTCTCCACTGCCCGAGCACCAATTCCAACTAGAACAGATCTAAGAATATGAGATGTATCAACCGCAACTCAATAGTTATTCCCCAAAATCTCAGGGAATGTTGCTACCTTCTTGGTATGCTTGGAGGATGGTGAAGAGGCGACGGTCCTGGTGATGCAGCACCAGGGATAGGAAGTTGCGATTGAAGTGGTTTCTGATACAATTGCTACAGCTCTCAATGCACTGGTACACCTGTACCAAACATTCATGGATTACAAGATGTACAGGTGTCTGCCGAAACTTCACGTAGCAAGATTGATGCAGCCCAACATGAAGAATTGTTGGACCGACTGGTAGAAACTGGGAAACCGCTTCCGGATGTCTTTGACCTTCCAGACAACATCACTACAACCTAGTCAGAGCTGCTATTGGCAAGGGGCAAGAGCCTTGTTTTGGAGGGGCAACTAGAAGCTGCTCAAGTCGCTTGTTAGCGCTTGGCAACTGAGGTAGCCCAATTAAAAGCCCAGCTTGCCGATCCTACCATCCTCAACTGTGAAATCACCAGAGATGAAGCTTTTCAGCAACTTCAACTTAAACTACAGGTTGTTGAGGATGTGCGTGAGATGGCGATCCTCGACAAGTCCATAGCAGATGCCCGAGTGCATCACTTAGAAAAGGACTTGGTGGAGGTTCACCAGGAGAACGTACAACTGACCGCGAAAGTTCATTGCCTATGCAATGTTGGTGCAGAGAACGAACACATGAAGAATTTCATCCACCAACAGCAGGAGGAGCTAGCTAGGGTGAACATGGACATAAGAAGGTTAGTAGCTGAAAATCAAAATCTATTAATGGAGGAGGTTTGGGCATTGCGAAAAAAGTCTACAATCGAAATTTCCACCTGGAAAAATGAGGCCCTAAAGTTCAAAAAAGTCAAAAATCATTACAAGGATCAGGTGGGATTGTAGAAGGAGGTAAACGAGAAGCACATTCAAGTCACTAAAGCTAAGATGAACCAAGCGCTCCAGCAGCTCCGAGAGGGAGGAAATATATGGCCATCTATCTTCGATGGATTGAATGCCTATAATACAACGGAAATCTACCTAAAGGAGCTACAGATCAAGGAAATGATAGAATACATGGAGTTGGCCAACCTTTGATATGCAAACCTGGCTATGCTCATAGCCGGGAGACTACGGTCAGAGTTAGAAAAGCAAGTGGCTACCTTATATTCCTTATACGAGGTAGAGTTCCAGGCGCACAAGGCAACAAAACAAAAGCTGGCAACAGCAAACGCAGAACTCGAGGTCCTCCGCCCAAGCTTTGAAGGACAACGTACAGTCACGGAGGACCTGGCCCGAAGAATGAATGACTACCAGCAACTGCAGGCATCAATTCGAGTGTTCGACATCAAACGCAAATAATTCGTAGCCTGGTTTTTCAACTTAAAAGAACTCATCCCAGTGCTACCTTGCCCTTGGGAAGTTCTAGTTCTAGCACACATTGGAGAAGCTGCCTGGACCGTGAACGACCCTAGAAGTAAAGAAGAAAAAATGAGGGCTCTCTTGGAGGCTTTTCGGCTACCTCCAGAAGTTGCAACTCCCGCAGGACTACCGACATCCGTGTCGCCACCAACGCATGGGCCAGAGGCTGGAGAAGGTCCGTCAGAACCACCACCCCCAAGGATGGTGTGATCTTCTCCAACAATTTTGTGCATCATCCTACACAGTAGAGGTTCTAGGACCAACGAGGCATTTAATTTTCTCTCTGAACACTGCCATTTTTGTAATTGGTCCCCCTCTGTAACTCAGGCACTTAGTTAAATTTATGTTGTGTCATGTGTGTGTCATGTATGTGTTTAATTTATGTGTGTTGTAAATAAGAATCCATACCTTCCAAATTGTAAAGTAACTTGAGGACGAGTTTTTGCTCAGTCGTGGGGGTATGATGAAGTGTCATTTAGTCAATTCATCGACTAGGCTGCGTATACGTGGCCGCGTCAACGTGGGCCCGTTGACATAGCCACCCTGCGTAGACGTGGCCCCGTTTACGCAGCCACCTTTCCCGACCTATAAATAAAAGGGCCTTCCGCCTCATTTAGGCATCTTTTGAGTAGTTGTAGCAAAGCTCTTGCAGTTTGTTCTCGCAGGAGATAGAATATTTTCCAAGTGCCCGCAGCAGGTGTAAGAAAAGTGAATGGCTCTTTATTCGAGCGTTGGTGTATCTAAGCCCATTGGCATGATGGCAATAAAGACGAACTATTCAAGTAATCCTTGTAGCATTTGGACTTAGTTATTTTATGCATTTAATAGTTTAATATGTTTATGCTTTATTAGTTACTTGTTAATTACTTATGTTTTCGTTATTATAATTTCAATTGTTATTGTTCATTCGTAGTTCATTAAGGCCATAAGTACGACCATCTCGAACATAACCCAAACACTTGGTATGTCCAGTGACGCTTAATGTCTGGTAACCCAGAAGTGTTAGGAGATGCTCAGAACATGCTCGGAAGATGGGATCGGATACTTATGTTAGGAGTAGTTAAGATTTAGATTAAGATAATTTTAGATTAATTAATATTCTATCCTTATTTTCCAAGATAATTATTCACCAAAAAGATAATTAAAAAGATAGAAAAATCATTAGCCTTAGTCTCACTTAACCATCGTAAACAGAACCTCACAAGTGAGATTAGAATGACAACGACCATTCTAACCCAAGGTTTCACTAGTTAGAAGTCTGGTATGTGTTAAGTGCTTACAGTCTGCGGATTTCGACCGAGTCGAGCATGAACGCTCGTGATTCGCATGGTTGGGTTTTAGGGATACCTAGCCGCTCATCAAATGAAAAGAGACTACATACTTCCAAAACAAGGAAAACCATAGAGTAAGTGGATGGGTGGATGATGTGGACTCATTGCTTGTTACATAAAAAGAAACCATGTCCTAGTTATCAGTAACAACAATCAAAGTCAGAAACCAGACATCAACAATCAAATTATAAATGAAACATACCACCATTGAGTAGCACATTACCATTGTACCTGGCACCTTACTAGCAAAAAGAGTAGAGAATTATACCAAACATAAGAAAATATAAAGAAAGTAAAAGAGTATTCAATAAATATTAAATATACTAACGATGGTGTAAAACAAAAACTTAGAAAAGATCAATAATCCTAAAAAATAAAAAGATGTAAAACAAATAATATGAAAACAAAAAGTTGTAAAACCAAAAATGTGTAACACAAAAAGTCAAAAGACACTTAAGAATCCTAGAAATTAGAATGGGGGGTAACCCCCATGACTAAAAATTTGGTCATGGCTAGGATTAATAAATGGAAAATTTGGATCCATGCATGTTGGAAATATTGGAATCTGGTCATATTCAAACCACTAGGCTTCTTTTGGTGTGGTGGTAGGAATGTATGCAAATTGGGGTTCACACACTTGATTAAAGTAGGCATAGTGGGGTAGATTATAAGATATGATCATGTGAGAAGAAGCTAACCCACCATGGCACTCGTGCCCATAAGATGGCATGCAAGAATCGATATGTCTCCTCTTGTGGTTATATTCATTGGGTCGCATAGTTGTTGGAGTATTCATTGGTGGCCTAGATAAGGTAACATGAGGTGTTGAGTTTGAAGAGGAAGGTGCATCACAATGTTGGGCTTGTGCTGAGTTGGAGGATGTAGCAGTTTCAGAATCATGCTATCTCTTTCTATGGCCATGTCTAAAGAAAGGATGCTTCCGACGTTGTGGAGGACTTCCACTGTTATTAATAGTAGCAACATAAGTAATGTTCATGGGTTGGTGCTATGGTGCAAAACCTTTTGCTACTACTGGTGGCAATGTAAGAGGAGGTGAAGGATGAGAGCATTGAGAGCAAGGAGAAGTATAAGGAACATGAGGTGATGATCTTGTAGGAGAGGACATGGGTTGATGATACTTGAGAGAGTGATAACGACAAGGTGAAGTAGAGGATGTTGATCTAGTTGGAGAAACAAGGTGTTGAACATGATAAGTTCTTGGTTTCGAATGGTATGAAGGATGTGGCTAGTTTGATGATGGCCTTCCCCACGATTTGGGGTTTTGCCACTGTAGTTGAGCACAATATTGAGGCTAGTAAGAATTTTCCCACGAATAGTACGATGAGTTGTGGGGTTGCCCATAAAGTTGTGGAACAAGAATGCACCCAACCATGTACTTCTATACGAAATCTAAATGTAATATTCTTCCCCAATGCTCATGTAGATGTGACAAGATTGGGCATTGCCCTTTTGGGTGATTGTACAGGCAAACATCACATTGATACTTATGTTTTGTGGCTGAGCCCCTATCCTCATTTTGTTCAATCCTTCTTTTTGATTGTCAAATGGTGTTTTGTCTTGTTTCTAGGTTTGGTATCCTCTGTTTATTTTGGTTGTCAAAGTTATCTTGTGTGGGTCTCCCTCTAATAATGTCTACATATTCTCTACATTTTTCATGTACCCACTCCATCATCTTGTTGATCTTTGCCTTGATTTCATCTAGTGATTTTAGTATTGGCAAAGGTAGGGATAGTTTCACCTCCTCAAGGTGAGTTAATTTCTCCTCTTTATGATTATGGACCTTTGTTACTTCAAGAGTTTGGTCCTATTGAGATTTTTCAACACTCTCCCATTTGGCTATTTCTCCTTCTTCTTTTGCTACCCGCTTAATAAGCTCTTGGAATTGATGGATTCATAGTTCATATAGTTGACCTGGGGCATACATCCCTAGGGTCTCCCTTATTTCATTACGAAGCCCATCCGTGATGTGATACATTATCCTTTCCTCAAGGAACCCATGGCCTAGGCATTTGTTTAAAAAAGAGTAATATATTTCCAAGGCCATGTCTAAGGATTCATGTTGCCCTTGTTTCGACTCTTGGATTTGTCTCCTCAAGGCTGACACTCTTGCATAGGTTCGATATCTTTCATTGAAGAGTTCTACCATTGTGGGCCAATGGTGAATTGATTTCAGCTTTAAAGACCTATACCATACTTTTTCTTGGCCAACAAGTATCATAGGGAAGAGCTTAAGTCTTTGTCATCCATTATCAATGTTGTTCCATACACAAGCATCATAGAAGGCTTGTAAATGATGTTGTAGGTCTAAATCATAGCCTCCTGAAAACTCAGAAAAGTTGTTTAAATCAAGCCTAGGTAGACAGCTTTCCTTACGATGCCTGGAAGATATTTGAATGGCCTCTTGTATATGCATTAGGCTCTTAGTGGTCAACAAGGGTTCATCGTCACTAAGTAGGTTATGAGTTTGTGAGTTGAGACGATGTTGTCTTTGTTCATGTTGGCGTTCCTGACTTTGCCCATGGGTTCAATTTTTATTTCTACACTGACCCCTTGAGGAATAGTCATCCATGTCACAACTTGACATTGAAAGAGCAGAGAAAGAGAGGGAACTGAAAAACTCATCATGACTTTTGTAAGTCTCCCAATCATCCCCTGATGTACTATTGTTACCCATTAAGAAGGTCCTAGGCCTTACGGGCCTTCTTGTTCTAGGGGATGTCCCATCTTCACTAGAGGTGTCTAAGTTGGATGAAAAAAGTCCTTGAGTATCATTGGGGTGTCTATGAACATATGAAACTCATGCATAAGATTGAGTACTCCAAACTTCTTCGTTGGTTCTCCAATGAATTGCCTCACTAAATGTTGTGTTATCACTATCTTGCAAAAGAGACATGGTTGTGAATTATGTGTGACTTAATTGAATTTAATTTCTTTCTCTAAAAGATATATTGTTAATACCCTATTATAGCGATCTTGTATGATATAACTAATCTAGATAACTAGCACCATCCCCGAAAATGGTACCAATGAAGAGCAGCGAGGTATCCCTATGCTCAACCATATGAATACGAGCATGTATGCGTGATTCGGTCAAAATCCATGGATGTACTAATTTTGGCACCTAGACAATTATACGTTGATTGCAATTCATTGTCTTCCCACCTAAACTAGTATTTGTTTTATCATGTATGGTTTAGTCCAGAGTGAGGTGTATGATGTGATTCTAAACTAGGCTACTCTTAGAGATAATGGAAAACAATCTTGATTAAACTATTAGGCAACATAAAGTAAAATCTAAGCTAGCCTTAAGTATGATGAACATCTATCCTTAATCATCTGTACACATCTTGGACCTCATGTACTACTTTTAGGATTTCCAAGCATGCATTACTTGAGCACTACTAGATACGCTACTGGGTTACCAAGTAGTTACACTTAAATGTTCGTGATTAAGTTGTACTCATTCCACGTTAGCAACAAGAAGTGTAATTGACGATAAAGGAAATATTAACTAGATAGACAACAATTAAAGTAAATAAAAGCTAAGTAAATAAGAATGAAAGTGAGAGTAATTAATTGCTAAGTAGACTATGGTGTAATCTAGCCTAACACAAGTAACCGTTCCCACTTCCTAGACACATCTTGAACTTCGTGCAAACACTGCTGAGCTATCAAACGCTAATCATTTCTAAGCTACCAAGTGTCACATGTATCCTCAAAGGGATCACGCTTGTGTAATTTAACTATTTGCTTAATTGATCAAAATGAATTGTTGCGCTAATAACATGAATGTAAAGTGCATAAAATAAAATAAAATAAAATAAATCCGTAAGAAAACAAATCTCAAGTGTTGCAAGGATGAATCAAAGAGCTTGTCTTTATTTCCAACACAATGTTGTGCTCATGTACATCAATGCTTGAATAAAGATTCATCCACACTTAGACCTTCTGCTACAGGCACTTGGAAAATATTCTAACTTTCAAATGGACAAACTACAAGAGTTTCCTTACTTCACTGCTAAAAACATTGTTCCAATTGTGTGCCTAGGTGTTGTATATATAGACTTGGGAGTAACTGCTCTAACAATTAGAGTAACCGCTAGAGTAACCACTCTAATAATTAGAATAACTGCTAGAGTAATCGCTCTAATAATTAGAGTAACTACTTCATCACTAACTCACGTCGGAAGATAACAATTGTGAACGCTAACTAATTACTAGTATAATCACATTGCACTATTTGCGGAGTGCAACTGGGATTGTGTGTGAACACTCGTATCTCATATGGTTGGGTGTTGGATACTCCACCACTCATTATAAACAAAAAAGCTCATAATATTGAATTGCATATTTAAAACCAAATTCCAACTTAAAATAAATAGGAAATAGTCTAATAGAGTTACATATTTATGAACTTTAACATTTTTATTATAAAATAAAGAAGAGTAATTGGAAAAATAGAATCAATCAAGTTTTTTAAAGACTTAATTGTTAGGTAAAATTTTCAATCAAAGGATTACTGCAATAGAGTTGTTATTTGGAAAGGCATTTAGCAAAGAAGGTTTCTTGTTGGTAGTGGTCACAAACAAGGTGTAGCAATGCTATAAAGAATGTCATAGAAATTGAAAATAAGCTATAAATGCACCCTTGCAAGGGATGGTATCAAACTACCTGTACCAAAATAATAAGTAAGACATTTCTTACAATCTTTTGGGTTTTTGCTATTTAATTTATCTAGCTTTGAGGAGGGGACATTCCCCTCCTCTGTGTCATCATCATTCATGGAATCTTCCATAGATTTTATAGTATAAATTATAGGTAACCACCTCTAAATAATGGTTAAATAATAGGTCTATGCTTATGCAAAGTATAAATTTTAGAATCTTATGTTGGACCTTTTTATCTTCACTAGACCATGTCCTTATCTATGTCATGTCCAAGAATGGGTGCTATATAAATGGAAGAATATTTCTACCTAAGTTATAACCATTCATAAGGAACTCTTGTGATTTGATTTCCAAATTATCTTGGATAGGGATTGAATTCTCACTAATATTCTTTCGTTCTTTAGAGTAAGATGCTTTGCCCTAAAGAAGTGGCAACCAAGGGTGTAATTCAAATCTAAGCTTTTTTGAAGGATTTCCATTTAGGTTATAATACCTAAATTCCCCATGGAATTCTAGGAAAGCTCCTTCATAGAACAAATTGCAATAATGTTTGGTAAATTAATCAACCTTAATAAGGTTGTTGCTTTACTTTCTAGAATGGTCCTCGCTAGATTTTGTGTACATATGCCACTCTAGAAAGTATAAAAAATAGAATAGTTAAGATTCAAGAAAAAATAGGAATTCTTTTCATTCAACGTTAAGTATGAGAGAAAAAAGGATCATCACTGAGAGGCTCAATGCTCATCCTACTAAGGTAGGATCCTAGAAGAGTAAGTAGATGAGCAAAAGTCTAACTTCTTTTGACCAAGCTCAAACCCAAGTCTCATGACTTGAGAAACAAGCACCTTATCATCACTCTAAGTGGTGGTCCTTGCTCTTTTTGTAAGAAATCAAATAATATGTGGGATGTTTGTAGATCGAGGCTACACAAGGTAGGAATGCCCAATCAAGATTTAAAGTGTCCCCAAAGGAGTCATTGACTTCACATGCTAACCCTTGTCCTCATATGGAATAATTATTTGAACTTGCGCCTCCTCAAAATTTTCCTACCCAAGTAGAAGCATCCTCTATTTTGATATAGTATTTGTAAGAAATCCAACTATAGATGTCTATCTAATAAAATTCTGCATATGTGGGAGCTTCTTCTACGATGATTACACCTATTAGATTAATAAGAGAATTTGTTCTGTTCTTTCTTGAATTGCACAAGTAGAATGGATCATCACTTATACATGTATAATCATTCCCTAACTCTCAAACAAATTTAGATTATAGTGTGAAACTATGTGATCAAATAGATCTTGCATATGCTCTTTTGCTTAAGGAATCCTCTATTCCCAATTATATCTCCTTCTCGGTTGACCAAGAATCTCAACAACTACAACACTTGGAAGATTATGAAAACATATAGGGTTATGATATCCTCACTCCAAGAAAACAAAGTTGTCCACCAAAAAGCCAAAAAATTTCAAGTAGTTAAGGAGAGAATTCCATGAAATTTAAGCCAATATAGGAACCACAATGATGTGAGAGAATGTAAAGTCTTAGTAAATTATGATTATTCTAAGTTGGATTTGTAGGAACGAAGATTGATTTGATTTGTATTTCTTTTTTTGTTATTTGTCATGTTTAGTTTGAGATGCTTATTTTAATTGTTGCNTAGATCGAGGCTACACAAGGTAGGAATGCCCAATCAAGATTTAAAGGAGTCCCCAAAGGTGGGTGGGGTGGGGGTGAGCGTAGGGCAAGGGGTGGATGTGCAGTAGGGGGTGGGTGTGGGGTAGGGGGTGTTGGTTCTCCCTTATTAATAAAACTAGCATCCGCATAAGAATAAGTAACCATGTCCTTCACAAGAGTTGCAAAACATTTATTAGGAAATGAAATGTTTTGAAAATGTTTTTTATGAAGATTTAACATATATTCACTATGAGATGGATTTTCTTAATGTTTTTTATTATGTAAAATCATTTGGAAATTATCTAAATCAATAATAAGTTTTTATGAGGTTTGAACATTTTTGCTCACTATAGTACTAGTAGTGTACAAGGAGATCTTGTTTTCTATCTATAATAATATCGTGTGAAGTTGATTGTATAAATTCTATGTAATTAATGTGCAATGAAATGTAAAACACTAAGTATGTGGAAAAGTAAACATTAGGCTAACTTGCATGAAAATAAAGTGCATTGGAAGTAAAATCTAAGCTATGTCAAAGTGGTGCAATGGAAGGGAATAATCTTAGCTTTTATTACAAGGCATGCAATGTGTCCAACTACATTGCACTCGAATTCGTTTAATTATTTTATACCACATTATGGGCACTCATCAAAAATTCTAACCTCTACAATGTAGGTATATATTGCTTTTGTGTCAACATTGATTTGTCAATGTAGTGGACCTTACATCAACTTTGATGGGTTGACAGAAACTAAAGTTTATTTAGGCAAGTTAGTTCTAAGATTATGTTATTCTCTAAAAGGAAAAAACTTGTCAACAATATTATAAATATACATAATCTAAAGTGATACCTTTTCTTGGTGTTTTAATTTTACATTTATAATTTTGATGATAATTTTTATCAATGTTTTTTGAGAATTACATTAACATGGGGAAAATTTATAATATTCCAATTTGAAAATTTATAATATTCATGTAGATATTTGCATGTAGCAATGCAAACATGCATAAACAAAATGCAAAAGCCCAGAAATGATTAGGGTTAAAATAAGGAAAAGTTCTAATTAGGGTTGACTTAAGGAAAAGTCAATTAGTTTAGAAAAAGTTCATATGATAAAATGTTTTTGTTTTTAGACATGGAGGCTAGACATTGAGGGTGGTAGCACAACCTCATTTTTTTTCCTATGGGAGGTGGGGTTGTGTTGGAATTTGGGAGCTCAGGTCATGTGTTTGGTTTTTGTAGGTAATGTTGAGTTATATAAAGTTCTAATTAGACTATATATCTTGGGTGTACCTATGTTTCACTTATTTTGGGTTTCAACACCCCCAATTAGAACTTCATAACTCAACATTGCACACTAGAATCGAACCCATGACTTGAAACATCCAAATCAAGAGTCTTACCACTTGGCTAACACCTCATTGTTTTTATTATATGACATACCCCAACATTAGTACATTGATGCTACATTGATGAGTGTAGGTATGAATTAAAACCACAACCTCTTAGTTAAAAGATAAGTTTCATAAAGTAAATATAAGATAAAGTAAATGTAACCCATTAAATAAAAGTGTCCTATCACAACGCAACTCCTTTACTACTACCATGATAAGTATAAATAATAATTGAACCCACAGCCTCTTAATTAAAAGTTGACTTTCGTGAGCACTTCACTGCCCGCCTAAAGATATTGCTAAACACAAGGGTTAAAAATATCCAAAAAGAAAGGAGGCCCACATAGCCAACGGACTGCAAAGGGTAACCATCTAGAAGGGTCTTTCATAAGTAACCCATGACTCACAGGACAATACGAGAAGTGAGGATAAAGGGCAGGGGTCTAAAATATCTGGGAAGGGAAAGGAAGACTCTTTTGCTTTCTGTAACGCTTCAATCTACGTGGCATGCATGGATCCAAGCCAACTCAACTGCTCTGGATCCTTCCAATTACAATTACAGTATACACAGCTACCGCCATGACCATGTAGGAGAGGTATTGGTATTCAACGTTCTTGTTAGGTTTCTTCCTGGTCAGATAGTTTTACTTTAACATATATATATATAACAACGCTGAAACAAACATGTATTCTTGTTTCAAAATCTTGGCTTGGCTTGGCTTGCTTTCTAGGGTTATTGCATCTTAAACTTCTTGTTCATTTTGGGAAATTGCAAATTGTGGGCTAGGATTTTGTGGGTGATTAGGTCATTAATTTAGTTATGGGTGGGTGATATTATGGGATTGTAGCATACAAATTTTGTGAATGCTTTCAGCGGCAGCGGTTGCAGTTGCAGTTCCATGATAAAAATGGCTTCCTCTGAGGATGGATCACCACCAGTTTCGCCTTCCTCGCCCTCGTTTTATGATGTGCTTGACCTGCCCAAGGATTCCACCAATGCCGAGATCCGTAACGCCTACAAAAAATTGGTGATGGTACGTTTTTTTTAAATAAATAACTCTTCATGTTTTTTTGGTTTGTGTGTTCTGTCATAAATACTTTTATGTTCGTGGTTTTGAATTTTGTGGCTTGGATTTCCGAGATCTCTGCTATGATGTTGTGATAGATGCAATTTTTTTTTTGAAATGATGACTGTTTGTTAGGCCAGTACGGTTAGCCCATTTTGTTGTGTATATCCTAATATTTTTTTTTATTGCAACTTGAAACTGTTGTGTCTTCGGTAAATTGCGATTGTTTCTTTAAGTTACGGTAACAGGGCAGATGAAAGTGCCATGATTTACCTTTTGTCATTTGGGATACATTGGTATTTATGTGCTTTAATGCTTCATCAGACTGTTCTAAAGCCCCTAGTCCTTGAGTTTTTTTTTTTTTTCAAATTTCTGCGTTGTCGCAATATGCTGAGCGTTTTTTTTTTTTCATTTTTTGTTGTTGTTGTGAGGTTCTATTTTGCGGAAACCTTTTTTGGACACATTTCAACTGTATGTAAATCGGCTGTAATCTTATTCCTTGATTATAGAGATGAAAATCACCCTCGAAATTATGATGGTTATTGCTAACATGTTAACCTTGGTTGTATCTATTAAACTATTGGACAATTTTATTTTCAAAAAGTTTACACGCAATCAAACATTCTTGTTCACTGTTATTACTGTCAGGGAATTGTTAATACGATGCATGCAGGTTTGTTGTCGCAATGAGGCTTTTTTAATCCTCTATTTGTATATAGAAATGGAGAATAAGCAGAAGGATTATAGAGACAATATGGTAGGGAAAAGTAGTGAATATAGGTATATATACAAAACAATGAAAGGAAAGGTATAGGAATCGGTTACTGATCTTATATACACTATTATGGTTATGACATAATAGTGAGGCATGGGAGAGTTGGGGCAAATGACCCTGATATTTGAGCCTGGAGAACTCTGAAATGATATTGGACCATACCCGGAGAAAAATAAGGCCTTTTGTGAATTCTTATAATCTGTCACATTTCTAACTTGATTGACTGTTTTGCTTAAGTTTTAAATGATTTGAACTGGATATAAATTTTTTTAAAATTTAAGTTTATAGATTGCATGTGTTGAAATTAAAAGCTATTTTCGATGGAAGAGCATTGCATAAAGTTTGCAGTTTGAAGAAATCCTGAAATTTCTGAATAACACTGTTTAGGATTTATTGTTAAGGAATGTCCAATAAAATGCTTCCTGTTTTCTTTCTGTCACTGCTGTATGCAATATGGTATTTCTATTGTTGAACTTACAATACAAGGCATAACAGTTAACTGAATCATTCAGTATTTGTGGTATGCAAGAATACTTTGAATGTTCTGTACTTGTATATTCTATTCGTTAGTTATGCTGTTAGAGTACCTTTTATAACATTTTGTTATTTCAGACTTATTTTTATTATGTTTTTTTGGATGTGTTTTCTAAGAAATGGCATCCAGATAAATATTCTGGTGAACCATTCGCAGCAGAGGAAGCCAAATCAAAATTTCAAGCAATTCAAGAAGCGTACGCAGGTTAAATAAAAAATTAAATTGCTACTTTGTAATTGATGGTTATGGCTAAGTGTATTAGTTGCTAAACCCAATATCATTTTTCAGTTTTGTCAGATGAGAACAAAAGGGCAATGTATGATGCAGGTGTATATGACCAAGAGGATGATCTAAACGTGAGTCCATTTTTCATTGTTTAATATCGTCACTTCCGAGTGTGTTTAACGGTTTGTGTTTCAACAGTTTGCATAGTAATTTTTTTCCTTAATTGGGCAGGGATTCTCTGATTTCTTGGATGAGATGGCTTCAATGATGGCCGGTATGAGACAACAGGTAATCAGTCACACCTCTCTGTTCTGACTTGTTTCATTGGCATTTATATTTTCAGTAAATTTCTCTGATAAACTATACCTTCCTATGTCTTATGGTCTTCTGAACCTAATAGGAGTCATCGTGACATACATTGCAGAATGATAGAGTAGAGAGTATGTTTGAGCTTCAACAAACTTTTGAGAAAATGGTCCAGGAAAATTGGTTTTTCACTGAAGAAAATGAAGAATCAAATCCCCCAGCTCCCAAAACCAATGAAGCAATGCACGATCAGAATCTCCTGACTAGAATAGATGACATTGTATATGAACAAACATATTTGGAGGATTGGGATGTTGAGGATTGGGACCAGTATGATGATGACTATTATGATAATGCTGCAATTTTTGAAGACACTGCTTGCCATATTGCTAAACGGAGCGCTGAAGAAGAATTGACTGCAAATGGAAATGAGAAAAGATCGAAGGTTTGTTCTTAAACATAGTCAGATTATGTTTGGCTTTTTCCGATGTCAGTCTATTTTGGGCTTTGTCTGTTTCAGTAATCGACATTCTTCCATTTTATTAGTCTGGATTTTTGGCTGAGTTGTACAAGGTTGCTCTTGGAGACTCTGAATTACGGATTACTAAGAATCTCTAGTCCTAAAGATTAAACTACTTACAACTGACTTGATCAGGACTGTGAAATCTAATCCCAAATGTATTTATGGTTATGATCTGACAATTTATAAAGGATGTTTGCAAACTGCTTACTAATGCTTCCGAGTTTTTTTTTTCTTTTTGATTCTTTCATGTACTATTGTGGCATATCTTATTTTGAAAGTGCATACTCTAATTTGTATGAAAATATGTGGTCCGAACGTTAAGCCTGTCTTTAAGTTTATTTAATGTCTAAAAAGAAAGCTGCCATATCATAGAAATTAGTTTCTTTCATTAGATAAGAGCTAGAGAGCAAAAATCTAACGATCAATGTTTGGGGATATCGAAATCCATTTCTGCTTAGTAATCATTAAATCTGAAGCTGAAGTAGCTTACATGCTTGTTTTCATTTCAAGCTTATCAGTACTAGATGTAGCTTACCTGGCTAAAAATTTGGATATATAGTTAATTTGGTGCTATTTACACTAATGTTAGGAATGAAAATCTAGGGTTTTACATGTTGCTGCCATATCGTGAATTTCTAGTTGCTTCTCTTGATGTGTGCCCCTGTCCTATGATAATGATGGACTTTTCTAGCAAATTGTTAGTCTCGAGGCATCTTATATTTCTGTTTTCTGTATCTCAGTACTATGCTTAGCAAAAGATATCAACATGCTAGCAATTGAGACAGGTAGACGGTTTGATCTTCTTAAGTTTGTCTCCTCTGGACCTCTCCTCTTTAAACATATTTTCTTAAGTTGCCATTCCTTTAACAGGGAGGTTGTTAATTCTAATCATAACCTGCATTGTATTTCTTGGTCTTCTCCTTTATAAGGAGCATCGTCTTGATTGTAGACTTGTAATTTTTATTCTGCATGGATAAGATGGAGTTTTAATATTGAGTCCTATTTATCAACTTGTGATTCATTGACATTTAGCGTTGCAACTTTTTCAA
>MNCI01004119.1:60879-118073 GCA_015680685.1 Gnetum montanum | reverse complement strand
GAGTCCTATTTATCAACTTGTGATTCATTGACATTTAGCGTTGCAACTTTTTCAAGAGAGAATATACTATTGCTCGCTACCTGCCATCAAGGGTTCGCCAAATTTGGATAACGTTACTTATTTGTAAGATAAATAACATACGCGATGATGATCAGAAAAGCATGCACAACGTGAACAGAAAAGTTCTGAAACGCACAGGAAATTTAGCATCCTTGAAATGGATTCGGTTAGATTTAAGTGCAATTGAACACATTAGTTTTTATATTGAATTTATATTCTGCCATATCGGAAGATGTTTTTAAAGGTTGATATGGTATAATTCCTTATACCGGGTTTAGACTTTTAGAAGATGATTTTGAGGATGATGGTTACTACTACTTTTGTTGACCACAGGAAAAGTTAATCAAGTAAAAGTAATAAAAATAAAAACATGGAATGTTATTAGATTGGACATTAATGTCTAGAGTTCATTTATGAATAATTAATAATGCATACTTCTATATATATTCTATATATAGAAGAATCAATACATACTTGTATATATAGAAGAATCAATACATACTTGTATATATACAGAAGAATCAATACCAATACCTATAGCTTATGTTGCATCATCAAAGCATTGTTTAATTTAATAAACCAAAAAAAGGAAAATAATACTTGATATGAATGCATTGTTTAATTTAATAAACCAAAAAAAGGAAAATAATACTTGATATGAATGACTTAGATGTGATTTTCTTGATCATGTCATTTAATTGCAAAACATATTTAAAAATTCATGTGATGAAAGATTAGGAATTAATAATTCATTTTCATTATCAAGAAGAACAAAATCAAGTGTCTTAGTTGCACCAACATCATTACAAGATGTTGCAACTTTTTTTTTACTAGCTTGTAAATCTAGCAGACTTTTTTGCATCAATAAACAAAGAAATTTCAGCATTGGTTAAAAAAGTTGGAAGTAATTCAGAATCTCTCATAAGGGAATTCTAGAAAAGTTAAATTTGTTAGAGAAAAATCAAAGAGAGAAAAATTAGATCCACAAAAAAACATCAAATTCACTATAGAAATATGAGATTCATTGAAAAATATCAAATATTAGATCCATTGAAAAAAAATCAAATTTGGTGGAGAAACATTAAATCCATTAAAAAAAGATGAGATATGCTAAAAAAAATTAGATAGACTAAAAAATGTTAGATCCACCAAAAAGCATTTTATTATACAATCTTTTTATTGTAATGTGATTTTGGTTATCCACCATAACTATCATTTCATTTACTATGTAATTCTTAACCGGTTAGTAAGTATCTCTTTTGTGATTTATTATGTACTTTTGCAAAGCCTTTTGTGATTTATTATGTACTTTTGCAAAGCCTTTATCACTCCTAATATAGTTTAGGTGCCTTCTCCCGTATATAGACAAATTAGGGAACATACAAAGTTCATTATCTAAGATGGTACATGAAATTTAGAGAGAACTTTTGTTAATAATTTCTTTATACATTTTCTATCTAAGATGGTACAAGAAATTTAGAGAGAACTTTTGTTAATAATTTCTTTATACATTTTCTTACCATGTAAGGACTGCAATCCCCACGGGAGATGCCGCGGCTACGAATATATAGACACTTAACATGGCAACAAAAGAGAGAAACAAAATACAAATTTTCTAGATCTTAAAAGAATCAAAAGGATAAACAGGTTAAATGGTCATGTTCAGCAAAGCAAAAAATATTGGGACGATGTATTTAAAATCAGACATTCGACGCAGACACGGCATCGGACGATGCAACAGGGAGGCCAATATTGTCGAGCAGAACACAACACACGCATACATCCATCAGCTCATCAAACATACCTAACCGCCGCCCAATAAAAAATAAACAAGAAGGATTACAAATCACAACAAAACGAAGAAAATGGCATGGCTAGGCGGCGATGTTTGACGTTGCCTCTACAACGTCTGATTTGATGTGATTGGGGAGATTTGCCCAAATTTTAAAAGCAAAAGTTTGAAGGCATTAATTAACAATGTGAAGAAACATTCCAAACACAAAGCTATTCTCGTCTTATTATAAAAGTTGAGATAGGAGTTGGTAGTACCACCCTATCTTCATAGTAGTGCCGAGAGGGAAAGTCAGCCATCCAGTAGCGCAACCCTTTCTTCATGTGAACTAGATGTAAAAGTGGACATTAGGGTTAATAGCACAACCCTTTTTGTAAAGTAGATATTTGACATTGCTTATATGATGTTTGATTTGATGTATGTGAGGATATTTACCTAATTCTATAAAAGCAAGAATTGCAAAAAGGTAAGGAAGAAAAAACAAAACAAAAAACAAAAAAAACAAGCATGTGAAAAAAATCCCAAATACAAAGCAATTATCTTATTGTTATAAAAGTTGGATATTGTGAGTGGTTGCACAACCTTAAACATGAAAGTCAAACATCAACCTAGTTGCACAACCTTTGCTCCATGTGAAGGTAGCATAACCCCTACCCTTAATAGGCAACCGTGGGTGTCAAAGACTCCAAAATATAAATATATTAAAAATAAAAATTCAGAGTACAAAAGCATAGAAATAGAGAAGAAACTCCCAAACAATAAAAAACAAAGGCTTAGCAAGCAAGTAAATGAGCAAAACCCTTGCCTTTGTTAAGTGGACTTGAAAGTCAGATATTGGGGATGGTACCACACAAGCCGGTATCACAACCCTTAATCACTACAAGTAAATGTGAAAATCAGACATTGGGGTTGGTAACACAATTAGGTTTGTAGCATAACTCGATATTCAACAAAGTAGATGTGAGAATCGGACATAGCGATGGTAGCACAACCCTTGCACTGGTAAGTTAAATGTGAGAGTCGGACATCAAGGCTAGCAACACAGCCTTTACCGAACACTTACCATATCAAGTAAATGTGCAAGTAGGACATTAAGGAAGATAGCATAACGCTTAACCCCAAGCTGATAATACGATCCTTGCCATCTTTTTCACAGCAACATAAACGCAAAGCCTAACCTTGTCTTCGCTACTCTACTCCATTACCGCCACACCCATAATTATAAGCAACACATACTTCCAAGCAAACAATGAATGTCTTTGACCACCGCTGTACATATTGTATGCACATGTTTTATGTATGTATCGATTCCCGTGAATGTCCGTGGGATTTGATTTGTTTATTTATCCACATGGACATGGCGACCACCATGAGCAACGCCAACGCTAGCGTCTGTACTGCCCATCCTCCTCCTCACCTAACAAACCAAAGCAACGATCAAGAGTATGATTGCAATCACTGGCAATGCAATAATCAATTTTGTCAACAAAAGCAAACATTGCATCAGCAGGGAACAACAGGAGGAGAAGGCTTTGCAGTTAAGGGATTTGCGGCATTGGTGTGTGCTTTTTAAATGCGTTTGACTGTTTCCTTCCTTCCTGTGCTCTCCTCCAATTTTCATATTCGATTTTGATTTTGATTTCTATTTGTGCGCCGGTTGTTTTGCTTTGCCGGGCTTGACTGTTGTTGCTTCTCACGCGCAGAGGCAGCATGGAGTATCATGGCCCACTCTGTCTCTTCAGTGCATAGCTTCATACATAACATACCTCAGCTTTGCCTCTGTATCTGCCTTGAGTCTTTTTCTCAGAAATTTCAAGCTAAAGCAAACCCTGCCTCTCTTTTCTCCCTGCAACTCCTTCTCCTCCTATTTCAACCCAGGCATTATGCAGGCCTTCAACACATACAGCGACAACGAGATTTAGAAGAAGAAGTGCTGCTGCTTCTTCTCCTTGTCCGAATCACATTTTTGGTTTTGATAAAAGGTTAGGCCCAAAAACCAAATTTTTTCCATTTTCGACATTTTTCAGGAGGAAGGATTTTGTTTCTGTGTTTTGATCCGCCAATACATGTTATGGCATTTGCGGGCACCGATCGGAGGAGGAAGCGCATTCGAATTCCGATTTGAATTTTGTTTTCTGGGTGTCCTGTTTTTGAAATCCTGCCTCCTGGGTTGTCTTGATTCTGTGGGCATTTTTTTTTGTCAAAGGCAAGGAAAATGCTTATTCATGGAAATGTTAGCTGGTTTTTATAGAAATCTTAATCTCACGGAGCTTTTATGTTTGTGCAGCAGAGAGAGAGAAAGAGATATGTCAAAAAATAATGGCTTCCTGACACATGAGCTGACGAAGAAAACATGGGTTTTAGGGCTGAAACTATGGGAGGTGATCGCCATTGCAGTTGGGATATTAATGGTTTCAATTCTGTTGGGCATTTCCATATGGCTGGCTTACAGGCGCAGGAGGTCAAAATCTCTGCCCAAAAAACCTTCAGCGTCGTCGCAGATCCCCAAAGTATCCAAGGAAATCACTGAGGTCAAGATTATTGACGATAACAATGGCCATGCTGCCCATACCAGCGAGCAGAACCAGCATCATGATAATAATAAATCTTCAATTGATAAGGTGTTCCAAACTGAGGTGGAGAGGAACAGCCATGGAAGCTCTGCTTTGCAGTCTGAAGAAGAAGGATTTAGCGTTTACAGGGCATCTGCATATTCAAACAATGCTCCTTCTCCTCTTGTGGGATTGCCGCAGGCTGCCCATCTGGGTTGGGGCCACTGGTTCACCCTGAGAGACCTTGACAATGCAACCAACAACTTTGCAAAGGACAATGTTCTTGGAGAAGGAGGTTATGGGATCGTTTACAAAGGTCAACTTTCCAATGGCACCATGATTGCAGTCAAAAATGTTCTCAACAATCTGTAAGTTGCACCCTACTGCTCTACCAGTGTTTATTCAAGAGTTCATTTTTAACTAAGTTTTTAAATGGGTAAAAGAACAACTATTTTAGAAACTTTGGGAAGACGCAGAAGAAGACAAAGATTTCTATTTGAATAGAATCAGGACAGACCTTAATTGAAGGGCAGATTATTTATCTTCTGTTGGTACGGGTGTAATTTTTTTAGTGGGCAAGCGGAGAAGGAATTCCGGGTGGAGGTGGAGGCCATAGGTCATGTTAGGCATAAGCATTTGGTGAGGCTTCTGGGCTATTGCGTGGAAGGAACCCACAGGTAACAAATTTTTTCTTTTTTCTTGAAATTGAAAAAAAAATTATAATATATTCCCTGTGTTTGCATGATTCATTGCTTTTTTTTTAATTGTCATTTATTTAAGTTTTGTTGGAAATATGAGAAAATTGCATTATTCAGGATATGCGTGAATGACGTATTATATTGCAGGATGTTAGTGTACGAGTACGTGAACAATGGCAATTTGGAGCAGTGGTTGCACGGTGCTCTGGGCCAAGGCTATCTGACCTGGGAGGCTCGCATGAAGGTCATCACTGGAACGGCAAAGGCGTATGTAAATTTCCGAAATTACTGATAGTGATATTTGATTACGTCTGTGCAAAATACATCGGTGGCAAGCCTGCCTTTTGCCTTTTCTTCTAATGGATTGATATTCTATCTGAAACCTGAACCTTGTTTATATACCTCACATCGAAACAATTTAACATATGATTGTGCATAGGTTTTCTTTGCAAAACGTTTTGAATCAACCTAGATTCACAATTTGATGTGTAACTACACCTAAGGTAATGCACTGTTCGTTTGATCCAATTTTGCTTTTACATGTCAGGCTTGCTTATCTGCATGAAGCCATTGAGCCAAAGGTGGTTCATAGGGACATTAAGGCCAGCAACATTTTAATGGACAAGGACTTTAATGCCAAGGTTTCAGATTTCGGATTGGCAAAGATGCTTGGATCAGAAAAGAGCCACATCACAACCAGGGTGATGGGTACCTTTGGGTAAAGTTTCTTGTCCTCATCTGCTTTTCTTCAAGATTCACAAGACTCTTTACTGTACTGTTCACTGTACTAAAATATCCACATTTCCAATATTCATACTCATTTTCAACTACGCTGTCTGCATGTTCCTACCCCATGTATATGTTTTGTTTTGTTTTTCTTTAAATTAATTAGTTTATGCATGTCTTATGAAAACTCATCATCATATAAAATGTTTTGTTGGGTTTTCAAACACCAGGTATGTTGCTCCAGAGTATGCAAACACAGGATTATTGAATGAGAAAAGTGATATATACAGTTTCGGAGTTGTTCTTCTAGAGACGATCACGGGCAGGGATCCTGTTGACAACAGCCGGCCTCCAGGAGAGGTACCCGCTTTCTTAAACTTAGTTAATTGTTGCTGCATTGAGTCTTCCAACAAAAGATATTGCAGATGAGATTTTGCTAAACATGGTTCTTTTAAGTTTTAACCTAACCTTACAATATCATACAGGTGTTTCTTGTCGATTGGCTAAAAACCATGATTGCCAACAGACGTTCAGAGGAGGTTGTTGACCCAAACATTGGCACGAAACCATCTACCCGTGATTTGAAAAGGGCTCTTCTGGTTGCTTTAAGATGCGTTGACCCTGATGCAGAAAAAAGACCTACAATGGGACAAGTCGTTCGCATGCTTGAAGCAGAAGAGTTTCCTTTTCGTGAGGTAGGTAAGATATTGCACGAGTTGAGTTTGCTTGCTCTTGTGTCAATCTTGGTCCCTCCTCTAATCTATCAGTCTCTGCTTGCTTTTGTTTTTGTTTTCAGTGAGTCTGGAGAGTTTGTGTTATTTTGGTATTTTGTTTTCTAATGTTATTTGAATTATGGAGTTGAGCAAACTCTGAACTGTATCCTACCTGCAATAGAACCGGATAACTGGGATTTCCTTGTTTAAGAAAAAAAGGAAGAAAGAAAAGAGTTTGTGTCCCTTATTTGAAATTCAATTTTTTCTTGTGGCAGGATCATCGAAGAAGAGTGAACTACGTTACGAGCATAGTAGTTGAACAAGAGGATCACTCTAAAGGTAAAGGAAGGGATGGATGACTGACAACAGCAACAGCGGTGCTTCATCACACAATTTACATCATTCATGATAAGAATAAGAGTGTAGAACCAGAGAGAAGCAGCACATTAAAGGCGGCAAGCTCTAGAGATCACATTCAAAGCAACCCAATAATGTTGATTTTTAATGGTTTGCTCTCAGTTTCTGCAATTCCAAGCCACAAAAAAAAGCAAATTGCCACCTGCAGAGGCATATCATGATGATGATCATGATGTTTTCATTCTTTTCTTGTGCAGAACACTACCATACTGTCTTATATTTCTTCCATCTGTCCAAGTCAATCTTGGATGTGTTTTGAGTTGTTCTACTATGCCATTTTTGTATGTAGGATAACCCTTTTGTCTTTCAAAAAAATATATGGTATTAGCTGACGAAATCACAGGCTGAAATAGATGACATGACGTACATCATCATGGAATTCATTAGTATGTTTGGAATGGTTTCAAACATGGAGTCGAGTGCATTTGAGTGGAGTGAAGAATCCTCGTGGTCATATTTTCTTCTGTAGAACTAGACACAACATTGTACATAATTGCGTGCGTCAGCTCTGATTTGAATGTCTTCCAAGTAGGATGTGGAAATTCTTGTTTTCTGTGGGTTTCGAGTATAGGGATGTCATATCATATTCGAGTCCTTGCAATCATAAAATGTATACAATAATCTCTGCAGGTAGCATATTTGTCAGTGTGTCTTGCATTGCATTATTGATAGTGAAAATAAAAATTAAATTTTATTTGATTTGTTGAACCTTTACATTGGTAGAAATACACATTCTATGGGTTTTGATTAAGGTTTAGAACAAATCAACCAAATTTGCAACTTTATGTGCAATGTACTCCAATGCAAGACATTGCAGAATAGTATTCATGATCAATCCTATTTATATTGCACAATCAACATTATTTGTTACTGATTCTGGGCTTCAAAAAGGAAACGTGATTGCAGGCAAATTCCTTTTCTTCTTCTTGCTTTCGTAGCAAGGCATGTGTGAAGGCAATGCAGCAACAGTGTTTTTCATTTCCACTTGTATTTCAATTGTGCTATAAGTCTATAACCGAATTACTTTTAAAAAACGCTTCAGTTGCCGTTTTAAAATAATTAGTTAAAATAAGAAAAAAAGATTTGCAACTTACTTAGGCATAATGGGATGGTGAGTAGAATCACCAAAGAAAGACAGCGGCTACAAATTTGATCACAGTCATTTACTGGGTAAGTTTTAATTAATTATTTTTAAATTATTATAAAATTGGTAAGTGAACCGTTATTTGAAATGATAGTGAAGTGCTTCTTTTTGAGCTTTTGGAGAGATTAGATTTTGGCTCATCCACTCAACCCTTTCATAACCCTGCCTTGGAGGAATGAATACTGGGACTCCAGTTTTGTACAGTTGAAAATGAAGGATGTTTTCATGTAAGGTTTCGTTCATATACAGTGGTAGGACCGTTTTGAAAGCATTGTCGATGAGAATCTTAAGGGATGTGATTCCTGGAGCTTGTTGGAAAGTGAATGGATAAAACAACCAAGGCACCTTGCTTTGAGCACGTGAACCTGCTTTGCTATCTTTTAATACCGAGTTACCGATAAATTATGTAAACAAAAGATTTTGAAATGCGTATCGTCATATCTAAACAGGACATTAATCAATCAATGTAATTAAATGCATTCAATTTCATGAACATGTTACCTGTAAGTAAATGGTAAATAGATGACGTTTTAATTGTATTCATATTAATTTAACTGCTAATTTCTTTGTATCACGTTTGCTTAAAATTAGTTGGACCCATTATGAAGATAATCAGAAAACAATAGAAAGAGAATCGGACTCTTAACAGATTCAGTTTCATCCTTACCTTAGACAGCTTAGACAGAAAATCTCTAAATCAGTCTATATGACAATTTTTATAATAAATTAGGGGATTATTACATTCGAAAAAAATGTGAGAGATATTAAGTTATCATATAGTTAATTTCATTGATTGTTGATGCAAGTACAATAAATGTAATTAAGGTATCATGCATGTCCGTTCGTCAATGCATTAGTGATGCGAACCACCCATCCATCCCTCTTGCCCCCCAAACCTAACCCTCTATATACACAAGAGGTGTTCACGAAATTTTCATCATTTTGCTCAAACAAAGACGGGAGTTTTTGTTGTCCAAAGAGACCGGATCTTTTAAGCACAATATCTTCTGAACCAAATACTTGATTTGAGCTATTCATGATCCTATGAGTTTATAGGGTTAAGCTTTACATTATGGAAGCAACAAATTTAGGCAAGATGAAGTGTCTAGGCCTAGGTCAAGGGTGGAGATTACATTGATAATGGCTTCTGTAGGGGCAAGGTTATTAAGAGTGAGGCTTCCCTAGAGAGAATAAGAATGAAATAGATCTAAAGTTTAATACAATGAGAGCCAAACTTCAAACCTTTTCTATAGTTTGCTCCGTAAGAGATCCAAGAGTAATTGCAATCATGTGACTTTAACCCATGATTTCCACTAGTAATGAATGGTACCTTGCTAAGACTTACCTCTAGAACAATTGCCAAGGAGATCCTATTGTAAAGATCAATGATATCACCATCTCCTACTCGATGGAGGCCATTGTGGAGTCCTTAGGACTTCCTCACATAAAGGCCAAGCTCTATCCACACCATTTGATGTTGAAAGTAAAAAAGAGTGGACCCAGAGATATTATGGAGTATATCACAAGGAGTATGGTGCACTCACAAAGGCAAAGTAAGTATATTTTAAGATTATGGTGTACCACTTTGATGAAGTGCTAGACGGTCGCTACGTTTACAAGGTCGCGTATACGGGGTCCCGTATAGGCGGCCACGTTGACGCGGTCCCATATACGCGGCCCCGTATACGTGGCCCCATCGATGTGGCCCCATCAACACATCCTTCCATGCGTCAACATGGCCTCGTTTACGCGGCACCTATTTCGGCCTATAAATAAGTGGGCTCTTGCCACACCNCCATGCGTCGACATGGCCTCGTTTACGCGGCACCTATTTCGGCCTATAAATAAGTGGGCTCTTGCCACACCTAGGTACCTTTTTGGCAGTTGTAGCGAAGCTCTTGTAGTTTGTTTCCGCAAGAGTTAGAATATTTTCCAAGTGCCTGCAGTAGGTTTAAGATAGGTGTCCGGCTCTTTATTTGAGCGTTGATGTAGCTGAGCCCATTGGCGTGAACAACAATAAAGATGAGCTTTTCAATCATTCCTTGCAGCAATTGGACTTAGTCATTTAATGCATTTAATAGTTTAATATTTCTATGCTTTAATAGTTCCTTAAATTTCTATTGTTATTATTTTAATCGCTATCTCGTTTATAGTTCATAGAAACCATAAGTACGACCATCTCGAACATAAACCCAACGCTTGACAACCCAGCGACGCTTAACGTTTGGTAACCTAGTAGTGGTTAGGGGATGCTTAGGATGTGCACGGAAGATGGGATCAGATACTTATGCTAGGCAGAGCTAGGACATAGATTAGGTTAATTATAGATTACCTAATATTTCGTTCCTTACTTTCCATTACGAGAATTAGACGCTAAAAGATAAAGTAAAAAGCCATAAAAATCAGTTGCCTCAATCTCACTTAACCATTGCCACTAGAACACCACAAGTGAGGTTGGGAAGACAACGACTGTTCTAACAAAGGGTTTTGCTAGTTAAGGTCTAGTGTATGCAAAGTGCTTACAGTCTACGGAATTCGACCGAGTTGCGTGTGAACGCTCGTGATTCACATGGTTGGGCGTAGGGGTACCTAGCTGCTCATCATTGGCACCGTTGCCGAGGAATGTTAGTCTTAGATGCGTCATTTAACCTTAGAAAAATTATTATTCATGTTGTTGGAACGGACCCAAGATAGTAACATTTACGCATGCTAGGCGGACTAAGTAAAAAGTAAGGTACATCAAGAAGTGGATTATCTAATATCCAACATGTCTTCTTCTCACAAGTAAGACGAATCCAACCCACCGATGCCGCAAGAATGTCAGGTGGTTTACATGCATCCTGATGAATATGTCCTTGACTTCACCTTCATCTTACATCAGGACGAACATTCCCGATGATGGGACATGGAAGGCAACATCATACTACCGCCTGACCGATCGGCTCCTGGAATGCTGTTTCACAATCTTGCCAGACTAGGCATCCAGGACCGCGATGTGGAGTATGTCATGGAGGACCATGACTACTGGGACTATCATCCCACTGAGGTCCAATGAGCACGAGATTAGTAGCAGGCAGAACGGTATGAACACATGAAGGGGAAATAATTCAGTAACCCCTTATTCTTGCAAGGGCTACAGGATGATGGGAAGCCTATCTTTCATGATTCCCATTTGGCCGAACTTCCTCTGGGGCACCAGATCATTCAATCCATCATCCAGAATAAGCAATCAAGTGACCGAGACCCCCAAGAGGATGGAGAATCACGTTAGAGAAGTCACGACATAGGCAAAGATGGGCAAAAAGATTGAGGTCACCATCAGAGTAGAGGGGGAGATCGACACCGGGGCAGTGGCGATCCCTCTCCCTCTTCTCCATCCTCCTGCTCCCCTCTACCTTCATCCAGTTCAGACTTCGATCATAACCATGGTAGAAAGGAGTAGGGTGATGGTGATCGTAAGGATCGAAGGTACCAGCGTAAGGGAATGCGTGACCAATTGCACGAGCCTCACTGTCATGAAAGGAGGGGTAGCCAAAATTATCACAGACATCATGGTCCTTAGTAGGACTATGACTTGGATGAGCCATTGCTGGCTACTCGAAGCATGCTCCATATTGCCGAGGCAGTTCAGATACCCAACAGGCACTTGAAGAATAGCCGGATCAAATGCATTGACATGAACAACATCCCTAGATTCGAAGGGGGATACAATTGTGATTTGCAAACTCACCTATAGGCGTTCCATGACACTTGCACCCTGCAGAATATTGATAATGATTGGTAGAAGCTTAAGCTGTTCCCTCACACACTCATCAAGGAAGTAGAAAGCTGGTACTGGTCTTTGGAACCGGAATCAATTAGGAGATGGAGTATGATGTTGGAGATCTTCAACGACAAGCATCAAACATACTCCAGAGTGGTGAATCTGAGACGTCAAATCCAAGGTTGGAAGCAAGGGAATCATGAACCCTTGGATGCAACCATGAGCAGGTACTATTCATTGTTACATCGGTGCCCTAGTCATGGCTACTCTCAGCGGGCACAGCTTCGCCATATCATTGATGGGCTCCTCTTTGAAACAAGAAAGACCCTTGCTATGTATGCCTAGGGACGATTATCAGAATTGAGGGTCCATCAACTACAGCGTCTCATCGAGAAAGTGGCCAAAGAAGAGGGGGAACTCATAAAGAAGGAGAGTGCAGAGGAGTTTAATCGGGATCCCTCCATTAGAAAGAGGGAGGTCCAATTCTGTGAAGAGGAGGAGGAACCACCACTGGATGCAAAGGTGAACCGAAAAACCTTGCCCCTACAGAAATTTTCCTTTGAAATATCGACAAAGGTTGATAAGATGTGGGACTCTTTGGACAAAAGATTCCAAAGTGTTCTAAAATTTGCAGAGGAGTCTAAAGAACAAGGTAATGATCATGATCAACATAGGAAGAAGGAAACTGAACGTGCCCATTATAAGGGTAAGGGCAAAGTTGCTGTGGTAGAACAGGTTGCAGACTCTGATACAAAGGAAGATGATGAATGTGGCATATGCCAATATGAACATCCTAAGGGGTGTTGTCCTATGGTGTCACATCTTCAAGAGTCTGGGGTGTACGCGTTGAATCCTCGCTTAGCAAAGAGGCAAACACCTCGAAGCTTGCCTTACCCATAAGGCAACCCAAGGCAGTTCCACCAGCAGCAAGGGTATTATCCTAATGGAGCACCACCGCAACCTTATGAGCACTTCTAGCAGTGGCAACACCCACAAGCGTGGGGAATGTCACCTCCAAGGCAACAATACCCTTACCGACAACCAAATCCCTATGGGTACTACGTTCAACAACTGATCTCTTCGTGGGACTCTGCTAGTCACGCAACCTTTCAAAATTACTACCACCCCCAGAATATTTCCAACCTCAGTCTCCATCACCCAGGGGGAAAAGCCCACATCTCTACTATCCTCCATCACCTTCTCCTACCGTTCCTTCTCCACAACATCCTACTTAGCTACCACCTGCTCCACCCATGCAGGGGGAAATCCCACCACAGCCACAACAACACAATGCCATGAGGCTTGTCAACCTACAATCGGCCCCTTAGCTAGGTGAACCAGAAGCCAAGCCATGGAAACGTCCCTTCTACCGGCCCAATAACGTAAGCACACCCTCACAAAAGCCTGTGGCTAGTGCCTCTGAACCTCAAACCGCCTCCACCATTCCACCCTTCGAGCAGCCTTCGAACCAAACGTCCTCCAACGTACAAACAATCATGCTCACACACGCAGTGACTGACTGGATAAAGGCAAGCCATCTTCCCTAAAAATTGATTGATCTGTGGAGTTCCCTCATCTATCTTCAAGTGGTAGGAAATGAGCCATGTAAAGCTCTTCTGGATTTAGGGTCAAGTGTTAATTTGATTTCACATGACATGTACAAGAACTAGAACCTACCCCCATTAAAGAAGAGTAACATTTGGCTCGAGCTAGCAGACCAATCCATCACTGTTCCCTTGGGATTGATGGAAGACATTGTGATCATCGTTTGCGGGTGGTCTTATCCTGCTGATTTCCTTATCATCTGTGTGGAGAATTGCAAGGGGAACTTTCCTATCATAATGGGAAGAGCCTAGCTGAGCATGGTGGATGCAAGACTAGGACTCTGAGATCTTTCCCTTGAAATCTCAAAGGAAAATCCTTTTGGAAAGATTGAGAAGAAGGACGTTCCATGCATCGTGTACAGTGACTTTGGGTGCAACTGTGTGCAACAGCTATGGTCTGCCAAGCGGACATCTATTTAAGCATGCATTCAATGTACCAAAGAATCGCCAGTTCAACAGTGCCTGTACATAGCAGCCATAATTAAAGAAGGCACTGAGTGGCTGACCGCTGATCCTGCTAGCAACACTCTATGCATCGAATCGTCTGAGGAGCTTGTACGAGCCTACATAGAAAGCATGGACCAGTTGGAACAGGTTCATCAACAAGTATCCACTATTGATGACCATGGTGATTGGGGAAAGTTGCAAATCCCTAAAAGTTTCAAACAGGAGCCCTTGGAACTCAAATCCTTACCAGCCCACTTAGAATATGCCTTTTTATAGAATGGGAAACCAGTAATTATCAATGCCACCCTTACTCCTAAATAAAAGAAGAATTTTTTGAAGGTGGTGAACAAATGGGATGTTGCTTTTGCATGGTCATATCTTGAGTTAACCGGAGTTGATCCCTCTGCCAACATTGGATCTATATTGACCCCTCCATGAAGCCACGACGTCAACCACAAAGGCGGTTGAACCCCAATTTGGGGCAAGTCGTCAAAGATGAAATCGAACAGTTGCTAAAAGCGGGGTTCATCTATTCCATTGCTGATAGCGAATGGGTTAGCCCACTCATTATTGTGCTGAAGCAGGGTGGCAAATGGAGGATCTGTATAGATCTCTGATTTCTCAACATGGCTACCTTCAAAGATCACTTCCCACTCCCATTTGTGGACCAGGTATTGGATATCATTGCAGGGCATTGTTATTACAGCTTTTTGGATGGTTATAGTGGCTATAACCAAATCCAAATTGCACCAAAGGACTAGGCCAAGACAACTTTCATAAGTCCTTGGGGGACTTTTGCATACAAAAAGATGCCCTTTGGCCTGTGTAATGCACTTGTCACTTTCAAACACCTTGTCCTCAGCATCTTCCAGCAGCAAATTGGCAATGGGGTAGAAGTCTTCATGGATGACTTCTCTACCTATGGGGCCATGTTCGATCAAGCCTTGGACCACCTTGAGTAAGTTCTGAAAAGATGTGTGGACACTAACCTATGGCTCAACTAGCAGAAAAGCCACTTGATGGTCTAGGAGGGCATTGTGCTAGGGCATCGTATCTCACAGACAGGGATTAGCATGGATCTTAACAAAATTAGGGTCATCCAAGGAATTACCAGGCAGCTAAGCACTGTAAAAGATGTTCGATCATTCCTTGGCCACACTAGTTACTACCGGCGCTTCATTGAAAATTTCTCAAAAATTGCCAAGCCGTTGGTGGAACTTACGAAGAAAGATGCTTTGTTCATCTAGACCAAGGAATGTGAATCCACATTTCAAACACTTAAACAGAAACTCGTAGAGACTCTAGTCCTATGGGCACCTGATTGGTCCAGACCGTACCACATCATGATGGATGCGTCCAACTATGCATTGGGAGTCGTGCTTACACAATGTGATGATCAAAAATGTCCATACTATATTCACTGTGCAAGCTGTAGCATTGTGGGTGCCTAGCTTAATTACACCACCATCGAAAAGGAGTTGATGGTGGTGGTGTTTGCCTTGGAAAAATTTTGACACTATGTGCTTAGGTACAAGGTGTTTATGCATACCGACCACAGTGCCATTCGATTCCTAATGAACAAACCAATCGTGAGTCCACGTATCATACAGTGGCTGGTGATTCTTCAAGAATTTGACCTCACCATGGTAGATCGGAAGGGAACTGAGAATGTGGTTGCTAACCACTTGTCTCGGTTGCGATGGGATGACATAGAAGAGAATGAGCCCCTCTCTGACCAATTCCCCGATGAACTTCTCTTTGTAGGAGCAGTCAATCCACAGGTCCCCAAGGAATCGCCTTGGTTCAACCACATCCTCACCTACCTCACAACTCAGGAATTGCCAAAGGAGTGGGACCATTGGTAGAAATAATAGTTTCTCCATAAGACCAAGCACTTCATGGAAATCAATGGCCACCTTTATAAGGTGTGCGTAGATGGCCTAGTTTGATGGTGGATCCCTATGACGATACACTACATGTCCTCCAAGATGCTCACGAGGGCCCTTGTGGGGGCCACTATGCTGGATGCTGCACAGCCATTAAGATCCTACCTGTAGGATATTACTGGCCCACAATCTTCAGGGACACACAATGGTTCGCCCACTCCTACGAACGATGCCAGAGAGACGGTGGGATGACTACATGGTTGGAGGAACCTCAACAGTGGATCCAACCATTGGAACCCTTCAACATCTTGGGCATCAACTACCCATCACACCCCTGTCTAATGGAAAGGTGTACATCATCGTAGCTGTGGACTACTACACAAAGTGGGTAGAGGCGGCAGCCGTCTTTGATTGCTCCTCAAACACTACTGCACGATTTGTCCAACAGCAAATCATCAACAGGTTTGGAGTGCCACGTGCACTCATCTCGGACAATGGGACCCATTTCACTGGTGTCACTTTCGTAAACTCATGCAATAGTTGGGGGTTACCCATAAAGTTACAACACCTTATCACCCCAAGCCAATGGGTAGGCCAAAGTCACCAATAGGGAGATCACCAAGATCCTCACTCGAACCATCAGCAAATATAGGAGGGATTGGAGCACCAAACTTAACAATGCCCTCTAGGCCTATCGCTCCACTTGGAAACTTCCTATAGGTTACTCTCCCTATGAGTTAGTGTACAGTAAGCTATCGAAACTTCCAATCCAGGCAAAACTTCGGACACTATCCACAGCCAGTGACTTAGGCCTTGACCTACCACTAGCACAACGTGAACAACTTATCAAGTTAAGTGTGATAGATGAAAATTGATTAGTGGCCCTGTCTTCAAATGAGATCCACAAGGCCTAATAAAAAAATACATGATCTTAGGATTCGAAAGGTCACATTCAGATGTGGAGACAAGGTGTTGTATTGGAACCCCACACATGTACCTCAACTGACCAAGTTTCAAACACTGTGGGAGGGACCTTACATTGTCTCTGAAACCTTCACATTCAAGGCCTTGCTTATCCACAAACCTGAGGACCCCACAAGAATGCAGTTGGTCAACTGGCAACAACTAAAACCTTTCCATGAACTCCACCTAACCAGTGCTACCGCCTCATCATCGCCGGGACAACCTCGTTACATCTTTCGCGTCTCCTCCTTTCCGTCCAGTCGTGGGGGAGACTATCCTCCATACTAACCCATTCCACTATGCTCCTCATTATTTTTAGAATTTTTTGTTTTACACTTTTTTTTCACCCTCATTTCTACGTTTTCCAATTTTTGCTAACTTTTCCTTTCTTTAATTAATTTTTTCAATTCTTTGTCAATGATCTATGCATATGTGTATTTAATTTTTAATTGGTTGCTAATAAGTCGTCTAATTATCATCAGGTGTTTAGCGCGAATGGTTTTCATTGTGATGGGTCATGTGCAATAGTCCACCTAGTTTATCTTGCTCCCACCCTCGCATTGTTGTCCTTGGGATTTTCTTCTATTTTCATCTCATAAAATCTATAGTGAGTCCACGTCATCCACCCATTCACCCACTCCATGGATTTCCTTCCATTGGAAACATGCAACCCCTTCACTTAAAAAACATTTTAATTAATGTGTGACTTGTGTATTTCCCAGACTCGGGGATGACCCAACGATTCTAATCAAGTGTAACTTCAAGGGGAATGCAACATTCGTCGTCCTCTTCTGTCCCCCAAGTCACCGGTGTGTCCTTATGGATTTCCTACCACTTCACGTTCTTCTCTACAAGGAAGGTCCTAGGCAATTCAACCTTGCATGGTGTGGTCCTCACCCCAAAAAATTAAAAAAAAACACAAATAAACATGAGGATTCAAAGCACACCCCTTGGTCGAATGCATGCAAACAAGCAAGGGTCTTTGCATGGTGTGGTTCCCACGAAATAATAAGAAAATGAAAAATAAAATTATCACTATTTGGAAATTCAAAGCACACCCCTTAGACCACCTCTCACAGGCCACAAGCACTAGTTATGGGACTTCCTTCGTCCCCTCTAACTTAGTCCCATTTCACTTCCTTCCTCTCATGTCTATTGCAGTGGTGGTTCTCTGTGGGTGCATTCCTGGCCACTTGGGGGATGGCCGGGGCTTTGCCTGTTGCTGCGATGTCACTGTATGTGGATGGTTTTGGGTCTGAACTCAGGAAAGATCCTACCAGGTTACTTAACCACAACTTCACATGGGGTTTCATGTGACTGATGATCAGAATTCCCATTCTCTCATCTCTCTCTTCCCCCATTTCTCTCCGTAACTCACCTCACTACCCATCTTATGTTTTGAAAGTTCGTCGTGGTTTCCATGGACTTCTCATGCCTTGGCTAGTTCACTTGGATGGGAGTCTTAACTTGTGATCACTATTTCTTAACCTTGGGGCCCATGGACTCCAGTGTTAAGGATATGCAAGGGCTACTAAGGCTACTGCCTGCTATGGGGAGGACCCACTTGCTTATTCTTGGTCTTGTTTGTTAAGCCCCCCATCCTTTTGATTTCGTGGTTGATTGCTTTCATGTCCCATCACTTGATTTCTTCCCCACAAAGTTCTTTTTTCCCACGTTCTCCTACGTTTGACTCTTTTTCTAGCCCAGTTTACCCTCCCCATGTCCTCAATCGCGTTCCCGGTCTCTTACACTCTTCAACCGCCCCAATTTGGCATTTCAAATTCATTTTTTGGGTTTTTTCTAGCTGGTCAACCCTGGTCAATGGGAGTGATCCCCTATGTATATGCGGTTGCGTACATGCAGCCCATCGACCTAGCGTGCAACCCCTATATATATGCCTGTTGTGCCTACAATTTCCATCATTTTGCAAACAAATTGAGGGGATATTTTGCCATTTTCTTTTGCCTAACGTCTTCCCAAGCACCTACGTTCTATTGCACGTCCGCATCAACCAATCCTTACCCTCTTAAGCACCCGAAGGTATGCTCTTAGTCATGGCGGGGGGTGAAGCCTATGTGTAATTAATTAGCTAATTAAAGACTTCGCACCTCAAAAGGAAAGAAACGAAAACAATAGCTTAAACTCCAACTTATCCCTTGTTGTTTTTGGCTCTAGCCCATGAATTAACACTTGGGGGATTTAATGGAATGCCCGTGCCAACATCATAACTTAGTCAAACTGAGAAAGTGTATGAGGGCCATTTTGAGCAACTTGTGCACAGTCTAATTAGTGGTTATGTTTGATTGTAGATGGCACCAAAACCAAGGCATCTAAGGGACGAAGGACCATCACAACCTAGGGACAAGCATCCATGAACGGGAAGGGGACAAGGCGTGTAGCAACCAGAGCACGTGAAGGACTCTCATGCAACTAGCCCCCTCCACGAAGAACCTAATGTGGAATCTGTCCATCAAATTCACGAAGAGGAGATTCTTAGCGAGCAATCGTAAGGGGATGAAACTCTGGGTATAATGCCATGGATTGAGGTCATCCTGATCCAAGCATGTCTTGATGCTATTTGAAACACCACTAATTTTGGCCTAACACTTTGAAACGAGAACAACTCAAACCCTTTCGAGCATTCGGGAGGCAAAATTTAACTAAGGCATGTAACGCATGCTGGGCTTGTCAAACCAGCTTGCCCTTAGCGCGAGCATTTCCAATCGCTTTAAAATCAAGACAAAAGTGGTTCAAACTAAGGGTGTAAGCCATCCTCAAAGGTCACCATTCCTTACTTCAATGTCAGCATTTGGGAGTTTAGATTTCGGGTCAAATTGCACAATTTTTCTCACTCACGCTGAGGTCACATTGACAGCATGAGTACAACGTGAGCAACTATGAGAGCCTCGAAACTGAGTCAAAATGATTTGATTTCAAGGGTGCAAGTCATCCTCAAGGTTCATTATTGACAACTTCAAGTTCCAGCCTCCAGAATTCCAGATTTTAGGTCCAAAATTGCAAGTTTTTATAGCTCACGGTGATGGTCACGCTGAGCTCACACTGGTAGTGTGAGTCCAATGTGAGCTACCAAAAGTGGTCTAAAACAAGGCATATCCAAGCTCAATTTTTGACCTGCAGATCACTCTCAAGGTCAACCACAGTCAGGCAATTTTTGCACTTAAGAAACAGGCTTCAGAAATCAAAATTTTGTGTGAAATATGTCATTTTTAGCTCACTCACGCTGAGGTCATGCTAACAGCGTCAGTACTAATCATGCTTGGTCAAAAGCACGCCAAACACACGTTGAGGATATGCCAAGATAAAATCAACTCACGCTGGGAGTCCTGGTGAAACAAGGATGCGTCAAATAGCCATAAAATCACTCAAATTGACATCCTGCAGCAGTCAATTCAGAGACCAAGAAGTTTTAAGCGAGCCAGAGTCAATCTCTCTTGTTGTATATTATCATTTTCATTGTAAATTTTCATCATTTGTTATCTTGCAAAGCTCTTACGCTCCAAATTGTATGTGCTTCCATGAGTGTAAGCTAGCTTGAGTAAGCTAACACACATTGTAAGATATAGTGCATCTAGTCAAGAACGTAGCTTGCCTACACACGTCCAATTCACACATAGCTACCCATCAAACACGTGTCACTTGATCCGTTTTCCTCTCATTTCTCGACCGTTGATTCCATCCATGAGTTCCACACCTGAGCCTAGCTAAACCTTATAAATACCCTGTCAATTCACATAAACGAGGTTGGTAATTTTGAAGGTTGAAGGCTTAGGAAACATTGACTGGCAATTTTTGGATGCTCGAGCTCACCTAACTCCTAACATCCAAGCACCTACAAGCATATCACCCCAAGGCTTAGCACTTGACTTGTCATCCACACGCGTAGCTACGCTTTGACCAATGCACATTCATTCTAAGCAATACAATACAGTTCATTTTTTCCTTCCATTATATTGTTTACTTTATTTTAAATCCAGTTTACATGTTGTTTACAATATCAGTTCTGTATATGCTTTGTTTGCATTTCGTGCGTCACTGTTTACATTTCGAACATCAGTTGCGATAACCCCAGTGCAAGCCATAGCTTACATTCAGGAAAGTCCTTGGTTGATTTGCATGTAGACCATCCCAGGCACTCTGCCTTTATTTTTCTTTTCCAGCTTGCCCTCACATGAAGGTAGGGTCAGCTGTGCCTGTCCAACAATCTTTCGGTGTTTGTTTTTCCCTTCCAGCCTTGCACTGACGATTTTGGTTAGTACAATAAATTGGTGCTAAAAGGAGGGCCGAACTTGTTTACCATCTGTCAAAACCTAAAACCGAAGCCTTACTTGTCAAGGTAGCCTACACTTGGCTTGACTTACCCACACTAAACCCAGTTACTCACGCTGTCAACTTGCTCACGCTGCCAGTTACTAACGCTACTAGCTTCCTCACGTTGTTAGCTAACTAACGTTGTTAGCTTTCTCACGCTGTCAGCTTGCTCACACTATCAACTTGCTAACAAAAGGTTAACCATCTAGCTTACACACGCTCAACTCGTCCAACCCAGTTCATTCACGCTCACTATGGAATCTTCCCAGATCAACACAGTGACACTGTTGATCTCTGATTTTGGGATTGAGACCTTGAACCTTGTGACTGTGATGGAACCCATAACTGTTATTGAATAGATAAACGCCCAAGGCTCTATGCGTCAGTCACTTAGGCTATAGGGTAAAGACCCTACTTATGCAACTCTCACACCAGAACAATATAACTTCATTTGTATGAAGATTCAAGCTAACCTGCCTATCGATCGTGTAGAGAGAGAAGCGAAACAAAACTATGAACTTATTTACAAAGGAGGTTGTGAGTTCATTCCCTCAGCATTTGATATAATCCCCCTTTTCGAACACCATCATCAACTCATATCTTAGCTTCTCATGGCAAGGAGTCAAGCCTTACAACCATCTCCGATAGAGCCTCAGAGTGGAGATGAGGAAGATGACTTTGCAGCCCAATCCAAGCATGGGGATTCATACCGTACCATTAGTCCTCATGCCCATACAAACTCATTATTCCACCCTTTCCTGGAAGAACCTGTACTTCCTCCTTCATTCACAAACACTCGAGCACCAGTTTCTTGGCAAGAAGTACCCGCTTCCATTCCCACCTTCTCCATGCCCAACATTCAATTTGATACGTCCACTTCCATCATACCTCCACAAGTACAATCTCAACAACCCCCTCCTGAAACTAATGCAGGTTCAATCTTCTGACCTTAGGTAATTGGGATGCCATTTGTCATACCAGCTTCCACGTCCACTCATTACATACCACAAGTGCAAACTCATGGAGCACCATTGATTACCTCAGCCCAACACATTCAGGGTGTCACCTCCCAACTTGTGGTCGGGCAGTGGGTTTCACCAGCTATTTAACAACACCAACCAACTCATTACAGCATACCACACTCTACAATCCCATCTTTGAATGTTGCTCCACCACAACCAACAATCCAACAGTCTCCTTTTCCACAAATCATGAAATAATCGAATTACTGTCAGTCACAATCCACTCAACCCACTGGTCTGCCTACCGCCCAAGAGTGGGAAGACACAAAAAAAATGATGCACTCATTATCCGAAGAGTTAAAGCACCTTAAAGCTACAAACACTAAGGAAATCAAGGTGCTGGACTTCTATCAAGATGACCCAATCCACCCTTCAGTTCCACCATTAACCTTGGCGAAGGGAATCTCATTGCCTCAACTAACCAAGTATAATGGAGAGGAAGATCCAAATGCCCATCTAGTAACATTTCATCTAGAGTGTCTATTGCTTCAAGCCTAGCCTCATGCAATTCTACGTGTATTTGCTATCTCCCTGATAGGAAAAGCCTTAGACTGGTATCGGGCTCTACCCCATAACTCCATATCCTCTCTAGAATATTTGTTGCACTAGTTTGTCACCCATTTTAAATATAATCTAAAGCCTGAAGCCACACTGGACAGCTTGATTCAGATTAAACAAGCACTGCTAAAGCCAATGCAAAAATTTATCCAAAGGTGGAGTGTAGCCCTCAATGAACTTCACGAGCCCATCCCTGAAACATATCTACTTACCATCCTAAAGGTTATCGTGAATGATTTTATTAAATTGAAA
Source organism: Gnetum montanum (assembly GCA_015680685.1). NCBI lineage: Eukaryota > Viridiplantae > Streptophyta > Gnetopsida > Gnetales > Gnetaceae > Gnetum > Gnetum montanum. The sequence goes on along the minus strand of MNCI01004119.1, from coordinate 95,147 downwards.
CTTTATTATTTGAGTGCCTGTACTTTAAGTGAAGAATTTGTACAAATTAAGAACATAGAGGAGGCAGCGCGAACAAGTAACGACCTAGCCTACTCGACCTTTAGGAGCCAACATACGAGGAAAGATAAGGATAAATCAAAAACGATGGTAGCGGCAGTGGCAGAGACAGCCCAACTTAACAACCCAAGACAGAAAGGAAAACAACCCACTACCCCAACCGGCCATGAAAGAGCTACACCTATACCTACACCTGAATCTTTCTCAAATAAAAACACCAACATGGGTCACACTAGTACATTCGAATGAAAGGATCCCACCCAATATACACCCTTGCCTATGAAGCCTTCACAATTTTTAGATCAACTTCTAAAGGCTGGGTTAATCAATCATAAAATAATGTCCCCTGTGGCATCTCAAAAACATGATCGATTCTATGAGTTGGCTAAGAATTTAGCTTTAGCAATAGCTAATGAGCCCCCCATTCTACGAGGCTTTAGATTGGATAGGTTTTGCAAATATCACCAATGGTGTGGGCATGGAACTGACTATTGCTTCACTTTAAAATAGGACATACAGTGCATGATTGATAGAGGTGAAATAGTATTTGACGAGGCAAACCCAGTAAGGCCCCAAAACCAACCCATGGGAGTCTACAAAGACCCTCTTAATACTAATGATGCACCATATGTGATTAACACTATCCATGTGGAGAATGGACAGGATGTCCTGTGAAAGCCTTTTGTAATCTGCAAGCCTTCCAAAAATACACCTACCTCAACACCTCCTCAGACTCCTTTCATCATACGCACACTCCCCGCACCACAAAAATCATTCGTCATCCGCGTACCCCCTTCTGTTGCAACAACAACCACACCATTAGAAAACCGACCCACTCCCTTTGTGATTCGGGTGCTAAACCACCCTGACATGCAAACCCCTACCGTTCCCCTGCGACCCCTACGAGAGCATCTTACCGACAAGCTGACAAGAGAGTGCCTGGAAAGAGAACACCATTTAGGACCACCGAAGCCCATACTGTTAGATGTTGTTCCTATGGTTCCATCCACCGATGAGTCTAGCACAAGTCATCAAGATAGGAGTGCCGGTACTTACAAGGTCCCAAACTCAACATCCCCAGCTACCAACGCAAAAATCCCTCCATGAGAGATACAAATGATGGGTCAAATGGACCAAGTCTCCATAGACAAGAGTGGTCCAATTGGTAAAGATCTAGCGAGTGCATTGACCCAAGTCATGCAGGCTTTGAAACAGAAGAATACTTCCTTAAGCCTGTATGATCTGGTAATGAGTTCAACTATACATTTGGAAGCTCTTGTGTGTATGTTGACATCGATTCCTGTTAGTGAGGACCTTCCTATAGACAAGCTGTCCATTTATGCAGTATTGTCCCCACAACCTCAAGAATTGAGGACCACATCCCTAGAGTTTCGTGCTAATGACATTAAGTGAGATGAGAAAATGGGAGAGGTTACTACAGCCCTTATGTTCATAATGATATAAGTCAACCATTTCAAGATACATAGGGTGCATGTCGATGACGATGCAGCAAAAAATATAATACCCTTTCTTGTCATCGAGAAACTGGGGCTTACAGAGCAAATACAGCCCACAACAACTTCTTTCTTAAAATCCTTCAATGGTTCCCGTGTCATAGTGAAAGGTATGGTTACCTTGGATTTTATAGCAGGGGACTAATTCCCCACATCGACTGAGTTCGTAGTGGTTGATGAAATTTCGGGGTTCAATTTGATTCTAGGATGTCCTTGGCTAGCTCAACTTAGAGCCATATCTTCACCAATCCATCAAGAGATCCACCTACCTTATGAGGGTGGTGAGATCATCATACATGGGGATATGACGACATCACTTACTTCCTCACATTTAGGAATGGATCAAGGGTCAGAAATTGAATTCTCTAAGCCTAAACAAGGAACCATGAACATACTTCAAGACATGAACCCAACGTTAAGTCATGATCCTACTAAAACTGAGGAAGCACCGGACAACACAAACATAGGAGCCATTCCCATTGACATCTCTTGGTCGGAATTACCCTTTGACATCACTAGTGAAGGGGAAGGTGAGTATAAGATTGTGCCTAGATGCCCTACCCCTCACATCAAACTATGAAGGATTAAAAAGCAACTCAATGGTTAGGGTGAACTACCCACAGCATCCAGAATGACGTTAAACTACCAACCGTTCGGTACAACATTAAACTGCTCATGAATGTCCGAAATGACGTTAAAATAGCCATGATCAGAAATGGCCGGTTCCTTTTTAAGCTCCCTAAAACTGTTATTACTTTCGGTCCACTATGGCCTAAAACTGCTGATCCTTCTTTCTTTAACACAGATGTGATAGTCCATCATGACTTTAAACTGATGTACATGGCCCGAAATGGCTTTAAACTAGAGCTAGCATGTTACAAATGCACAAACTCTTGTTATGTTATGTTAAGTTTTCATTTACAAGTTACAATTTTGATTCATGTCCTCCCATTACTTTCCTTTTTTACAAATGTTTGGTTTACGTTTTTATCTCTCATTTTACATTTAGCTACACGCATATGTTCATGATGATACTTAAGAAAATGAAGAAAAAGAGAAAACATATAAACATATGAAAAATATATTGAATGCCAATATGGTAATAAACTTCCAATGCATTATGCCATGATTGGATCCACATTATTACATTTTTCCTTCATACATTTTTATTAAACATCCAAAAATCCATACATTTAATGGCTAAAGCCCGATTAACAGTAAGCTCATGGAGGGGGTTGGTCCCCAAGATCCTCTTCGTCATCCGCTCTCGTCCCACTAGGGCCACCTCCATCGCTAACATGTCCCTATGACAGAACAAAAAATAAAAGACAAAAAACAAAAAAATAGGTGAGAGTAATAAAGAAACTCACGAATGCAAAACTAAGAAAAACAGTAACACTAACAATAAAAACAATAAAACCATACAAAAATAAGGGCCATAATAAAACACTCACAAGTGAGGAGGGCCTTTAGCTGGCCTCCAAATGTTGTAGAATCTCCTCCATGGGCACATTTGTCCAATCCTCCTCTAGGCCAAGATCAATAGCAGCTAAGGTTTTACCCTTGTCCACTGAGGTCCAGGTAGGATGCTCAAGAGAAAACATGCCTGTCGAGGCCTCCCCAGAAGCGGTGGTAATGGTTCTCTTGAGAGATCTCTCCATCTCGGTGCACTCGACAAACCTATCGTAAGCAGGATGCAAGCCTAGTCTATCAATGAACATTTCCATCCGACAATGTTCAACCAACTCCTCCTTCAACCATTTCTTGTACTAATGCTTGTGATCCTTCTGGTCATGACCCCACTTTTGTACTTTAGCAGCAAAGGATTTCCAGTCATGACATTTCCTGTTAAGCAAATCCATCTGTGCCCTTTGTTCGGCTAGATCCCGTGTCACCTGCACTTTGCTGTTCAAAATCATCCAGTAACGTGCATAGGTGATTTCAGATGTGCACCAAGTGCTATCACCAAATAGCCTAGCAGCAGCAAAGTCGTAATGGGATTGGAGATCCCTCTTCTCCTCTCTCTCCTTTGCTAGTGCTTCCTTCAATGAGTGCATCTCATCCCATAGATACTCAATTGAACGCCTACAAGTCCAAAGCAACTTAGCATTCTATATGATGCAGCCAAAAACTGCATCATAGACCTTTCTATGGACTTGATCAATACTCCCTGGAAATTTAGGGAGGACATCAATATGAGTAGCCTCAGAAGGATCCCATTGAAGCTTAGCACCTGTAGGTGTAAGTACCACTCACATGAATCAGCTATAATAAAAAAAAATGAATGCAAAGAAACACAATAAACCCAGACACTTAGCATAATATGTAAAATACACCTACCTAGTTCTGGATGAGCTTGTTGTAGGTGAGCAACCACATCATCAACGATGCCCGTAACAAAGTCCATTCTATTAGGCATCTCAGGCCATGGCCTTAGCTAGTTAATGGAGGTGGGACAAGCATGGGAGGTCACCTCAATTGGGGCCTGTGACACTGACACCTCCCCCTGAGATGTATGTGCCTCAGAAATCTCAGCATCTACCTCTGATGCTAAGAAAAATCAAGATAATCAAAGAAAACACATAAAAATTAAAGGATACAAAAATATGGATTGAGCTAAAAGGAACATACCAAAAAGCCCTTTGCTGGTCAGCTTGGGTGGATCATCGAGTTGCAAAGATCCATCGAAGAAATCGTCGAAGACAACTCTTTCATCACTTGAATGCCTTAGTGCATCCAAAGCCTCCACAAGCTTCATCCCCATGATGCTTGTCACATCTTCCTCTTGTGGGACAAGAAGTTCTTTGATCAGTTCTTTCCTTTCTTTTCCTTCTTCCTTTGGCCCTGTGACAATCACTTCAGTTTCAACCATTGGAGCCAAGACTTCTCTCTCCTTGTCGGGACTTTCCTCTAATAACACTAGAATCCTAGCGTTAGTATCACATAACATATACGTACATTTAACAAACATGTAAACTAAAACATAACAAAAATAAATAAATAATATAATATATAACAATAAAATAAAATACTTACTCTCCACTAGCAGTACAAAGCGGATCCTCTTCACTCTCGGTGGTCTCACCTCCGGGGCAGGCTCCCTTGGGCATTCATTTCTCTTCACCTTTGCCTTAGATCTCCCAATGGTCTCATGGATTAGACGTTCAGCCCCTTTAACAAACGTGTGTAGTATAGGCTATTCCAATCCCAAGCTATCACGGGAATGATGGGAATGACTAGCTGCATCCCTAGTAGTAATAAACACTAATTCTTCGATGCCTTCGAGTGGGTCCTAAGATCTAGTGGTGCTAAACAAATGGTGAATCCAGGGGCAGGACAGTTGTGAACGATCCCTCAAAATATAATGGCTATCACCATAAACTACTAGGAACTCAGCAAATCTACATAAGTACCTCGCAAAGAAAGCAAATGTGAAGTGGAATTTGGTATTCATGTTTGATCGTAATCTGACAATCTCTCCACGAAAGCCAGATCCAAGAAATTATGCCCAGTTATAACGCATGCCCATCTCTAAGATTGCACATATGACACATGCGGACTTGATCCCAAGGTTTCTTCCTTGAGAAAGAGATTTAGGGAATGCCCATGCCTGAAAGAGAGGGTACAAGAAGTTCACCTCCGTTGATCGAGTATCATCTCGCATGGCAAAACCTTTAGGACCTCAAGACACACCTAACCAGTCTTCAAGTTCCTTTATGATTTGGCTTTCTTTGGTTGCTTTATCTACTGCGACTCTGGCACCATCCATAGCACATCAAAAAGATCGGAAAGGAACTCAGTGGTTAAGTGGAAAGATACCTTGACTCCTCGAACCTGCGTAGTAAAATGAGAAGCATCATCACTGAAAGAATCAACAATGGTGATCATCTTAGTTGCCAGAACATTAGGAGTCAAAGCAGTGAACAAGTCCATCAGACCTACCCAGGTAAGGCAGCTGATGATCAACTCGGGAGCTTTCGTCTACAACCATTGTTGTGACTGCTCTACCTCCCCATATTTCATAAAAAGGATGGCCTTAGTATGCCCTGTTATAATGGTAACTTCATCAGGGGAGATGGCTACTATAAAAAAAGAAACATAGAGTGAAAGGTTAAAAAAAACATAGTACATGATGATGCAACAAAAGAGAAAATGGAGTCTAGGATGTGGTCATTTACCATCAGTAAATGGCGCAGGTGGATTAGGTGCAGGATCAATTCTCTAAGGAAAAATTAGCCCATTAGAAGACCAATCCTCATGCAACCAACCATGAACTTGACAACATTCAGAAGCCCTTGAGAATTGCCTATGGTCATTGTCTGGTCCAGTACCGCAGCATGAAGAATGGGGCCCACCATGAATGCCTCCAACGCTGTGCGTGCTAAGGCAAGCCGACCATCATCATCATGCATCCCATTCTCATCAAAATAAGGCCTACATAGAAAAAGAATATTTATACATGGACAAAAATATAATTTTAAAAGAATCAAAAATTAAGGAAAGCACAAAAGAGCATACCTATCCACTCTATAGACTATCCCAGGTGTGTTTTGGAATAGAGTGTGCACATGAAAGGCTAGAAAAAGTGTGTTGCTGCTATTATAATGACTACAAGTAGGCATCTCCCACACACGAGTCAAGGGATGAGTAGATCTAGGACCCTCAGTAGGGCCTCCCTAAACTTTAAAAAGTCCCTCATCTATGTTAGTAATGAAGGTAAGCATGTCTTGTGTGGATCCAGGCAACATGGTTTTAACGATATCATGAGCCAACTGCTCACTCAAGTGAGACCATATAACTATGCTGAAATTTTGCAAAACGAATGACAAAAATGAACCAACACCAAGATGGAACCATATCACATGAGGTCCAATATGCATGTCATAAGGAGGTATGCTCAATCCAAAGGGGCCAAACCAAGCAAGTACATCAACGAGCACAACCACAAGGAGGGAAGGTTTAGGTTCCCTGCATACAGCCAAAACATTAGGTAAGTAAAGAGTCTAAGTGCTAACAATAGTATGAAATCAGATAAACAAAAAAAACACACATAAACAACATCCAAATACACAGCTCTACCTCATAAGACAAGGACACCAATATTTATTTGGTGTATTTAACACTCACTGGGGTACATTAAAATCTCTTACACAGTAGTTTATTGTAGGCAACATAAAATAAATAGACAAGTGTGAAAACATGAACATTCATAGATTTAACATAAACTTAGAAAAACATATAAACATATTTAAATTTTTTGTCCCAAGAAAACAATAAACAGTGTAGATATAAAACTAGCAAATAATAAACATCTTAGTAAACAATTTACATCTTCACATCTTAACAAAGAAGGACCTAGACATTCACGCTGGACCTATTCCCAAGCACTCACGCTGCAGCTTCCATAGAACTCACGCTGGGTTTCCTACATTCTAACTCACACTGGGAACCTGCAGCTCATGCTGTCCAGGGAACCCTGCAGTCATGCTGCATAAGGAACCCTTCGCACGCCCTGTAGTACAACAACACACTCTGGCAGTCACGCTGCCTTGAGAGAACTCCACCCTGGCACTCACGCTGTAGCTGCCTTGGCACTCACGCTGCAGCTTTCCTTGGGTGCCCTGTAACACATGTACCTGGAAAATGCCCCGCACACTCCCTTGGCACTCATGCCCCACAACATGTCCTGAACCACTCACACCCCACTCAAACCCTAGCTTGTCACTCATGCTGGCCTTCCCTGCCTTATAAGCCCTAAAAAATCATGCTGTTGGCACTCACACTAGGGCCCATTCTAGGGCACGCCCCACACACACCCTGAACCACTCACACCCCACTCAAACCCTAGCTTGTCACTCACGCTGGATTGCCCTCTCTTGCACTCACACTAGCCTTCCCTACCTTGCAAGCCCTGAAAGCTCATGCTGTTGGCACTCACGTTGGGGCCTGTTCTGGGACATGCCCTACACACGCCCTGAACCACTCATGCCCCATTCAAACCCTAGCCTATCACTCACGCTGGGCATCCATGGAACTCACGCTAGGGCCTGCCTAAAAGCTCACACTTCCCAGGCAGCCCTAGCACTCACGCTGCACTTGTCATTATGCAAAATGAAAATACAAAACATAAAAAATCTAACTCGCCTGAAAATACATTAAGCCAAAAACCCCAGAAACAAGCCTTGAATCCCCAAAAACAACCCAAAATCGCGACCATAGAAGTCATGCTGCCCTAGCTAACACTGTGAATGGAATACCAGAAAAAAAAGAGGAAACAAATCTACATGTACAAAGCTCCATCCCATGCTGGAATCCTGGCTTGGGGGAGATGTTGGAGTAGCTCTTCACTCTCCTCCACGAACACCAAATTCGCTTGCCTCTTCCCTTTGTCTCAACTTGCTTTCCCTTTACCCTTCATGGCTGCCCTGTAACTTACGTTGTAGCTCACGCTAGCACTTACGCTGCACTCCTAGCTCACACTGTAGTACAAGCATCCAAGAACTCACGCTAGCACAAATGATGCCCCTTTCACCTCAAAATCCCTTTATAACCCCCATTTTAATTCCCAATTTAATTTAATTTAATTTAATTTGTTTTGTTTTATTTTTATTCAATTTACGATGTTCATGGTTAGCTTTTATTTTCATATTATTATTTATATCATCTTTATTATCTAGCATTCCTCATTNGGGGATAAAGGTTAAAATCAACACAAAAATACATTTAAAAATACATAATGAAGCGCATAAAAATCCATAGGACTTTAAAATCCCTTAAAGTTATGGTTCACAAAAAATTAGCAATGCTGCATACACTCAATCAAAATGACAAAATGACATGAATATTATTGGCCCGGTACGGCCTAAAACTACCATGACTATCATTACGTTCCACAATTTCATTAGTACATAAATTAATATTTGCATTTAACAACTGCTTCATCCAGCAAGTGTCACTTACTTCGCTCCCAGTTTAAATTGGTAGGAACAAGAACATGGCCACCAAGAATATCCTTTCAACTTTGTCTCTCAGTGGACCATACGGAGAGGTTAAAAGGGCAATCAATCCAAAATCCTTGGATCTAGACCCATGCGCTTATACTAATTTAATAGCCTCCGCTCAGGAAACATCAGAATAGCCTAAAAATGTGACTAAGACTTTAGATCTAGAGGCCGATAATATCACTAAAGATCCCGTTGTTGAAGTCCCCATTACTACATTCAATCATGAAACTAGAAAATTGAAATTAAGTGCCCTACTGGACTCACAACTTGTTAGTGACATCACTCAATTAATGAAAGACAATATAAAAATATTTTCATGGTCATATATCGACATGCCAGGATTAGACCCCTGAATCGTCCAACACAACATCATTCTTGATGAAAAAATCAAATTGGTGAAGCAAAAAGCACGAAAGGTTAGACCTAAGGTGGCGTTAGCAGTTCGTGCTGAAATCACAAAGCTTTACCAAGCAGGTTTCATCCGAGCCATCGACTACTCTGACTAGGTATCAAACATTGTTGTAGTCCCTAAGAAGAACGGTAGTATACGCATATGCATTGACTTCCATGATCTCAATACAACCACTCTAAAGGATGACTTCTTGCTACCTAGCATTGATCAACTTATTAATACAACTGTTGGGCATGCACTATTATCCTTTATGGATGGATTTTCAGGATACAATCAAATAAGAATCAACTCAGAACAACCTTTAAGACACCTTGGGGCACATTTTGCTATACGATGATGTCGTTTGATCTTAAAAATGCAAGTGCTACATATCAGCGAGTAATGACATATATATTTAGTGATCACATGCTCAATTTTCTCAATGATTACATTAACGACATTGTGGTTAAATATAAAACAACCGAACAACATGCAAAAGATCTAGAACTAGTGCTTAAACATTGTCTCAAATATGACCTTAGGCTCAACCCAAAGAAGTGTGTCTTTGGTGTTAAAATGGGCAAAATGCTTGGCTTCGTAGTCTCTAGAATGGGGATACGGGTAGACCTTGATAAGGTTAAGGCAATAAATAACACACAACCACCAAAAAACCTTATTGAACTACGTGGTCTCCAAGGTAGACTACAATTCATTAGATGCTTTATCGAAAGGCTGACCGATAAGTTGAGATCCATGCAACACCTATTATGAAAGAATGTGCATTTCCAATGGACTCAACAATGTTAGGAAGCGTTCGAGAACATAAAGCAAGAGTTGGCTCAACTGTCAACAGTTCATCCTCCACAAAGTGATAAACCCTTCTACATCTACCTTGCAAATTCCGATTCTTCCATTGCATTGATGCTTTGTCAAAAACTCAAAGACGAAGTTGAGATCCCTGTATACTACCTAAGCCATGCTTTAATTGCCTATGAACAATGATACAACAACGTGGAGAAATCATGCCTTGCCCTCATCTTCTCCTTGAAGAAGTGGCAGCATTATCTCTTCCGTAATCAAGTCTACATCATTTGCAAAAATAATGTGCTTCGTGCCATCACTAACAACATTTACAAGTCAAGTAGGATAGCTAGGTGGAAAGTGATGATCACAGAGTTTGATGTATACTATGTTGCTCAATCTTCCACAAAAGATTAAGTAATAATCACACAATTGATCGTCTCGCCAATGCATGATGAAGTAGTAATTAACCCTGAATTCCCAAATGAGAATGTTAATAGTATAGACACCATACCCGATAGCTACGAGGCAATCCTTTATTTCTATGGAGCTTCAACTTCCTGAGGGGGAAGTGTTGTGGCCCTCTTAACATACCCCTCCGGAGAAATCCAACCCTTTGCCTACCGATTAAACTTTCCCTATACCAATAACATGGTAGAATATGAAGGTCTTCGTAGAGGTCTTTGAGCAACATTGACTTTAGGAATCACACGTCTTGTAGTTCGAGGTGATTCACAGTTAGTCATTAATGAAGTCACTGAAGTTTACGCATGCAAAGCTCTCCATTTGCAACCATATTGTGATTTGTCCAAACATCTGCTGAGGTGACTAGTAGAAGTGGATATACAACATGTCCCCAGAAGCAAAAACACCATTGCCGATGCACTTGCTACACTAGCCTTAAACATGACACCCGAAATGTTCCATGCATTGCCTAGCTCTATAACAAATTATGCCGAACCTATAACTGACACTCTCGATGAAATGCCTATAGCATCCATTAGCACAACACATGCAATAGAATGGTACGATGACATAAAAGAATACCTTCTACAAGGTGAACCTCCACAACATTTGACAAATGCTCAAAAGCACACCGTGTGAAAATGTTCTCGGCAATATGCGTTAATAGGAGACACCTTGTGTTACAAATCTTACGAAGGCATTTTGTTGATGTGCGTTAGTAGCATCGACGGTCAAACGATTGTAGAACAAGTCCATGAAGGACTTTGTGGAGGGCATATAGCACCCAAAGCAATGGCAATAAAGATTAGACGCTTGGAATACTACTGGCCACACATTGAGTACGATTGCTTCTCCAAGGTCAAGACATGTGACATTTGCCAAAGGCATGGTAACCTAATACATGTGCCTAACGAATTTCACACAACACAAATCACATGGCCTTTCCAAAGATAGGGATTAGACTTAATTGGACTGATAATGCCATCATCCTCTGCAGGACATAGCTTCATTATCACTGCAATTGAATACTTCACAAAATGGGTAGAAGCTATACCCCTTAGGAAGACCACTTCTAAACATGTTTGCACTTTCATAATAGAGAACATCGTGACCTGTTTTGGTATTTCGATAACCATCGTTACTGAAAATGGTCCACAGTTTAGTAGTGTAGATAGTAAAAGCTTCTGTGAAAGCCTGGGTATTAAACATGCATTCTTGTCACCTTACTACCCACAAAGCAATGGTCAAGCAGAGGCTACAAACAAAACTATCATCATGATACTCAAAAGATGTTAAATCAGAGCAAAAGACGATGGCACGAACAATTAGTCTACGCATTGTGGGCATACAGAACAACACATCAAACATCTATAGGCAAAACTCCATATAGCCTTGTATATAGATTTGAAGTTGTTTTACCTTTGGAGTTACAGGTTCCCTCGATGTGGATATCTCTCTCAAGCCTCCTTAATGAAAGCCAAAGCAATGAACTGCGCATTGCCGACCTTGACTCAATGGAGGAGGAACATGTATGAACACTTGATCAGATCAAGTGGTACCAGAAACAATAGTGGCAATGACACAAACATGATTTGCATAAGTGCTCGAGTCCTTAAGGTCATCCGTTAACATCCAGATAAATTCTCAGCTAATTGGGAAGGGCCTTACTTAGTCACCAAGGTGTACAATAACGAAGCATTCAAACTTGTTGACATGGATGGGAACGAGTTCGCTAATCCTACAAATCACATGTAGCTGAAATGGTACTATGTCTGATCAACCTAAGGTACGTAATGGTCCTAGCATCACGACCTAAAATTGATGCCATAGAACGGTCCTAGGGCTATGACTTAAAACTGGCACCATAGAATGTCTTGGAGTCATGACAATAAACTAACACCACAGAGCTTTGTTTAGTATGACACTAAACTACCACATTTGTCCGTTATGATGTGAAACTAGCATCCAGAGTCCACTAAGACTATAAACTAGTTTGCCTCTTCACAGTTTGCTACGACTATAAACTAGCAATGCATCGTCCACCATGATGCTAAACGGGCAACGTCCAAAGGGTTACGACATGAAACTAACCCGCTACAGTCCGCTAGGACTATAAATTGGTAACATCATCGACGACCAAGCAATACCTGGAAAGATATGTTGCTACAATTGGTTGTACATGTTCCAGAAAAAACTTATTGCATAATTTGTCTCATGGACCCAGATGAAGTTGACATTGTTCTGTCTGGTTTGAAATTGCACATGGTGGTTCCACCTCCTTGGTTTTGTTCAAGTTTAAAGTGTTTAGTTAACCGAATCATTTGTGGTTTTCTTGTCTTTTTGGAGTTTTTTTTGCAGGATGACATGCCTGAGGCGTTCGTGCATAGATGCACTTCATCATGACGATAAGGTATCACATTCTTGCTAATGCCCACAACTGGGTGAATCAATTCGTTCATAAGTACACTCTTGATACATTCCTTATTCCTTATCATGTTCCCCTTATCCTATTCAATTACACCCCCTTAATACATTCTACTTCCCCCCAAAACTCTTCACACACTATTGCACACTATGATTTTCTAGGCAGTTGCAACACAAAACATAGTACAGAGTACATGATACAAATGTAAACGCATGAGCATGAGTATAGCACTAAAAGCAAGCTCTTCCAAAAAGAACAAAAAGAAAAACAAAAAACGAAAAAAAAGAGAAAAGAAAAAAAACAAAAAGAAAAAAAGGAACAGAAGGATCAAAGAGCAAAATGCACGGAAAAAGTCTTCATGACCCTGTTGACATCATAGACCAAAGACCTTTAGCTCTTCTCATACAAGCCCCAAGTGGGAAGGCAATTGTATTGGGAAAATAGTTACACTCGTGTCTCAAAAGATCATGTTGCACATCATCACGTGGCTTTGGCTATTTACAACGGGCTCCTGTAAACACTCTAAAAGAGTCCTATTTCTCTAAAGAACACACTTCCTATGTCTTAGTCTGAGTCTACTGAAAATCGACTACTGACAAGAACTAAAGATATGGCTTGTTCATGTGAGAGCATTCCTCTCCCACAATACCAACAACAATTATAACCCTTGATCAACTCTTGATTTTCCCCCAAGTTACAATCAATCCTCTTGCATCTTGAAATACATTTTCCCAATCCCATGTACTTTTGAACATGGTGCGATGACATCTAGCCAGGGGCCAACGGATAATGCTTGGTACTTGGTTGTTTTGGTGTTTTGTACTTCTTTGTCGACGCCTCTCGAGTGGATTCCTCCAGATGTCAACAAATAGGAGCTAATGAAACACCACTAATTTCGGCCTAACACTTTGAAACGAGAACAACTCAGACCCTTTCGAGCATTCGAGAGGCAAATTTTGACTAAGGCATGTAACACACGCTGGGCTTGTCAAACCAGCTTGCCCTTAGCGTGAGCACTTCCAACAGCTTCAAAATCAAGTTAAAAGTGGTCCAAACTAAGGGTGCAAACCATCCTCAAAGGTCATCATTCTCTACTTCAGTTTCAGCATTCGAGAGTTCAGATTGTNAACCATCCTCAAAGGTCATCATTCTCTACTTCAGTTTCAGCATTCGAGAGTGCAGATTGCAGGTCAAATTGCACAAGTTTTCTCACTCATGCTGATGGTCACGCTGAGGTCACGTTGACAGCGTGAGTACAATGTGAGCAACTGTGAGAGCCTCGAAACTAAGTTAAAATGGTTTGATTTCAAGGGTGCAAGTCATCCTCAAGGTTCATTGTTGACAACTTTAAGTTCTAGAATCTAGAATTTCAGATTTTAGATCCAAAATTACAAGTTTTTGTAGCTCACGGTGATGGTCACGCTGAGCTCACGCTGGCAGTGTGAGTCCAACTTGAGCTACCAAAAGTGGTCTAAAACAAGGCATATCCAAGCTCAATTTTTGACTTACAGATCACTCTTAATGTCAACCACAGTTAGGCAATTTATGTACTCAAGAAATAGGCTTTAGAAATCAAAATTTTGTGTGAAATATGTCATTTTTAGCTCACTCATGTTGAGGTCACGCTGAGAACATGAGTGTAGCGTAAGTACTGATCATGCCCAGTCGAAAACACGTCAAACACACGTTGAGGATACACCAAGACAAAATCAACTCACACTGGGAGTCCTGGTGAAATAAGGATGCCTCAAACAGCCAAAAAATCACTCAAATCGATATCCTGCAACAGTCAATTTAGAGACTAAGAAGTTTCAAGCGAGCCAAAGTCAATCTCTCTTGTTGTACATTATCATTTTCATTGTAAATTTTCATCATTTGTTAGCTTGCGAAGCTCTTACGCTCCAAATTGTATGTGCTTCCATGAGCATAAGCTTGCTTGAGTAAGCTAACACACGCTGTAAGATATNGAATGAATGTGCACTGGTCAAAGTGTAGCTACGCATGTGGATGGCAAGTCAAGTGTTAAGCCTTGGGGTGATATGCTTGCAGGTGTTTGGATGCTAGGAGTCAAGTGCGCTCAAGCATCCAAAAATTTCCAGTCAGTGTTTCCTAAGCCNTGTCAATTCACATAAACGAGGTTGGCAATTTTGAAGGTTGACGGCTTAGGAAACACTGACTGGAAATTTTTGGATGCTTGAGCGCACTTGACTCCTAGCATCCAAACACCTGCAAGCATATCACCCCAAGGCTTAACACTTGACTTGCCATCCACATGCGTAGCTACACTTTGACCAGTGCACATTCATTCTAAGAAATACAATACAGTTCATTTTTTCCTTCCATTATATTGTTTACTTTGTTTTAAATCCAATTTATATTTTGTTTACAATATCAGTTCTATATACGGTTTGTTTGCATTTCATGTGTCACTGTTTACATTTCAAACATCAGTTGTGATAACCCTAGCGTAAGCCATAGCTTATGTTCAGGGAAGTCCTTGGTTGATTTGCATGTAGACCATCCAAGGCACTCTACCTTTGTTTTTCTTTTCCAGCTTGCCCTCATGCAAAGGCAAGGTTAGCTATGCCCGTCCGATGATCTTTTGGTGTTTGTTTTTCCCTTCCAGCCTTGCACCGACGATTTTGGTCAGTATACTATCAAGCCACGAGAAGTACAATGAATGGTCCTACAAGAGTTAAACTTTGGACCATTTCTTGAGAACGCACCAGAATATGTGAGACTTCAACTAAAAAAGTCTCCTATGTGGCCAGTTATCACAACCAGTGGTGAATGGTACCTAGGAGAGACCTATCTCTTCTAGAAAAATCAACAATCGGGGTCAAGAGTAAGAATTAAAGACATCTATGTCTCTTACTCTATAGAATCAATCACGCAAGCTCTAGGGTTGCCAAAGACCAAAGTAGATGTGGCAGAGATCTCGAAACAAGCAGACCCTAAGGTAAAAGGGGAGTGGATCAGGCAGTGCTATGGGGTAGATTGTAAGGAGTTCGGCACTCTAACCACCATGGAGAGGGTGTATTCAAAGATCGTATCTTACCACCTAAACCCAATGATGAGACGCAGCAAAATCACGGCCTTCTTCTCTTGTGCATGTATCGCCTTAAGTGGAAAATTTCCAATGAGTCTTCCATAATTGTTATTCTTGGAAATTGAAAAGAGGTTCGTCAAAAGCAAACATGGAAGACGAACTCTCCCCATCCCCTACCTAATCAGAAAGTTGTGCAAATGGGCAGGGATAGCATGATATGCCAATGATACACTCCGACATGCTCTGATTACCTCATGGAGGAAAATGATGAAGGATAGGACTCCAGCTACTACACACACTAAGGAAGAGCAGAAACCACCTCCACCACTTGCACAAAAAATAAGGTCAAGTTCACAAACTATTGCAGAACACATCCACGAAATCCAACAATCACTCTTGAGCTAGTAAGAGTAATCTGGAAGGATCAATGGAGGAGAAGACCCTTCAGTCTATCGCCCTGCAATGAGCCACCTAGAGCAAGTGGCTCGATCAGTCAATTTGTTAGAAAGAGTAGGGCCAATGTTCTCCGCCGCCTGAATGCAAGTGCCATCAAGAACAGATCCTAGCATCCAAGAGGTAATGGTATCAACTCAACAGCTATTCCATAAAATCTCAGGGAATGCGACTACCTTCTCAGTACGTCTGGAAGATGGCAAGGGGGCGACAGTCCTGATGATGTAGCACCAAAGGTAGGAGATTGTAGCCTAAGTGGTTGCTAATACGATTGCTACAGCTCTTAATGCACCGGCGGCACCTATACCAGACATACGTGGACTTCAAGATGTACAGGCATCCACCAGAACTTCACATAGCAAGATTGATGCAGCACAACATGAAGAACTATTGGACCAACTAGTGGGAATCGGGCAACTGCTTCTGGATGTCTTTGACCTTCTGGATAACATCACTGCAACCTAGTCGGAGCTGCTCTCAACAAGGGGTAAGAACCTTATTTTAGAAGGGCAACTTGAAGCTTTTCAAGCCGCTTGTCAACACTTGGCAACAGAGGTTGCCCAATTAGGGACCCAACTTGCCAATCCAGCTCTCCTCAACCATGAGCTCACCAAAGATGATGCTTTTTAACAGCTTCAAGTCAAACTTCAGATTGTTGAGGATGAGTGAGAGTTGGCGATCCTTGATAAGTCCTTGGTAGATGCTTAGGCATATCACATAAACAAGGACTTGACAAAGGTTCACTAGAAAAATGTCAAGTTAACTTCAGAGGTCCATCTCCTATGTTGAAAATGAGCACATGAAAAATTTTATTCACCAACAGCAGGAAGAGCTAGCCAGGGTGAATGCTAATGTGAGAAGGTTGGCCACTGAGAATCAAAATCTGTCCATGGAGGAGGTTCGAACCTTGCGACAGAAATATGCCATTGAAATCATTGCTTGGAAGAATAAGGCCTTGAAATTTGAAAAAGTCAAGAATCATTACAGGGACCAAGTGGGATTGCACAAGGAGGTGAATGAAAAAAAGATTCAAGTCACAAAGGCTAAGATGAACCAAGCGCTCTAGCTGCTCCGAGAAGGAGGTGAGATATGGCAACCTATCTTTGATGGGTTGAATGCCTACAATCAAGCTGAAATCCACCTTAAGGAACTTCAAATTGAGGAAATGATAGAGTATATGGAGCTTGCCAACCTTTGCTATGTAAGCCTGGCTATGCTCACAGCCGGGAGACTATGGTCTGAATTGGAAAAGTAAGTGGCTACCTCATATTCTCTATACAAGGGCGAGTTCCAAGTGCACAAAGCGATGAAACAAAAATTAGAAACAGCAAATGTGGAACTTGAGGTTCTCCACATGTGATTTGAAGGACAACATACGGTCATGGAGAACTTGACCTGTCAAATGAATGACTACCAGTAGGTACAAACATTAATTCGAGCGTTCGACATCGAATGGAAATAGTTCATAGCCTGGTTTGTCAACTTGAAAGAACTTTTCCCTGTGCTACCATGCCCTTGGGAGGTTCCTGTCCCAGCACACATTGGTGAAGCCGCTTGGACAGTGAATGTTCCTAGAAGTAAGGAGGAAAAGATGAGGGTCCTCTTGAAGGCTTTTCAGTTGCCTCCAGAAGTTGTAGCTGCTATGAGGTAGCCATCATTCATGCCACTACCACCACATGGGCCAAAGGCTAGTGAAGGTCCATCAAAACCACCGCCACTGGGGACGGTGTGATCTTCTCTAGAAATTTTTGCACCTTTCTACACAACAATAAATCCAGGACTGGCAAGGTGTTCAATTTTGTCTCTGAACACCACCATTTTTGTAATTTATCCTTCTCTGTATACTCGGGCACTTGGCGCATCATGTATGTATGTGTGTCATATGTGTCAAATCATGTGTGTTATAAATAAAAGTCCATACCTTCCAAATTGTAAGAGGAAATCAAGGATGAGTTTTTACTTAGTCATGGGGGTATGATGACGTGCTAGATGGTCACTACGTTTACTAGGCTGCGTATACGAGACCCCATATACACAGTCACGTCGATGTAGCCCCATATACGCAGCCTCGTTGATGCATCCTTCTATGCATTGACGTGGCCCTGTTTACGTAGCACCTGTTTTGGCCTATAAATAAGTGGGCTCCCACCACACCTAGGTACCTTTTTGGTAGTTGTAGCGAAGCTCTTGCAGTTTTTTTCCACAAGAGTTAGAATATTTTCCAAGTGCCCGCAGTACTTGTAAGAAAGGTATCCAGCTCTTTATTCAAGTGCTGATGTACCTGAGCCCATTGGTGTGAATGGTAATAAAGATGAGCTTTTCAATCATTCCTTGCAGCAATTGGACTTAGTCATTTAATAGTTTAATATTTCTATGATTTAATAGTTCCTTAAGTTTCTATTGTTATTATTTTAATCGCTATCGCTCGTTTATAGTTTATAGAAACCATAAGTACGACCATCTCGAACATAAACCCAACGCTTGGCAACCCAGCGACGCTTAATGTCTAGTAACCCAATGGTGGTTAGGGGAAGCACTTAAGATTCTTATAGTTGTTGTCTTAGATTTTGTTACCATGGCACACATTCAAATGTCTATAGGAACTAGATCTAGGGGCACAACTGTAGCACAACATAAAGAAGCACTAGATAGATTGGTAGATGCTAGGCCAATGATTCCAAATCTCTTTGACATCCTCAAAGATATCACTTCAACTCGATCTACTTTGGTTAAGACATGGGAAAAGCTCATCATAGCAAAAACACAACTCAAAGAGGCAAAAACATTGAATCAAACATTGGTAGCTAAAATAGCCCAATTGAAAGCTCACTTCTCAAATCCTACTATTCTCTAACCTGCCTTGATAAGGGATGAGGCCTTTGAGTAGCTCAAGGCCAAAAATTAGTACATAAAGATGGAGAAAGATAGGGCCACCTGGAATGCATCCTTAATGAAGATAATGCTAAATGGAGCAAACAAGGACCTTGTCCATGTGTCCAAAGAATATAAGGACTTAACTAACGAAAATAGAATATTGTGAAATAAAATGAAGCTTTATTACGTCCAAAGACACATAGGATCTATTAAATAGTGATGAGTAGTCGAGTACCCCTAACCTCAACTACACGAATCATGAAGCGTTCACACATGATCCAGTTGAATTCCATAGACTCTATAGTTTTCTAGTGCACTCGTTCTCTAGGAAGAAAACTAGGTGTTGAGAATTTTCATTATCTTCCCAACTATACTTGTGAAGCTCAAAGGTATGGTTCAAGTATAATTAAGGCACATGATTTTTATCATTTTATATTTTATGGTTTTGGTGCTTGAAATAAACAAGATAGAGAATAAAGTAATTTAATGTCTAATTTAATTTAACTGGCTAACTATTGTTCAACTAGTCGTAACATAAGTATTCGGTCCCACTTTCCATACACATCTTGAACACATATAATGTTGCTAGGTTACCAAGTGTTAAGCACTACTGGGATTACCAAACATCATACGCATGCTCAAAGCGATCGTACTTATGTGTTTATTTAATCACTATTTAGTTTATCTCGCGTAATTACTTAATTAGCTTAATTATTGAAGAACATTGAATAAATAACTAAAAAACATTAAATGCATGAATAAAACATTTAAGCTATCTAGAATACCGCAAGGTTTATCAAGAAGCTCGTCTTTATTGTTGCACACACTACCATACTTAGGTACAATAGTGCCTAAATAAAGATCTATACACTCAATGATTCCTGTTATGGGCACTCATGAAAATATTCTAACTCTTGAATGTAAAAATTTTAAGAGATTTGCTTCAACTATGACCAAAGATCCCCTAAACATTGTGGGTTGGCATGTATTTATAAGCAAGAATAGGTCATACGTTGATGGGGCCAATCCATGACTCATCATACCCCCATGACTAAATGATTCTCAAGTTCTTTACAAAATTGGGAAGGTATGGGATTATTGACTAGCTCTTGAAGCTACTGAAAAGCTTCATCTCTTATTATTTCAACGTTGAGGAGTGCGAGATCAACAAAACAAGCATGCAATTCAACAACCTCTACAACCAAGAATTGGTTTTGTGCTTAAGTTGTTTCAAGTTACCCTTCCAAGATGATAGATTTTCCCTTTACTTCAAGCAGCTTTGATTAGGTTGCAGTAATGTTATCTAGAAAATCAAAGATGTTTGGAATTGATTGCTCAATCCCCACCAGTCGATCTAGCAACTCTTCATGCTAGGTTGCACTTAATTTTTTGATGAAAGTTCCTATGAATGTCTGCACATCTCTAAGTGTAGAAATGTCTAATACAGATGTCGTAGGTGCATGAAATGCCTCAGAGATTCTATCAGCAACCACTTCTACAACTATCTCCTACCCTTGGTGCTACATCACTAGTATAGTTACCCCCTCGCCCTCCTTCAAGCATATCAAAAAGGAGGCAACATTTCCAGAGATTTTTGGGAATAAATGGTATTGAGAGAGAAACACTGTCACCTCCCAGGCACTGGGATTTGACCTCATTGGGCTAAAAAGATTGGTCCACCTCCTTACATGTGACTAATTGTTCAAGCCACTTTGTTGAGGTGACTCATCATAGGTTGGTACACATCATTGGCACCATTTCCCAGAAACTCTTTTTGTTTGAAACATGCACTATCTAGGTTTAGTGAACATTATTAACATCGTTGGATGAACCTTAAGGTCAACATCATTCTCATAATAAATATAATTACATGAGCACATTGATATTTTATTTATCTTGCACAATGTCTTCTTCTCACACACATGATGATGCTAAATTGCTAGTCCCTCAAGAATGCAAGGTTGTATACACTTATCCAGATGAGTATGTCCTTGACTTCACCTTCATCTTGCATCATGATGAACAACTATGATGGCTTGATATGGAAGGCAACATTGTAATGCCTCTCAATCAATCTATGCCTGTGATGCTACTTCAAACTCTTAAGAAGTTAGGCATCCAAGATCTTCAAAAGGAGTACGTTGTGCATGATTATGACTATTGAAAGTACTATCTCACTAAAACACAGGACAGGAGAGATCAACACTAGGAGAAGCACCATGAGTTTGTGAAGGGGAAACGATTCATCAATTCTTTGTTCTTGCTTAATCAAGATGACAATGAGGATCCTTCCTTTGAGGGCTGTCAACATGAAAATTCTCCAACCCTTGTTACTGGTGATGGGGTTGTGGCCCTAAATTTATGGTCCACTATCAACAATCCAAGTTCAAGTTAAGATGGCACTCAAGGGAGGGGCTCGCATAAGCATTAAGATGATCAGACAGCTGACGAATGTGGTTATCACAACCGAAGGGGAGTTGGTAGACACCATGTTGATGGTAATCCTCTTTGCTCTTTGTCCTCTCTAGCTAAATCTAAAAATCTTCTAGTTTTGATAAAATCCACTAGAGAAATAATCGAGATGAAGGTGACCAATGGGAAAACAAGAGCATAGAGTCCACCATGAAAGAAGAGGTAGCAAAGACCATCATCGATGTCATCAACATAATGACGATGATGAATCTTTGTTGGCAACTCAAAGCATGCTTAACATTGTAGAGGTATTCAAGATCCCAACCAAGCATGTGAAAGATAGTCGAATCAAGTGCTTAGACATGAACAATATTCCAAGATTTAAGGGGAGATGTAACTTTGATCTACAAAACCATCTACAAGCTCTTCATGATTCCTACACGTTATAAAACATATAAAATGATTAGCATAAATTAAAGTTATTCCCTAGGACACTCATCAAAGAGGAAGAAAGCTCGTATTGATCCTTGAAACCAAAATTCATTTGTAGATGGAGTACCATGCTAGAGCTATTTAATGTTAAATACTAGACATACCCCATAGTGTCTAATCTGAGAAGGCAAATCCAAGGCTAGAAATAGGGAACACATGAACCCTTGGATGCAACCATGGGTAGATATTATTCTCTCTTACATCAATACCCTAGCCATGGTTATTCTCAGAGGAAATAGCTCCATGACATCATAGATGGGTTTAGAGTAAAAACCAAAAGAACTCTTGGGGTTTATGCCCAAGGGAGATTGTCCAAACTAAGAGCTCATCAAATCCAAAGGCTGATAGAGCAAGAAGAAAAAGAAGAAGGTGAGTTGTGAAAGAGGAAAAGTGCAAAAGAATATAATAGGATCATTGCATCAGAAAAAGAGAGGTTCAATTCTATGACAAGGAGGAGTCACCACTTGACAAGGTGGTGAATAGGAAACCTTGCCCATCCAAAAATTTGTTTTTGATATTTCGACAAAGGTTGATAAGCTATGGGACTCTTTGGATGAAAAATTCCAAACTACTATAAATATTATTGAAGAATCCAAAGAGCAAAATAGTGATCGTGACCATAGGAGGTAGAAAGAAGCCGAATGTGCCTACCAAAGAGGTAAGGGCAAAGCTGTTGCAGTAGAAGAAGTTCTAGAAATAGACTCTAATGATCATGTTGGATGTGAAATTTTTCAATATGAACATCCTAAGATATGTTACTCTATGGTTTCACACTTACAAGAGTCTAGGTTGTATGTGTTGAATCCTCAACTAGCAAGGAGGTAAGTACCCAGACGATTTCCTTATCCTCGAGACAATCCAAAGTAGTTCCACCAGCAATAATAAGCTTACTATCCAAGTGGAGCTCCACCACAACCGTATGAGTAATACTAGTAGTCACAACAACCACAGTTGTGGGGGATACCACCACTGAGACAATAGTACCCTTATAGGCAACCAGATCTATACGGGTACTATGTTCAACAACCTATTTTTCCACGTGGCTCTACCAACCATGCCTCATTCCAACATCACTATCATCCTCCAAAGTATCATCAAACTCATTTACCATCTACTTGAAGGAAGCTCCAATATCCATACCATCCTTCGCATCTGTCTGCACAGATCCCTCCACCCTCAACCTAGCTACCTCCTACTTTATCTATGCAGGGGAAAATTCCCCCATAGTTATAACAATGAAATGTTATGAGGGTTGTAAATTTACAACTGGCCTTCCAATCGAGTGGTTCGGACCATAGATCTAAGAGATGACCATTTCTCTGACCTGATGGTCCTCCAAAACCCTCACAACCTAGTGCGGCTAGTCACCATGTATCTCTAACATCCTCATCCTCTACACTAAACACATTCGAGGGTCCTTTAAACCAAAGGTCACCTCAGATCCACACTGTGATGTTAACTCATGTTATCTCTAATTGGATCAAGGTTGGCAACCTTCTCATGAAGACATTTGACCTAGGAAATCCTCTTATTTACTTACAAATCATTAGATATGAGCCATGCAAGCCTCTTCTTAATTCCAGTTCTAGTGTCAATCTCATCTCCCATGACATGTACAAGGCCTGGAACCTACCACCTCTTAAGAAGAGCAATATCTATTTGAAATCGGCAAACTAGTCAATCACTATCCCTTTGGGATTAGTGGAGGACATTATGACTACAGTTTGTGGGTGGTCCTATCCTGTCGATTTTCTGGTGATCAAGGTAGAAAATTGCAAAGGGGACTTCCCCATCATTATGGGATGTGCATGGTTAAGCACTGTTGATGCAAGAATGGACGTTAGGGACCTCTCCTTGGAAATCTTGAAGGAGAATGAATTTGGATGACTCGAGAAGAAGCAAGTTCCATGCATCGTGTATAGCAATAACGAGTGCAATTATGTGCAAAAAATCTATTCCATTAAAAGTACATTCATTAAAGCATGCAATTAGTGTGCACATGAAACTAATATCTAAAGGTGCATGTATGTAGTAGCCACAAAATAAAAGGATACCTAGTGGTTGATAGCTGACTCTAATAGTAGCACACTATGCCTGAAACCTACTGAGAGCCTGACTTGTGCTTATGTTAAGGGTATGGATGAACTTGAGCAAGTTCATTGCCAACTCTCTAATGGTGAAGTTGATAATACTTGTTGGAGAGAGTTGGCAATCCCTGATAATTTCAAGCTAGAGCCCCTAGAGTTAAAAACTCTACCAGCCAACATGGAGTATGAATTTTTAAAAAATGACAAGCCAGTTAATCTTGCTCCTGAACAAAAAGATAAGTTGTTGAAGGTGGTTAACAAATGGCCAACAACCTTTGCTTGATCATATCCTGAATTGACTAAAATTGATCCATGGATATGCTAGCATCATATCTACACTGACTTGGCCATGAAGCCAAGAAGGCAGCTGTAGAGGGGATTGAACCCCAAGTTGAAGCAAATCATCAAAGAGGAAATAGAACAACTCCTCAAGGCAAGGTTCATCTATCCCATCATGGATAGTGAGTGGGTTAGCCCATTCGTAATTGTGCCAAGGAAAGGTGGCAAGTGGTGGGTCTACATCAACTTTAGCCTATTCAATATGGCAACATTTAAAGATCATTTTCCATTATCATTTGTGGACCAAGTGTTGGACATCATATTTGGGCATTGTTATTATAGCTTCTTGGATGGTTATAGTGGCTATAATCAAATCTAGATTGTACTAGAAGATTAGGCCAAAACAACATTCACGAGTCCTTAGGGGACTTTTGCATATTACAAGATGTCATTCAATCTGTGCAATGCCCCTACAACATTTCAACACCTAGTCTTTAGTATTTTTCAATAGTAGATTGGTAGCAAGGTAGAAGTCTTTATGGATGACTTCTCTACCTATGGGGTACATTTGAGTAAGCCCCAGATTTCCTTGAGCAAGTACTAAAAAGATGTGTTGAAACAAATCTTAGGCTCAATTGGTAGAAAATTCATTTAATGATGTAGGAGGGCATAGTACCAAGGCACAAAATTACTCAGGCAGGGATTGAAGTAGACCCTTAAAAGATAAGGGTCATTTAAGGAATCACATGCCAACTAGAGATAGTTAAAGAGATCTGATCATTCCTTGGACACATTGGCTACCACTGATAGTTTTTAGAGAATTTCTCTAAGATCACAAAATCATTGGTCGAGCTTACAAAGAAAGATGATTCATTCATCTAAACTAAGGAGTGTGAACATGCATTCCAAAAGCTAAAGAAAAATCTCATAGAAACTTCAATTCTACGAGCGCCAAACTAGTCCAAACCATTTCATATAATGACAGATGCATCTAATTATGCCTTAGGAGCCATGCTTATGTAGTTGGATGATAAGAAACATCCATATTACATTCATTATGCAAGCCAAAGCATTATGGGTGCACAATTGAATTACACCACAACTAAGAAAGAACTAATGGCAGTGGTGTATGCTCTCAAAACGTTTAGGCACTATGTGCTTGGGTATAAAGTCTTTGTGTACATAGATCATAATGTCATTTACTTCTTAATGAATAAGCCAACGGTGAGCTCTCATATCATACAGTGGCTCATAATCTTGCAAGAATTTGATCTCACAATGGTAGATCAAAAAGGGACTAAGAATGTGATTGTTGACCATCTCTCTCAGTTAAGATGGAATAACAAAGAGGAGGAGAGCCCACTCTCTAATTAATTTCCAAATGAACTCCTCTTTACAGGAGTGATAAATGACTAAGTTCCTACTAACTCAAAATGGTATGATGACATTCTCACTTACCTTCTCGCTCATAAGATGCCATGAGATCTAGACTTTAGGAAGAAATAATAGTTTTTTCATCGAGCTAAGTACTTCATGGAAATCAATAGACATCTTTATAAGCTATGCGTTGATGGCCTAATTTGTTGGTATTTCCTTGATGTGGATCAATTGTGCATTCTCTAGGATGCTTAGGAAGGCCCTTGTGGAGGTCACTATGCAAGGATGTGCATAGTCATAAAAATCCTAATGGTAGGATACTATTGGCCTACAATCTTCAGGGATGCCCACTAGTTTGTCCAAACTTATGAACGCTATCAATGAGATGGTGGGATGACTACTCGAATGGAGGATCCTCAATAATGAATTCAACCATTGAAGCCCTTTAACATATGGGGCATAGAATTCATGGGTCCCATCATAGCCATGTCCAATGGAAAGGCATACATCATTGTGGTAGTCGACTACTGCACCAAATGGATAGATGTAGTAACCATCACTGATTGTACATCATCCACTATTACTTGATTTGTACAACAATACATTGTAAATAGGTTTGATGTGCCATGTGCACTAATTTTTGACAATGGAACCCATTTTACAGGTTCCACCTTTCGAAAGTTGATGCAACACTTGAAGGTTGAACATAAATTAACAACACCCTATCATCTGCAAGCCAACAATTAAGCAAAAGTCACCAATAGGAAGATCACAGAGATCCTAACAAGGACTGTAAGAAAATATAGAAGAGATTAGAGTATAAAACTCAATGACATATTTTGGGCCTATTTCTTAACATGGAAGTTCCCTATAGGCTATTCTCCCTATGAACTGGTGTACGGAAAACTTCCAACACTTCCAATTCAATCTGAGCTTCATACACTTTTGATAACCTATGACTTGGACCTTGACCTGAGCCTAGCACAAAGAGAAATATTGCTCAACCTGAATGTGCTAGATGAGAACCAATTAGTGGACCTATCTTTGAATGAAGTGCACAAGGAATACAACAAGAAGCATCATGACCTTAGAATACAGAAATTAAAATTTCAACTTGGAGATAAGGTTCTCTATTGGAACCCCACACACGTACCTCAAAAAATAAAGTTCCAAACATTGTAGAAGGGACCTTATATAATTGACAAAACCTTTTCTTTTGGGGCCATGTTAATCTACAAACCTAAGAGCCCAAACAAAAAGCAGTTGGTCAACATCCAACAAGTGAAACCTTTCCTTGAGCTAAAGTAAGCCAGTGCGACTAATACCTCATCCAATGGACAACCACATGTTATATTCTGCATCTTCTTCTTTCAACTCAGTCATGGAAGAGATGGCCATCCATGCTAACCATGCACATGGCTCCTCAATTTTTCACTTTTTTTCTTTTACACATTTTTGTTTTACGCTTTGTTGATTTTTACCCTTTTTGGTTTTTCACTCTATTGATTTTCTTGATTTTTTGTTTTACATTGTTAGTATGTTTTATCTTTCTTGAATATTTTATAGTTTCTTATATATTTTACTTTATTTTGGTGTGACATTTTATTATTTTTGCTAATAAAAGTGCTTTATCACCACAGGAAACAGTGCCAATGTTGCTGTTTACTAATGGTGGTTTGTGCGTAATGTTTTGATTACTAATGTTTGGTTTCTATTTTTGAATTCTAATGTTTGATGACTAAGATATGGTTTATTTTTCATGGAACAAGTAGTGAGTCCATGTCATCCACCCATCCACAAACTCTATGGTTTTCCTTATTTCAGGAATATGCAATATCTTTTCATTAATAAAACTATAAATGAACTTGTGACCTTGGTAGTCTCTGAACTTGAAAGGATTCAAAGGTTTGAAAAGGGTGTGACTTCAAGGGGATTCAATACCCTTTGTTCCTTTCTACTTGCTTATGCGCTTTTGTGTTTTCATGGATTTCTTACCATTTCACAGTCCAATGTCAAAAAGTTGACGTAAGTCTTTACATGGTGTGGTTTCCATCAAAAAACAAAACAAAACAAAAATACAAACAAGATGGAAATTCAAAGCACACTACTTAGACAGAATAATAGGCTACAAACCCTAGTTATGGGACTAGAAAGACATGTTACCTATGCCTAACTAAAGGTCCCCTCTAACTAAGGCTACTTTTCACTTCTTACTTTCTCGACAACAATGCCAATGATGAGTTGAGCACCCCTATGCTCAACCATATGAATCATGAAGCGTTCACATGTGATCTANAGCACCCCTATGCTCAACCATATGAATCATGAAGCGTTCACATGTGATCTGGTCAAATTCCATAAACACTATAGTTTTTTGGTGCACTATAGAAATAAATAGGATAGAGAATAAAGTAATCTACTTTAAATAAATAGGATAGAGAATAAAGTAATCTACTTTAATCTAATTGGCTAACTATTGTTCAACTAGTCCTAACATAAGTATTTGGTCCCACTTGTCGTACACATCCTGAGCACATATAACATTGTTAGATTACCAAGCATTAAGCATTTTTGGGATTACCAAACATCATACGCATGCTCAAAGTAGTCATAATTATGTATTTACTTAATCATTATTTAGCTTAATTACTGAAGAACATTGAAAATAACTGAAAAACATTAAATGCATGAATAAAACATTTAAGCTATCCAAAATGCTACAAGGTTTATCAAGAAGCTCTTCTTTATTACTGCACATACTACTGTGCTTAGGTACAATAGTGCTTGAATAAATATTTGTACATTCAATGACTCCTACTACAGGCACTCAGGAAAATATTCTAACTCTCGAATGTAAAAACTACAAGAGCTTCACTACAACTATAACCAAAGATCCTCTAAACACGATGGGTTGGCACATATTTATAGGCAAGAATAGGCCCTGCATTGATAGGGCTACGTTAATGCATCAAACAATGCGTTGACTAAGCCTAGTCGATGCGGCCTAGTTAACAAGGCCTTGTTGACATGACCAATCTGCAACTCATCAAATAGCTATTATATTTCCATGAAAAATAAGGATAGACTCTACAAATTAACCAAGCACTAATGAGAGCATAAAAAAATCATATAGGCTTTTTTGTTTTAACATTAAAACAATTACTCAAATGGGTAGCATAGCACAAGAAATAAATATATGTAACTCATCTTTAAAGGCTCCTAATTTACACAACCTACAAATGCACTCTTCTCGAGGAAGTTAAATCCATCTTTCACTTCCAATTCTAAGATGATGACAACTTAACTAAATCTTGTTAATAGCATTCTCATACTTGATGGGAATAGTAGCTAAGAGATAGCAAGGTTCTACATTTAGTTTATTAGATCTAATGTGGTGTAAAGAAAATTACCTCTTTTCTTTCACATTAGCCCATATTTGTGTTAAAACCTTTTGCTTAATTAGTTGGCGAATATGCTTAGGATTTTGCTACATGTCCTTCCAAGAAATATTCCATTTTTTTAATCATTGCATCCCTTGAAATACCAATCATGGTCTCATGAATCCTTAAGAACTATTTTAGAAAATTTGTCTTACCTTAAGATATGCAAGCTATGAGTGTGTGTAATGAATTATCACAAGGCTTCTACTTCTAAAGATAAAAAATCACATTCATATAGTACCATTGAGTAAGGTGTTTGCAGCTTCACCTTTAACTCATCAAGGAGAAAATTTTTTTACACTCTTTTAATATCTTTCCAAGGTTTAGCATTGAATCTAAGTTCCCAAACAACACATCCATATAATACAATAGGATAGATGATAGTCTGAAAACTTTATTTTTTGACCTTCCAAGCCCAGAGGCATAAATCCTTATACTTGTTTTTGTAAGCATATAAACCCTTGAAACCTCCTGATATCTTTTCTTTGATGCACTTCCCCCATATGTAATTATTTATATAAATGAGACCCAAATATTTAAAAGAATCTACTATTTGCATATTAGTACCTTAAAAATGGAAGTTATAATAGTTATTTCTTATACCCCAAATCATCAATTTTGTTTTATCTACATTCACTTGAAGATGAGATGAACAAAAATAATTTTCTAAATTTTGCAACATATTTTGCATACCTTCTATAGTAGTGGAGATCAAAGCACCATCATTTGCACATAAAAGAAGATTCACTCCTTGGGATCCAATTTTGATAGCATGACTATCTTACCCATTACACAATGATTCTTGTAGTTCATCAATAAAGATACCAAAGAGAGTTGGAGAAAGTGGACAACCTTTCTTAACTCCAATTTTGCTCTGGAATTGAAATTTTTCTCTAAATTGTTGTCTATAAAAAGTAGAAAGAACAATTGGAAGAGTAACTTAAGCATTAAGAGAAACAATTGGTAAAAGTAAACATAGACATTCAAAGATTGGCAACTAAGAATCAAAGTTGATGGAGGAGGTACAAACAATAAGGCAAAAGTTGGCACTTGAGATCACCAACTAGAAGAAAAAGGTCCTAAAGTATGAAAAGCTTAAAAATTATTATGGGAACCAAGTGGGCATGTAGAAGGAGATAAATGAGAAGGAAATTTTACTAGCAAAAATTAAAATAAATGAAGCCTTTTTAGTTCCAAGGTAATGTGTAGAAGCTCATCATTGATGGACTTAATACCTACAATAAAGCTAAAATTTGCATTAAGGAGCTGCAAATCAAAGATATGACTGAGTACATGGAATTCACCAATATCCTTCATGCCAATCTTGTTATGCTCACTACTTGAAAACCAAGGCCTAAACTAGAGAAGTAATTGGCTAGCTCATACTTATTGTACAAGAACAAGTTCAAGCTCCATAAGAAGACATGCTAAAAATTGGAGATAGCTAGCACAAAGTTTAAGGTTCTCAAGGAAGAATTTGAGGATCAACAAATAGTCATTGAGAACTTGGCTACGAGAATGAGTACCTACTAGGTGTTGAAAGACATAATGAAGGTGTATGACCTTGAACGCAAATAGTTTGCTACCTAATTTGTTAATGCTCATGAGATGTTCCTTGCTTTGTCTTATTATTGGGATGTGCTAACAAGTACAACTTTAGGCAAATTGACCTAGACCATCAACAATCCTAGGACAAAGGAGGAGAAGATGAGGATCTTAATAAATGCATTTTAGTTAATGTTAGTAGTAGTAGAGTTGTTGCAACCTACACTAAGGCATAAGGAGCCATAGGAGCTACCACTACTTAGCACCACTTAAGACATATGCCTTGGTCAATCTTTTGTACATATTGGTGCAAGCCAACTTTTTTTGTAATATGTTTAAAATTTTGTTAGGTCAAAGTTGTAAACGCTCAAATAACTTTTGTAATGTAGCACTTCAGTTAGTCATTTAGTTTATTCACTTTGAGAATTTTGTAAGTAACTCTGTCCCAATTTTGTTAACTCAAGGACAAGTTTTAAGTCAATCATGGGAATATGATGAATGTTGAATTGTTCAATTACATTAAGGCATTAGAGTTAACATATGTCATGCTTCATCAATGCATCAGTGTTGATGCAGGCACAATAAATGCTTATAAATACAATTCTCCCATCACATTTATGACACCATTCGGTCAGTAGTGTAGCTAGATGTTATCAGTTAGTTTTTGTATAAATTAAAATTTATTATTGAGTGCCCATAATGTGAATCAAGTGGATTGTATGGAATTTTATTTGAATGATGATATACTTGGACATATTTTCATGGTGGCAATAAAATCGAGATCCATTTCTTTCATTGTAGCACATGGCTTTACTTTACACTTTCCTTAATTACAATTTACTTTAAGTCTTCTTTAATTTTATGCACATAGCTAATTAATTTACCTTTATCACACTTAACTAAATTACATGAGTACAACCAACTTCAAGCATAAAAATGTTAATGTTTAGTAATCCCAACAGTATACCACTTGGTACATCCAATAGTGGACACTTGGTAACCTAGCGATGTTGATGTATGTTCAGGATGTGTATGGAAAGTTGAAAGTGGATACTCCATGACTAGGCTAGATGATGAGGAGTAAAAAATTCCAAGGCTCAACAATACAAGTCACAAGTGCTCACATGTGATTAGATCATAATTCATGGATGGACAATGTAAGTATATTAGTGAGTTGATAATAAGTTTGTGATTGTTTTCTTTCCACTTAGAGATAGCTAGGTGCAAAACATATGGTTGAACTGTTAGTGAGGTATATGATTAAATGATGTTGATTGGCTTTAAGTATGCTAGAAGTAAACATAATGCAAATGATGATAACTTCTATTTCTAAGTGCAATAGAAATATAAAACTATTCTAGGGTAGTAGAAATAAGTATCCGTTCTTGGTTTTTCGTACACATCCTTGCCTAATTTATTGTTATTAGGATTACGAAGTAACTTTACTACTGAGTAAATCAAGCAAAGTCACTACTAGGTTACCAAATAATTATACTTTACCCTTGAAACTAATCATACTCACTCTGCCTTACTTATGAACATCAAAATATTAAATGACTTAGGAATCATAAATGACATAGTAAAAGTAAACAACATGAGAACGTGAATCTATTCTATATTAGATGCTACAATGATGAAGAACAATCTTAATCTTTATTATCGTTCATGAATTATATCCAAGAAGAATCCACTTGAATAAAGATGTTATACAATTGTAATTCACCACATTACAAGCATTCACAATTAACTGTAACTTCAATATAAAAAATTATAAGAATTTCACTAAGTGTTGGCTAAAATCTTATTTTCAATGTTATAGTGGGCTCATATTTATAAGCATGACCATGGCCCACTACATCATATCTACGACATTGTATATTAGGCTATAATATCACATCTATGATATCATAGTTCCTAACATAAAGTTGTTTCATCACTTGATTAAATTTATTTTTTTCTTAGATTAAATAATTTAGAAATTTAATATTTTAATATTTTAATAATAATATTCTTATCATTTTCCTCAATCACACTTAACTGTATGAACTAAGCTCTCACAAGTGTAATTAGGAAGACAACAAACAATTTGATGTTTAGCTATCTAAAGTATTTAAACTAGTCTTAGTCCATGGAATTCAATCATATTATGCATGAATGCTTGTGATCTATATAGTTGGTATAGGAGCTATGTTGTTACTCATCAATAGCCAACAAGATACATTAAAAAGTTTATAAAGGCTTTAAGTATGACTCAAACTAGCAATCTCTTGCTAACAAGGCAATGAGCTAACCACTTGAACCACCTCTCATTGGCTAAATTACATTACATTACATTAGGGGTGTTGGAACCTAAAATAAGTGAAACATAGGTACACCCCAAGAGTTATAGAAGTTTATAACTCAATGCTACCTAGGAGAGTCAAACATGTGAGGTTACTAGGCCAAAACCCGTACCACTAACCTAAATTACATTACATTACATTAATGGTGTTGGAACCCAAAATAAGTGAAACATATGTACATCCTAAAATTTATAGAAGTTTATAACTTAGTACTAACTAGGAGAATTGAACTTGTGATCTAGGGTTACTAGGCTAAGACTCATACCACTAGGCTAAATTACATTACATTATGTTAGATGGAAATTTACCATGATTATAAAATATGCAACCTCTATTAAGAATGATATGTAACTTAAGTAGTTAGATCATTGTTTTGTTAGTCAATAGGTTATGAGTTTGGGTCACATTTAGGGATCATTATATTCATCTATAATTTTCTTAATGTTCCTTGTTAGCTAGATGTGTTAGGGTATATCTATGTCAAAAATGTATCCAATCGGCTAGATGGCTTGGGGTGTACCTATATCTTCCATAACTAAATGGTATTACTAAAAACGTAAGTGAACTAATTTTAAGATACTTTAATGCATTGTATATGCATAACTTATTGTTTGACAAGGATTTTGAAGTTAAAAATTACTAGTTAAAATAATATTTGAAGCATAATTATAATCTTATAGTTCTTTTCATGTCTCGTGCTAGACAGATTATATGTTTAAAGAAAACATCAAACTAAAATAAAATGGGATGTTGGAACCTGAAATAATTTAAACATAGGTACACCACAAGATATATAGTCGAATTAAAATTTTATAACTTAGCATTACCCACTAAGATTGAACTTGTGAATTGGAGCTTCCAAATCAAGAGTCTAGGCTAATACAACATTGTTTATTGTTTAAACTAAAATAAAATGAGGTGTTCGAACTGGAAATAGTTGAAATAGAGGTACACCTTAATGAGTGGCGAGGTACCCCTACACTCAACCATATGAATACGAGCGTCTCACACGCGATTCGGACAAACTCCAAGGACTAAGTGCTTACGCGCCTTAATGGAACACTTAAGGTTAATCAATCGTTGTCTTCCCAAACTTACTTCTATTATCATGGTTGTATGGTTAAGTAAGCTTGAGGTACATGATTTTTATATCTTTTATCTTTTAATGTCTTATGCTAATAGGGGAAGGTGAAGAGAACTAAGTGACTAACTTTCATTAACTATTCACTAACTAAGTGCTAATTGTCCTAGCACCAGTATC
>MNCI01004119.1:3495-59280 GCA_015680685.1 Gnetum montanum | reverse complement strand
CCAAAAAGTCACCACCATTCCGAGGAAACGAGAAAGGAGAAAGTAAGAAGCANTCTTTCTTATTCCTTATCTTTTTCCATTCTCTTGCTACTAAAGGTTCACTCTCAGTCATGANCTTCTAAGGGGTGTGCTTTGAATTCTTACTTTTCACTTTTCTCTTTACTTTTTTTTTTTGCATGAGAACCACACCATGCAAAGACTTATTATTTTTATTAGCTCAACTTCCCAATAATGGAGTAGCATCAGAATGGTAAGGAAAACTCAAGAAGAAAACACCCAAGCACCCAAGAGAATGGCTAGCACAAATGCATCAAATCCCCTTGAAGTCACACACTTTTCAATCCTTGAGTCCTTTCGTAGTTCGAGAAATGCCCAATCACCAATCCGTTGATAGTTCTTATTATTGAAAGAAAGGGACTATACAATTCTAAGCCAAGAGAGACCATAGAAATTCATGGATGTATGGATGATGTGGACTGATTGCCTGTTATATCAAAAGAACCATACCTTAGTATCAACATCATAACTCAAAGGTAAAAACCAAATGTTAGCAGTCAATGGAATACAGTTCATACCATCTTCAAGAGCACTTATTAGGTGACAAACATAACAAAATAAATAAACACACAAATAAATGAAAAAATTATGAATGATGTTGCAAAACAAAAACAAGAAAAGTTAAAGAAATTTGTAAAACAAAAATATGTAAAACAAAAACTTGAAAAGGAACTGAGGGCCTTGATTGATTAGCATAGGTGGCCATCTCCCCCATGACTAAGTTGGAAGGGGGAGATCCGAAATAATGAGCGAGGTTGTCCTTTCTTCAATGTGTTATGTGCATTGACCTTTTTAGGTTCATGGTAAGGTTTGGTCTGTTGCACATTGACTAGTAATCTTTTATTAGAGTGCTTGTTTGAAGCTTTTAGAAATTTCTAGCTTCCCCCTATTGATGTTTTTAGGTTAAGGGTTGGAAGTTGACGACACTCTTGCTCCAGTGCATCTATGCTTTCAATGTGGGCACAAGTTGTTCCCCCAGTTAGTTCCATGCACGTTGGTGAGTTACTCTCTTGATCAGCTATCAAGGACTGGGTGTCTTCTTATTGTGTGGTTGCTACATACAAGCACTTTTATATGTTAATTTCTTGGGCACATTAGTTGCATGCAGGTAGAGTTGAACATTCCTGTACACAATCACACCCTGTATCACTGTATGTGATGCATGGAACTTTCTTCTTCTCAATCTTCCCAAAAGTGTTTTCCTTAGATATTTCCAGGGAAAGATCGCAGATTCCTAGGCATGCATTTATGGTACTTAGCCATGTTCTTCCCATTATTATTAGGAAGTCCCCTTTATCATTGTTTACTTGTATCACTAAGAAATCAGCTGGGTATGACCACCCACACACAGTGGGAATGATCTCCTCCACTAGTCCCAAGGGAATAGTGATGGATTGGTCAGCCAGCTCTAAGCGAATATTGCTATTCTTTAGTGGAGGTAGGTTCTAGGCTTTATACATCTCTTGTGATATTAAGTTGACTCTAAAACTTGAGTCTAGAAGAGCTTTACATGGTTCAAGCCCAGTGACTTTGAGATAGATTAAAGGGCTTTCGAGATCAAAGAATTTCCTGGGAAGGTGACCCTCCTTAATCCAATCAGTAACAGCATGTGTTAACATAACCGTGTGCATTGAGCTCTATTTTTGGTTTAAAGGGAGCTCTGAAGCTTTATTTGATGGAGAAGCGTTCAAAGGCTCAACTGCTTGTGGTTGTGAAAGCTTGGTTGGATTGTTGGTTCTGAAGAAAGGTCTTCTCTTTGTGCAGTTGTTAAAACTAGCAGTGGGTTGAAGGTTTACAGCTCTTGTAGCATTGTGTTGTTGCAGTTGAGTGGGGAGTTCCCCTTACATTGCTGGAGTGGATGGTAATGGAGCTATTGGTGTGAGGGTTGCGGATGGGTTTGGAGGATGGTATGTTTGTGGGTTGTCTCTCCCAGGAGAAGGAGTCCTATAATACTCCCTAGCTTGGTAGTGACATTATGGTGTCATGTGACCAATAGAGTCATGCGGAGAGATTGGCTGCTGCACGTAATAGCCATATGGATCCAGTTGCCGGTAAGGGTATTTTTTCCGTGGTGGTGGCATCCCCCATGACTATGGGTATTGCCACTGCTGGTGTTACTCAATAGGTTGTGGTAGAGTTTCATTTGGATAGTACATTAAAGGTTGGTGGAACTGCCTTGGGTTACCTTGGGGATAAGGTAAACCGTTGGGGTGCTTACCGTTTGTTAAGTCGTGGGTTAAGTGCATACACCCCAGACTCTTGTAGATGTGAGATTACTGGGAAAGATCCCTTAGGATGGTCATATTGGCATATCTCACATCCACCATCATTGTCCGTATCAGAATCCACAACCTCTTCGGTGATGGCCATTTTACCCTTACCTTTGTTACGTGCATGGTCCAAGTCCCTCTTTTTCTTTTTATCATAGTCACTACCTCACTCCTTAGACTCCTCTATAATTTTAAGAACCGTTGCAAATCTACTATCTAATGAGTCCCACATCTGATCTACCTTTGCCGATACTTCTATTGTTAGTTTTTGGAGCAGCAAGGTTTTCCTATTCACCATCTCTTCTAGTGGTGACTCCTCCTCCTCACAGAATCTCACTCCTCTTTTTCGGAGGGAAGGATCACGGTTGTACTCTTCCACACTTTCTCTGTTACGTAGCTCCCCTTCTTCCTTGGCTACTTGCTCTAAAAATCTGTGAACCTGATGGGACCTAAGCTTTGATAATCTCCCTTGGGCATACGTTCCAAGGGTTCTCCTGGTTTCATGCCTAAGTCCATCTACGAGATGGCGTAGTTAATCTCGCTGCACATAACCATGGCCTGGGCAACAATGTAACAGTGCATAATAACAGCCCATGGTAGCATCCAAGGGTTTATGGCTTCCTTGCTTCCATCCTTGGATTTGCTTTCGCAAGTTGGACACCCGAGAGTACGTTTGATACTTATCATTAAACAGTTTTAGCATCGTACTCCACCTTCGAATGGATTCCGGTTCTAAGGACTGATACCAACTTTCTACTTCTTTTACTAATGTCCTTGGGAACAACTTTAGTTTTTTCCATTCATTCTCGATGTTCTGTAAGGCACATACATTGTGAAATGCTTGTAAGTGGTTCTGAGGATCAACGTTGTATACCCCCTCAAATCATGGGATGTTATTCATGTCTAACCTCTTGATCCTACTATCTTTTTGGTGCCTTGTGGGAATTCTTATAGCCTCCATGATATCTAACATGCTTCGGGTTACGAGTAGGGGTTCTTCGTGATCATTTCGTTCATAGCATCTGTGATGTCTACGCGATTCCCTACTCTCCCTTCTTCTATGCCATGATTCTCTAGAGTGCCCTCGTCCTCATTCTCAACTCTCTCGTTGAGGTTTCTCACTTTGTTTTCCTTTATCCTCATGGTTAGGTTCCTTATGACTGCATCCTGATACTAAAGGAGAGGGTGAATGTGATGATGAAGATGAAGAAGAAGGAGAACCATCGCCATGACGATGTTTCCTACCTTCTCTTTCGTGGTCTCGGCCTCGATCTTGATTATGATCAGACTGCTCACCCTTATCATGTGTTTGTGTTCCCTTGTTGAACACTTGGTGTTCGTGGGGATCAGAACCAGGGTTGTGAATCGTGGAGTGAAGGTTCTAATACACCACCTCCTGACCATCGTTAGGAGGGGGAACATCATTTTGTGAAGAACCTATTGAAATAGGTTCACCACCCTCAAGTTTGCTTAAGACAGGCAAAGCATTATGGGGTGCTTTGCCCTTCAAAGATGTGTGATATCTCTCCTGTTGCAAGTCCCTTTGATGTTGTGCTTCTGTGGGATCGTAGTTCCTTATGTCATGATCACATGCAACATACTCTACATACAACTGTGACATGCCTATTCGTGCGAGAGCATGAAGGAGCATGTTAGGGACTGATCGATCTGGAGGTAACACTATGTTACCCTCCAAGTCTCTCCAACGCAGTTGTTCATCTTGATGGAGAATAAAGGTAAAGTCAGGTACATATTTATCGTGATGAATATATACCACACAGAATTGTTGAGGAACTGGCGGATCTTGGTTACATGTGTTGTGCCACCAACTGTCTCTTGTGTTGGTCCTAGGCGATGAAGTGCTTTTGTGCGAAGAAGAAGACATTTTTGTCTTGTTTTGTGTGCTAATTACCGTTGTCTTATTTTTCTTTTGATCAACCCTAAGGGTTCGTTCTAGCATCTCAACAATATGAATGATCTCCTATGTTCTACGTAGCGCACAAACAACTAAGTCCCTGGCAACAGCACCAATGATGAGTGGCGAGGTACCCCTACACTCAACCATATGAATACGAGCGTCTCACGTGCGATCTGGTTGAACTCCAAGGACTAAGTGCTTACGCGCCTTAATGGAACACTTAAGGTTAATCAATCATTGTCTTCACAAACTTACTTGTATTGTCATGGTTGTATGGTTAAGCTTGAGGTATATGATTTTTATATCTTTTATCTTTTAATGTCTTATGCTAATAGGGAAAGGTGAAGAGAACTAAGTGACTAACTTTTATTAACTATTCACTAAGTTCTAATTGTCCTATCACCAGTATTCGTTCCCACTTGCCACACACACTTTGAACCAGTGCAACGCTGCTGGGATTACCAAATGCTACTCATTACTGGGTTACCAAGCATTTCACATGTGCTTGAAGCGGTCATACTGAGTGCACTTAACTAGGAGAGTTAAGGGTTGAGAGAGATTAATTATCTAGGAAAGCATTTAAACATTTAACAATAATTAATTCCTATTTAGCTTAGTCCACATGCTGCAAGGTTTATCAGAAAGTTCTTTTTTATTGTCGTACACAAATGTGTGCTCAAGTACAATTTGCTCGAATAAAGATCTCTTCACTTTAAGGCTCCTACTGCGGGCACATGAAAATTATTCTAACTCTAGAATGGTAAAACTGCAAGAGTTTGGCTAAGAGTCTAAATCTAAGTGCCTTAAACAGGGAAAGCCGCTTCTTATTTATAGACATTGCGGTGGGCCGCGATATCGCGGCTCATCACACCTAAAGACTTATAGAAGTTTATAACTTAGTGGTACCATGCAAGACCTGCACCACCAAGCAAACACCTCATCGTTTAAACTAAAATAAAATGACTTTACATCCCAAAACATTATCGATTGCATGCTACAAAGCCCTCAAATTTCCAAAGAATAAACACCCACACATAGATTGGGACATCTGCGATTAATCACAAGATCTACCATAAATCGCGAGGTAACATTGAAGCCAACTCACAATTGGATTGAATATTTGATCTAATAAATTGTGCTCTATTTTTATTGATTTTTTAAGTTTAATATATTGTATATTGCTAATTCAGATGCCAGCTAAAAACTAAAATTCCTATATTTGATTTTCCACTCTAATGGAGCTCTTAGATGAAAAAAAATGGAAAATGCTACTACTAACATGAGTGCATATAAGTGCTCTTTTTTATAAATATTGATGATCCTAATCCTATTTTTACACCAATTTGTTTCCAAAAGGTTGCCAATTTATCAATCGGATCCCATTTTTCAATCTATGCACCAACATGCAAAACGAAAATAAAAACGGGTAGATAATTTTCAAATGTACCAGGGTACTGTTATTAGACGTCAACAAGCTTAAAATAAATGTGGAAATGTCGCAAGTTTGTAAACAGTAGGCAGGGGGACGGCTGATGCTGGTGACATGACAATCCAGGATCTCCAAACCATTTCAAAATGCACGCGTCCAGATTGTTTGTCATTTTTTGATTGAAATTCCAATAAGATCCAGGTCTGGTTTTCCGTTTTACAAGAAAGGAAGCTACAGAATCCAGGGCCAGCAAACCTTAAGTTGCAGCAGAAAAAATAAAGGATTGATTGTTCTAAGGGTTGAACTTTGAAGGCAGATTGTTTCATTTGAGAAAAAATTTCGGTCTCTGTAATTTACGTGCGCCTTGATCAAAATCTAATGGATGTTGTCTACAGATCCGCTTTCTGGTACCCCCATTCTCTCCGTATTGATTCTGTCAGTTGAATTTGTCACGGAATTGTTGTCGATTTGGGAATGAAGTGTCCGGTTTTGCGCGGCAGGAATTTCCTCTTTTGTTATTGTTTGGATAATTGCTGTGAGCGGGTTAAAGTGAGCCTGATCTGAATTTGCCTGATTCTTGGAATTTCTCCTTGCAAGGTATCGTCCTATGCCCTCTTTTTTACGGTTTGCATTAGTTGTTATAATGATTTATCAGTTTGCACTTTGCAGTTACATGCTTTATCTATCAGGCTTTGGATCCATCAATCACGCCTTTTTTTTTTTTTGCCACAGCCCCACGCATTCTGTGAAAATCCTTTTTTTTTTTTTCTGCCACAGCCACACGCATTCTGTGAAAATCCATTTTTTTTTATTTAAAATACATAAAGTTACGTTTTCAGGTGTTCCATGTGGAGCTGTTTGCAAGATGTCATTGAAAATAGTTTGCCTGGTGATGTGTTTAAAAGTACAATGTATCTGAATTGTGCCCCCTACCTTATTGGCTTGGAATGTATCTGAGTTTTCAATCTTAAGTTTATCATTGATAGAATTAAGTCTGCTACCATGAACGTGCCAGACTGAAATAAACTTTCTATTGTGCGAATTGTTTTCTACGCTAAAAGTCCTTGCCCAGTGAAATAGAGAATATTATTGTGTTTCCACCATACCAGTCATGGTTTTAGCCTGTATCGAACCCCTGTTATGATTAGATTTTAGATTCGTATCAGGTTGTGTTTGAATTTGTATTTCACATTTTAGATTTTCAATAGTAGCATCAACGGATTTAAGTAGTATTGCAGGACATGGAGGCTGAAGTTTTTTTAAAACGATAGGTAGACCCAAACAAACGAAATTATGAATTTAGGTGGATGACAACCATTATGTAAGATTTTTTGTTTTTTATAGCCCAGTGTCCAACTACAAGGTGGATGGTAAATAAATAATCATTGTCATAATGCTGAGCCAAGAGTTGAACTTTTTTGGCTGAGAGGTCAACTACTAGTTGGTTGGTCAGATTGCCCTAACTATGTAGGGCCTGAATTGTGCTGGGTTAATTGTTATGGGAGAACATAAACTCTTTTTCAAGAAAAAGATTCTCACAGCTAAATAGTAGATATACATCATAAACATATAGCTAAACTATTTTTAAAACTGACCATGTACCTAGATGGCTGATGATCATGCAAACAACATTTTATTTCATCCATTGTTTCCTAAACACTAAAGTTACCTAGCAATGACTGCTTGGTAGTCTGGTTACTGTAATTGTGTGTTATTTCAAAGCTATGTTTCATATCAGTTGGGAATGTGGGAATGCCGGAATGTAGGAACATGTACCCAAATGAGCTTGGGAACAAGAGCTATTTTGTAGGAGTAAGGGGAGATGCATGTGGAACATGTATGTTAAAAACCAAAAAAGGTATTCTGGTACCAAAATCAAATCTCATGAAAATTATACTGAAAACTGGAAATTTTTATTACGTCTGAGAAATCACAAAGGATTTGTTGGACAGTTACAAAGCCTCAACATATTTTTGATGAAAATTGAAAACGTCATTGATGTAATGCCCCAAGCAGATAAGGTCAATTTGAAAGAAAGCAATCAGCAGATTACAACTTCAATACCTTCAGTTCTCCAATATCAAATACAATAATTTTACTGAGTTATGAAAAGAGAAAATAATGCAGTATACTTGATCTCACATGGTTTTGACTTTTAAATTTCATCAATGGATTGTGGGACTTAAAGACCATTATTTGGAGTCATGCTTGTTTCTCAAGTTGTAAGCCTGGGCTTGAGCCTAGGCACAGCCACTTGAAAGAGGTTCAGTGTTTACTCATCCACTGATTCTCCTAGGAGCCTACCTTGGCTTGGCAAGATGAGAATTGAGCCTCTATCCTAATGGAATATGTGACTTAGTTTTGATTTTTAAAATCTGTTTTCAGTGATTTGTTTCTGTAACGTTGAAATTGTGTTTTTATTTTGAAACTCAAGTCCAGTTCAAGGGTTCAAAGTGTGTTCATGGAAAATATCCCCACATGTTTAAAAAAGAAAAATGCATAGAAGCTTTTATCCTGCAATGACGTCTGGGTGGTATACCAGTGGCATTCAGAGCATGCTTACATTCCAAGAATGTGTGGACAAGGAAGATTTCTGAGGGAGTGTACTACTGTGAAACACTTTCAAAGTTTGATTTTAGATAAAATTTGCAATGATTTGAAGGAGGTGCAAACACTAAATTTTCATGTTTGATTTTATCTATGAGCATGCATCTTTTTTGTTACTTCAGTACAATTATGTATGCATACTAATTCTGTTCCAGAGTTGTTTCATGATGTTCATCGATGACCTCTGTTTTTTTGTTTACTATGAATGGTTCACTTACATTTGTGATAGTTGCTTCTAACCAGTAATGACTACCAGGTTCTTTGTACTTCTTGACTTTGTTGTGAATTTATGTTTTGGACATGTATTAGGTTTTTGGAATTCTTCATTTACTTGATTTCTTGAGAGCTGTACATTATCGCATGATATCACTTTTACAAATGAGAATTTTAATTCCTGTCTAAGGTTCTGCAATAAAAGTTACCGTTTTTGCAAATTTTTAAGGGTTATAATTTTAAAACATTTACCTTATGTTAAGTCCTAACATTTCTATAGCCTGGTGGTCTATTTAAAAGGGTAAGTCACAAATGTTTTTGTATATTTTGGGTGTAGCATCGCATTAGATGGTGCATTTATGACGTATATCCATGTCTTTGCTTTTCAGTATATATCTGCACTTATTCTTGCACCCTTAGGATGGGAAATTTGAATGATTATTTTATTGGAATGATGGTAAGGTGCTAATTTCTCAAGTTTTAAGGCTTGGGTTCAAGCCTGGGTCACTTGAAAAGAGGTTAGGTTTTTGCTTGTCTACTAGCTCACCAGGGAACCCATTTGGTGGGATGAACATTGAGCCTCCAGGTGATGAAAAAAATTATAATTATGTTTTTACAATAGTTTTTATGCTTTGCTATTTACATGATGCCAAGCTAAACATATATTTTTATCATTTATAGGTGACACGTGTACTTAACCTTGAACCTAATGGTTACAAGCAGAATGCTTTAACCATTAATTCACGATTCACCCATTCTGGTAAAAAATAACTTTTAAATAAAAACAAAAATGATCATTGCATACTTGGGAACTTTGAGATGAAGATCTTCAATCAATAGTGAAATGTGCATGTGATTACTCAAATGAGCATATGTTGAAAAACTTGTTCAATAACTGGTTTATGCCTAATTGATATTTTTCTGTTATACTTAATCTAGAACGGTATAAAGTGTTACTTCAGATGTTCTCCTGGTCTTCTCGATTTAATTGTGAAACATGTTAGCTGGTAATCCGAAATTAGTAAAAAAAATTTCAATATCTACCAAATGGCTGTGTTTGAGTTAACCATAATGGTGATACTGAAGAATGTTCCCTATCTAACAGTAGAGTTCACCATACTTGTTGTTAGTATTATGAATGCATAGCTCAATTAACCTGCATTCCTTCATTTTCTGTTTTATCTCTGCTTTCTTGTTTTGCGTATTGTTTCTTGTCTTTATTTTATATTCTAGATACAATTGATAATTGTTTATGTCATTTTTGTCTTTGCATGTATCATAATATGGGAAATCTTATTGTATATGTTATGTATCATATCTTTTTTCAATTTCATTTCATGCTTTCTTTTGTTAATGTTCTTTATCTTTCACTTGAATTAAGGAAACATTATAATAGATATGAAACCTTGTGATGTTATTCAAGCAGGAACACAGTTTCCAAATCAAAGCTCTAATGTCTAATTACATATAGAGCTATTGTTTTCTACATGCATTAGTTATCTTTTGTGCAGGACAAGTAAACTTCTTGACATTGTCAGAGCTCAGCAACAAAAGAGGTTCCTTCTGCTCCATGTCTTTGAAATTTCAGCTTCAAACTCAACCTAAAAGATTGACCAAGGTCAACCATGAGTGGCTGGGTCACTTGTGGTGAAGTTTGAACAGACCATGAGTTATGGTGAACTTGTGGCAAATTCACTACATGTTGCCCAAACCATGAGTCATAGTCAGATTGTGGTACATGAAACAGAAAAAAAAATTGAAATGCTCAAACCAGGATGTACACAACAAGTTATGGTATAACAGACCATAGGTTGTGGTCTGATCATGGTGGCCATTCTGAAGGCTTGTACTTGCTTGTACTTCAAATCTTGTTTAAAACAGATCTACCATGAGTCATAGTGACCTTTAAAACTTAGGCCACAAGGGGATCATGGGTTGTGATCAAGGAAAAACTTGAAAAACGTAGACTACAAATCATGGGTAGTCATAGTGGGAAGAACATGACTTGTGGTGGGTTGTGGTCTCGAAGAGCACAACTCGTGGTGAAGTTATGGTCTGAGATAGACTTGAAAACAAAAACAATAGTACGTAGGCAGAGAAGACCGTAAATGAAATGCTTAGCCTTTGGAGACTCGAAGTTATGGTTTAAACAAACAAATTACTTCAAATTGATATGAGGATTCAT
This sequence comes from Gnetum montanum, assembly GCA_015680685.1. Taxonomy (NCBI): domain Eukaryota; kingdom Viridiplantae; phylum Streptophyta; class Gnetopsida; order Gnetales; family Gnetaceae; genus Gnetum; species Gnetum montanum. The sequence continues at coordinate 48,601 of MNCI01004119.1, read as the reverse complement.
AAAATTGTGCCACATGCACAAAATAGAGAGTTAGCATGAAATGTCATCAAATCTTCATAGATCTTCCTTCAAGCATGCATCCAATGGCCATCAAGCCTCCAATGTGCGGCATGTGCCCAATTCAACAAGATTTGTGAATTAAACTTCAAGTGGAACAAGAACCCCCAAAGAGGGCTTGTGGCGGGGAGGAAGGAAAGCACACCTTTGTTGGTACAATGGCATTTAATGAGGGAGACTCTATATATACTTGTTGGAAGGGGAGAGCTTTGCCCAAAATGACATGCTCTAACATGAAGGCCTATTAATCCCCCTTTTCCAATATTTGATTTTGCTCTCTTCCTTATGTTTTTTTGGCTTCAACACAATATGCAAACCATATTTTCTAAGCACACAAGGACCCAAACACGAACTTGAAAGACTACTTATGATTTCTGATGACTTCTACCATTTTCAACATAACTTCAACATGAAACAAAGACTCAAAACACAAGGAAACAAGACATGAAAGGACATGAAGGAGGTAGGAACACATTCACACTATACTCAACACACATCTATTTTCTAGTGCATTCTCCTCAAGTTTGACATGGTTATGATTTCCCTTGAAAAATCAGTTAATTATAATATTTTTAGAAAGCCTAACTTATTTGCCTCTGGTTCAGTCTTTCGTAACGTTTTAACACTTCCATAAAACATGAATGCTTGTCAAACTTTAGTTGTTCGTAATCACTCATTTTACTTTTTAAAATACTAGTTGCCCTATAGTTTTATGTGAATTCTGTGTGGACTTGATTTATGTAACGTTCTGCAATGTTTTTAATTTTAAAAAGTGTTTCATGTGGATCCAGCATATTTATGTAAAGTGATTTGTCGCATCTATATGTCAGTCTGCATTGAAATCACCCATGGCTACTAGGAGCTATGATAGAATTGTAAGTATTCTCTTTCTAAATGCAGCAATCACATTCTTTTTATTATTATACCATGAATGAGCCCATTTAAAATTTCATTTATTTCTTTAGGATTTTTATAAGAGGAACAGAGATTACAGTTCCCTTCTAGATGAAGATACTGGAATTAAAGAAACAAAGAAAGAAGTATCTAAGAACGAGAAATCAGCACCGTATAAGACATCAGAACGGCATGGTCATGTAGATAGGAGAGCAAAATTGAAAGCTCTTGAACAACAAAAGCTTAAACAGAGGTTTACTGAAATTTATGGACATAAAGAAGAAACTTTAAAACAGGATAATTGCAGTCAAAAACGTAAATTGGAAGAAACTACTACTGAGAGGCAGAAAAAGAGAATCTTGCAAAATGATAAGTATGCCATTTTATTTCTATCTTTACTCACCCAGATCTGCTTTTATAACATGTTTTTTTCCTCCTAATACTTTTATACGCAGACAGTTTGGCATAGAGTAGATTCGTTGGCTTCTGTGATGTACATACATTGAATGTTATGATGATAACATGATTAGATGTCAGTGCTTCAAAATTTGTTTCATCTTTCTATTCCTTTTTGGTTTGGTTCATGATTCTTATGCTGGTACAATGTTTCCTGAAGCTTTAAAAGCTGTTTGGAATCTCTTTGGCAGTTTTGGGTCTTTCTTTGGACCTTCAGAACCGGTTATTGCTAAAAGGGTAATTGAACAGTCTCGATCAAAGCTTGAGTCTGCACATATTGGTGCAAAGCTCTCCAAAGACAATACACAGGTATGCCATGCCGGTTCTTTTCATGTTGACCGACATTTCACATTTGAGGGCATAATGCGTTCATAGTTTATCTTAAAGCATGATTTGTTTCTTACTTCGGTTATATGAAAACATTAATGAGTTTTCAGAACAGTAAAGCACCTGCATTGACTGGAAAATCTGAAAGCAGAAGGCTGTCTGCGCCAGGTGCAAAACCAGGGCTCAAGCAGCCATTTACCTCAAACAGCAAAAAGCCAATTATTACTAGTGAGGTATTGTACCTAAAATCGTTGTTGTTTCAAAAGTAAAAATTTGTTGTTATATGGTAACTGGTTATTCATATTGAAATTTAGCTCATTTCTGCTTGCTAAACATTTTTGTAAGATGTTGCTTAGAATAAACTTCTAAAAGTCTGATCGGAAGGATATGATTTTCTTGTGAGCTATTAATCGTTTCTTTTACAGGTTAGGAAGAAAGCACAACTTCTTAAAGAGGCAAGGGATTATTCATTTCTTGCATCGAAAAATAGAGAAGCACAACTCCCTGCAACGTCTAGAAACGGCCTTCCTGCGAGTCATAGCGATAATGTTCGATCAGCACGAGTTGGTTCAAAACCATCTGAACCAACGAGGAAGCCAATTTTAGTGACTAAAGCAAATCCTCATGCAAAGGAGGCCAGTAACAAAGTAATGACCAAACAACCAGTTGCCAAAGGTATACAAAAGACACCGGCATCCAATACTCGAAATTCTAGAATTTCAGTTGATCCAAATAAAAAGCTTCCCAAAGTTGCATCTAATGAAGGTCGGGCAGCTTCTTTGCCATCTAATCCTAAAATTGACAGGTTGAGTGGTTTAGGTGAGAAAAGAAAGGCACCTTTGCCTTCTAACATTAGATCTGATAAACTTCAGCCTCGACCATCTTCATTAAATGGGCCAGCAAATCATGCTAAGTCAGTTTCAGTTTCCTCGAGGGCTGCTGTAGCCGATAAACGAAAGCCCATTGGAACAACCAATTTACTTCCACCCAAACCGATTTCAAAAGTGGCTTCTCAAACAACAACCTCAAAAATACCTTCAAAACCTGTTCCAAGACCTGCAAATGCATCACTAAGGCCCATAGCATCATCAAGGTCCCCTGCAAACGGAGCAGCAACAAGGCCTACTAACACAGCCACAGCAGGAGCAAGGGCAACTAACACTGCAGCAGCAAGGCCTCTTAATGCTGCACCGAAATCCCAGGTTCAAAATCTTCCTCATTTCTTTCTTTTCTTTTTATTTTTTAACTGAAATGGAAGCTTTATTACATCTGAAGAGGAAGAGGTATAGGATCTATTGGATAAATATTAGATTTTTCATTTTCATGAAAAATAAAGATACTCTACAAATTGTTCCTGTTTATATATCAGTTTGTTAGAAAATAAACATTGTTAAAGCTTTGATGAATCAATGCTGTAGGCCAAGCCATCAGTTTCTAAAAAGAGACCCAGCCTACCCGATTCAGAGGAAGATTTTGATTACCGTAGCATAATCCGAAAAATGTTCGGGTAATGCCATATTTCTGTCATCCAGAAGGAAATGACAGACTTTTTTGTAACATAATATCATGAGCATGTAAATTCAGGGCATAAAATAATGATAGATTGTCTTTTCACTGCGTTCTTGAAAGCTACTCCGACTTACGTTTTTGTGCTTTGTTATTCTTATCTCATCTCAGATATGATCCCACTAAGTACAGGGGTATGGATGATGATGATAGGGGCATGGTATCTGGATTCACAACGATACAAAGGGAAGAGAGAGCCAGGTAACTTTAACTCGCTTGCTTTTTAACCTTTGACATGGATTCTCTGATGGTTGTACAACTAGTTGGGAAAACTTGTTTCAAGCTTTGGTAGCGTTTCTTTTTGCCAACAATTTGGTATCCTTCCATTGTGTTGTCAGTGCAAGAATTGCCAGAGAGGAAGACGAGAGGGAATTGGAATTGATTGAAAAAGAGGAGAGGGAGGAGAGAGAGCGGGCAAAAAGACGCAGGCTGATGAAGATGCGGAGCTGACAAAAGCTGCAGCAGCTGCTTGATTGATTTTGATTCTTCAGCCTCCTCGTTGTTGTGGGTTATAAATTTTTGGAATTACGGTGCATGCTAAATATTGGAATAGCAGCTGCATTGTTGTTTCTAGAAGATGCTGTAAAAAAGATCATTGGCTTATGCTGCACACTTTCAACTGTACATTTGAAGGTTAAAGATTGCTGCATGAGAATAAAACATACCTTGAGCTCCATGATAATAATTTTTAATTGTAATTTTGGGTTTTTGGATTCATTTATCAAACATGCAATAGAGTTAATTAGATCATTATTTCAGCCTGCTCTGCTTTCACACGTATATTATTAATTATTGACTGCAATCCATTTTAAACATAAAACGATGATTTCAAAAGTTTAGATTAATGTTGGTTATCCTACTGTATTTTAGTTGTATTTTATTCTTAAATTTGAACAGATTTGGTGAATTTGTTTGGTCCTTAGTGAAGAGACTAGCCCACGGTTTGTTTTGAATGTGTTTAGGCGTTTTCTTTTAAAAAATGATTTCTTCTACTCTTAGGGTGGTTTTCTTTTTTAAACATTCTAATGTTGGTAATCATGTTTGACACTAGGCATTGGTGGACATGTATGGCAACATTTATACACATTACCAAATCGAGTGAGCGGTCCTAACTCTACACAGTTGTTTGTTTGGTAGCGGTGGTAGGAGAAGTTTTTATTCAATATTTTTATAATGGTCTCATGATTAACGGTACCATGCTTGATGTTTGTTTATGATACTAACGGTTTTAAATGCAGGACGTCTAACCTAAAAACTCGCTGGAATTTTAACCTGGAAACTTGGAACAGAAAATTCAACGAGTGCAACTCCTCTTTTAAAACATAATAAAATTTTCGGGTTTTTAAATTTCATTCCAGATTACCGAAGTAATCGCATGATAGCATGCCCAGTACCCTTTTTAACTTCATCTGCACTGGTTGCGTTTAGGTTTGGTAAACCAAAATCAAACATATAAATAAAGTAGTACAATGGTTTAAAATACAAACTGTACCTTGTAATAAATAATATTTTTTTTAACCTGCTAAAAATATTTTTTAAAAACTTGCTTCAAGTTCATGCTTAATTTGAATTCCATGTGCAAAACTTAACGAAGCACAAAAACAGCTTCGTTACAGGAATTGGCAGAAAAAAACATAATCCCCTCCCTCAAATCAAACTGAGGAAGGACAGCCCTGAAATTCATCAAGATCAAAAATGAATTTTACCGTGACATCAAACCTACAAACTTTAACAATTCTTAGCTACAAAGGAAAACAGGCAATACTTTGATGTTCAATACAGGTAAATTGTAATCAACCATATAGTACAATCATCACGAGCGAAGACTTAAGTTTCCCTTGCTTTTCCTCGAAGCTCATTTAGTTCTTTTTCAATTTCTAAATCCTTGAAAGGATAAAGTGGCCTGTTCTCGCTTCCTGGTGCTGGGCGACCTGGTGGAAGTTCTCCCTTCTGCAACTCAATTGACAGACAAAATTATCAACTTCCATCGAAAATCGATTTTCTAGCATATTCATGGACATCAGAATCGACATGGTTCATGAGTTCAACCATTTATTTCTGACAAGACATTCAATTCAACAAAGTAGCATATTTTGATTTTCAAACTGTTACTTCCAAGAAGGAAATGTTATATGCAATGAAAAGCATCAGGCTGACCTTTTGTATCCCAGATATTTCTTTCCTCAGGTCTGCAATGTCTCCATCTACAGAGGAGCCTTCTAGCATCGCAAACTATCCAAAAAGGAGACATTTTATACAAAGTTGAATTGATATGCAATAAAACATAACCAGAATTGAAGACCTATAACATGACAAACACGGAAACTCAAACTGTAGTATTTCAATTTCAATTAAACAAGGTAGTTTCACTAACCTTTCCTTCAAGCGTATCCGTGGTCATTTGATAAAGAGAATCTGCCTCAGCTTCCAATGCCATTACTGCAGCCATACCAGTGAGAATAAGTAGACATTTGATGAAATACCAATCCAGATAGGGCAGCCCAAAAAGGGGATGAGCAAAATATATCCAAACAATAAGGTGAAGACTTTAGTACATTTTATTTGAAGGTACTATGTTGTCGACAATTTTATGGCTGCAGATTAAGGATATACAAACTTGCAAGAATAATTATTGGTTGGAACTCTGGTTAGCTTGGTTAGAATTGCCTTTGGGCATAAAGAAAAAGAACAATGAAGAAAACTGCTTTAGGCGTATTAAGTTCCATAGTGTAATGCAGTAGTTTAACTCTGAAGGATCCTCCCTAAACAAGCATACCCAGAACTAATTTTCTCAACATTAACGTGAAATCTTTTTGGTGCTGACAAAATCTTGAAAATAGCTCTCTGTGAGAGGATCCATGTTCCCTTGAATAATAGAAGGTTAGCAAAATCATCAAATGCATTATGTCTATCATCTAATGACCTAGAAATTATTAAAGAATTATGTTTGTAAAATTGCAGAATTGCCCTGTAAGCGGTTAGTGTGAAAATTTGTTATTTACAGGATATTATAAACCATTTCATAACTTGAAATCCAGAGCCTTAATAGCAGAAAAGAAGTGAAAATGCATATCAAGCCACCCTCATACTTTCAAAGACCTTAATACTCCACCAGAGAAAGACGAATTGAAAATAAAAGTATTCACTTGCAATCCTGCATTTCATGCTGCTTTAAGAATTTAGTATACACTGTTCGTAAGACCATAAATGCCAATGTTCATGCATTATAGGTAGATGTTGTTTATCGAGCTCATTGCTCAGGTCTTGGTTCATGTATCAAATACACAGGGACCGAGTACTTATCTTCTCATGCATAGTATTGAATTTGTGAAGGGTATTAAACTATGAAACTTTAGAATCTGTTAGTAGTTCAAAGGAAGACTTCAGTCTATTTGGCCATATCGTGGACTACAGACACTACATAAAATGCACAACCTGTACAAAAGGGTTTGGTCAGTCTCTTAATTTGTCATTCTTGGAGAAGTATACGCCATGGAAAACTATATCAGGTCCATGGCAAAAATTGGCAACTATATTTAATGAACATTTTGATTAATTCAATGTGACAGACAAATCTCAGATGCTTTCAACTTCTATGTTTATCACTAATTCTTTATATTCGGATCCTAAAACATAGGTCAATCTGACAACAAATAAACATATCTCCTACATGGTGCATGGTGCAAAGATTACTTGCAGCAGAAATTGAATGTCTGCTATGTCTTGATAGGAAGAAACGAGTCGTTGATTGAGAATCACACTGAAACTTCTTTACGATGTCCTTGAATATTGAGGGTATGAATCAAACTTTAAGGGAGCATTAGACAACTTCATTGATCAGAAGGTAGTACTCATTTTAATTTTTGAACAGGATTACGTGGTATACAATAAGGACGATAAGGACAGTTACCTAGACAAGATCAGGAGACATTGTTATTTAGAACAGAAATATTGATTCACTGAAAATGTTTCTTTCTTCTTTCATGGAGTGTTTCTCAAACCTTCTTCCATTTACTGCATATGGCTGCTTCTTCCTTCATCCCTTCATTGTAGATAACATCATTTATTCTCCTCCATTCAATGCAACTGGTAGTATCTTTGTCAGTGTTTCACATGTTTCAGGGAAGCAGGGACATGGGGACGGAATGAATTTTCAAGAATGCCATGGGGATGCAACGGGGACATGAGGAAGGATAGTTTTGTCAAAAGTATTTAACTTTCTAAGGTATTGAAGATTATCAATAAATTTGTTATTCTTTAAATATTTCGAAATTCTGCATTGCAATATAGACAGCAAACAGCAAAGTGGTGTGGAAGTGTTTTAGAATAAAACGAAGAGTTGTAATTGGTACCTCCAATACATTTTGGACACCCAAAACATACTGGACGTCTCACCTGTATCCCAAAACGTTTGGGAAAGTGTCCCCATCCCAAGGACATCCCAAACGTAAATTTTTTTAGCAAGGACACATCCTCGCGTAACACTGATACTTGTTCATTGATTTACTGCAGCAGAATCACTTCTCTTTCTGTTTTCTTATTTTACGGTGGTAATCTCTACCCAATTCTTAATCCGATTCCACTCCTGCAAGGAGGAATTCAGAAGCAGAGGCTTGATCTATGATACGACAATGATGAGACTTGATCTATGACGTATAACATGGTTAATAACATGATTGATTGTCAAATACATGCCTTAAAATTTTCTCAGAAATTTCAAACTTGTAACTGTTGCCTGTGTACTCGATCTCAATCTCACCATTTTCATGTGTCCATAAATACTCCATCAGCCTCAGAATTGGTATTGCCTCTTGCTCCTACACAATTGCAATCATATATCCAACCAGACCTAGCCTTTCCAGCTTCTTCATGTTTGCCTCAGAAAATTCTTTACCTGACAAATTATTGACAACGCACAAGAAGCCACTGAATTCATACGTTTCTGACAAGTCCAGAGATGCAAGCACATTGGGCTCTACCAATTTGGTTGAATTTGGAATCATTATTCTTGATGGCAAAGCCCTACTTCCGACTCGGCTTCCCTTCTTTGCCATTTTCATCTCAAACATCTATATTTAATTACAATGCACAAAGAGAATTACTTCCAAACTTCAGACTTACCCTCTTCCTTGTTGATCTTACCCTGAATTCAACTCACTTGATTGCAAATTGAATGATTTCTCACAATGATGATTTTGGGCAGTTCACAACTTCAAATCATTAAGGTTATGGATTTTCTATCCCTTTGTCACATCCTCTTCATTATTCCTGTTACCATGAATTCAACTCTCCCTCGATTGCAAATTGAATGATTTGTTGCAATGATGATTTTGGGTACTTCTCAACTTCAAATCATTAAGGCTAGGGATTTTCTTTCACTTATAAGCATCCTTTGAAAATGGTACATTTCTATTAGTCATTGGATTTATCTGCGATTATATCTTTTATCACATAATAGATATGATTTCATTCATTCTCATAGAATAAGTGGCTTACAGATAAATCATGATTTTCATCCATAGCTGCTAGATATTAAGTTTCTTCTTCAAAAGAGGTCTTATTTCATATTTTTCCGTAAGTAATCATTCATCACTAACACGTTTTTCAAACTATCTTCAGGAATGTTATGACATTCAACATTAGGAAAGAAAGTTATGGAATTAGAGATCTAAAATGAACTAGCTTGCTTTGGGGGATGAGGGTTGCAGGTTTTTTTACATGTATGCTTCATAACATAATAGGAATTGCATAGCAACATAAAGAAATAGAAATGCAGACTTAGTACATGAAGTGGAGGGTATTGCAGCAACTCCAATTCAATTTTATCAAAATCTTTTTAACTTGGATCATGTTCCAGATAAGCAGCACATGGAGGAAATTAGACAGAGCATTAATCAACATCTACCACATGAGAGTACCCTATTGTTGCACCAAGGCCCTCCCACAGAGAAATTGAGACAGTGGCTTTCTCCATGGATTCCTTTAATGATCTAGGTATAAAAAGATTTTTGTTTGGCTTCTATAAACATTTTTGGAAAATTACTCAAAAGATATTTGAGATGTTATATTCAAATTTTGGAGAACTGGGAGGGTCAAATCGGAATGGAATGATACTTGGATGGTTCACTGCCAAAGAAAAAGGATGCAATTGATATTAAAGATTGTAATTGGGCCAATTACAAAAAGTGATGCCTCATTTAGTTGCTAAAGAACAAGCTAGTTTTAGAAAAGGAAGACACATCTTAGACCAGGTGCTTTTGGTGCAAGAGATTCTTCATTCAGTAAGAGCTTTTACAAGAATATACTGATTTATTGGGATGTCACGTAAACTCATTACCTACTATGTATGTGGGGCTTCCTCTCTACAAGTCATATGAAGAAGGAACTTTGGTGCCCACTACTTCAAAAGATTGATAATAGACTTGTTGGGTGAAAGGCTAAGTTGTTAACACAAGCTGGTTGTCTATAGTTCTACCTGTCCAGCTTTAGCTATTTATTACCTTTCTTGCTTTTATTGTCCTAAAACAATAATTTCTAATATTGAGAAAAAAAAAGACCTTTTTCTTGTAATCTAATCGTTTGAAAAAAGCACTTCATGCTTTAAATTGGAATGCAATATGTAAACCATGGACATATGGAGGATGGAATCTTAGGCATATACAAGATATTGATTATGCTTTGTTAGAGAATATTGCTTGGCAGCTTTGTGTCTCAAATTGACCATGGGTTCATGTGATGAGAACATAGTACTTGTATGGTGGTTTTCACTTTGTAAACATTCCTAATAGCACTCATCTCTCCCCCCATTTGGAGAGAGGTTTAGCCTATAAGACATTGATTTCATCGATATTTTTCTTGGTGCAATTAGAAATGAAATTGGCGTGATAGATCAGAATCCTCCACAAAGAATGCTTATATGACTTTACACCCCATGGAAAGAGTGCAATGTCCGGTGGATATCCAAAATCCCATTTTCACTCCTTACATTGATCTCTTTACTTGTACGATTCTTCATGGAAAATCACCCACTAGTTAAGACCTTGCACAAAAGAACACCATGCAAGATCCAAGTTGTCTTATGTTCTTCAATAACAGAAAATGCTAACAATCTTTGTATAAATTGCCCATTTATTCAAGAAATTTGGAATGAGTTTAAGAGTAGTGCTCATAGGTCACCACCTGCAACTAATTCTATTAATGAGTTTTTGTTGGTTTGGCAACGACATTATTATAAAGGACAACAAGGTAAGGTGTGGGGCAGCAACCCCATAGGCTATTTGGCTTCTGGTACGGTAGGAATGAAATTTTAAAGTTTTTCAACAGCAGTCATGGAGCTTGACATCGGTGTAGGTTGCTACGTTGGCTCTCTGGAGGGATGCTACAAATTTCAAAGGAGTTATAACTGAAACAATGTTGTTTCGTTACATTTCTAGAAGAGGAATGGAGATGGTGGTTTATATGTTGTTTTGTTCCTTCTTCTATATCTTTTTGATGACGTAGCCACTATAGATCCAAGGATGTACCTTTGATTAAAAACAAAAAGCAAGTTTTTCAAAGGGAAATTAATAATAAGGAATACATTATAAGATAATACAATGTGTGGCTAATTCCTCTTGCTTGAACAGAACCCATTCTTCCTTGCAAACTGGTGACCATCCTCCTTTCTGTTGTTCCATCCAAATCTAACTTCTACCAAAGTCCCATGATTTTGAAAATATGTTCATCCCCAAAGTATCTGAATGTAAGATCACGTCATCTTCATTTCTACATTTCTAAATTCACCATTTCCACATTCTACTTAAGTGTCCACTGTTCCTTCACCATTTTGTCCGCAGAATATCCACTACATAAATCAACAAAAGTTCTACCTTGGTAAAATATAATGAAGACAATTCTCTAGTGATTTTCTCCACTCATGCAGAAACCTCCAATAGATCATTCAGAATCCTCCTCTTCGCTTAAATGGCTACTTATTTTTCTACTCTGAATACAATGCACATTAAATAGCTGAAGCAAATTCAATGCACATTACAAATTAGGATTCAAGCATTCACAAGAAATCCAACATGTCATGATCTTAGAAGCTTATGTAGGATCGGAGCTTGTAATGTTACATAGATTTTATGATATCAAGTATACATTTTATACATAAAGTTGTGAAACAGAAATTGTTAAATCTAAAATACTCTAAAAATACCTTTTTCCTCCATCTTCTCAAAAACAGAGAGGGCACTACTTGTGTTAACTGTTCCTACCATTTCATTAACTTTCAGTGAAGTTCTGCAAGAGAAACATGTTGGACCATAATAAAAATAAAACAAACAAGCAGTTATTATAAATTATGTTTCTGAAAAGTAAACAATACAAACTTTGACAACTGAGCACGTGACTTCAAAAGGTCTTTCTTTGACTTAGCTTCCTGTACTTTGCTTTCTAACAGCTGGACACAAAATAAAAAAGCTAACAATGATTATCTCTAGTTTCATGTAAAAAGAACAACCATAAAAATATTCAGCAAAAATTCAACGTATCTAATTATTAAAAAAAAAACAAAATTCAAAATACATCTTACTACAAACATATCAAAATTTCAGAATGCCCGGAAGTACTGGTGCCCAAGGGCCCATAAAGACCCTAATTTGCTTGATTGTACAACTATATGGATCAAGGTGTACAAGCTGCCTTGGGCAGCTTGGTGAAGCTCTTTTTCTGCAAACCTTTGTGGGTTTCTTCTGCAACTTCATCTCTTTGGATAGTTTCACAATGTCGAGAAGTAGTATGGGCTTTGCCCTCTTTTGTGTGGCAAAGCCTAAGGGCACAGATTTGGTTACAGAGATCCAAATGAAGACTGCTGCTGGGATTGAAACACTTATTGTTGAATTTAAAAATGTTTACACTCCAGCCTGCAGCGAAAATGCCTTGGGTGGGGCTACTCTAGACAGGCCAACTTCCAGGAAACGACCTTCACCAGCCCAAACAAAAGGGTGTCAACTCTATGGAAAAACTAAACCACCAAACCAAGCAATGTCAAATATGAATCTGGAGGGTCATTAGCCTTATGGTTGAGACTCTCTCTCTCTGGAATGAGGTGCAACACAAATGGATCCTAGAGATTTTCTCAAGTATGGCTTACAAATGGATCCTAGAGATTTTCTCAAGTATGGCTTACAAATGGATCCCACAGATTTTCTCAAGGATGGCCTACACATAGATCCGAGAGATTTTCTCAAGGATGGCCTCAAGAGAGTGAAATCCTGCATCAAGGCATAGCTGCTAGAGGAAAAGTTTCCCTTTAAATTCATCAAATAGCATTGCTTGCAACAGTTGAAGGACATCCAAGACAGGCAGGAATAGGGGGAAATATGTCTAAACGAAGAGCCAGAGATCTTATGCGAGTTACAAAAGATACACTCAGATAAGATGTTGTACTGTAAACAGAGATCCTGAGTGACATGGTTAAAAGAAGGGGGAAAAATACAAAATTTTTCCATGGTGGCCAAGACTCTTAACAGTTCCAAGCATATCCATATGATCCAGATCAGGGAAAGAGTTACTGCCACTGAGGATGAGATTGTAAGGGAAATGGAACGCTTCTAGAAGTCAGTTTGGAGTAGTCGAATACTCCAAGGATTTTGGTGGATATTAAAAAAGTTTTGGACAACCATGATAATGAGGGCCTGGCAGCCCCTATTACTAGTGAAGACATTTGGGAGGCTTTTTCTAGTATGAGACCAGGTAAAGCACAAGCCTGGATGGGTGGCCCATCAAGTTTTTCCAAAAATTCTATGACCTATTAGGAAACAATCTACTAGATGCTTTTAACTTGATGTTGAAATGGAGCCAAGTGTGTAAAGAAATTAATTGTTCTTGGGTTATCCTTGTCCACATGCAGAATGACCTCATTGCCCCATCTCATTACAAGCCCATTGAATTATGTTGCATCTTGATGAGAGTTTTCTCGAAAGTGATTGTTAATTGCATGGCTCCTCTTTTGCATAAAGTGATCAAGGAGTATCAAGAAGGCTTTGTGCCAAGTCATCTAAGTCAAGATCAAATCATTTTCAATCAAGAGCTCATGCACTCTGTCTCTAAACGTAAATCTCCAGGTATGTTCCTATAGCTAGACATTGGCAAAACATATGATTCTCTATCTTGGAGTGTCTTGTGGAAGATTTTGCCAAGAAAAGTACTCCACCCACATTTTATTTAGGCGTGAATTAACATTCAAAATCCCAAAGCTTATTCCATGAACTTTAATGGTAAATTGAGGGGTTTTTTAAACCCACAACAAGGTTTGAGACAAAGGAACCCTCCCTTCACCTATCTTTTCATCATTGCCATGGATACAATGCACAGCTGTCTTAAGCCTGCTAGGGTTAGGGGGATTCAGGTGGTGGGGTATAGGAACTTGGTCAAACATTATGCAAATGATGCCATGCTAACCATGAAAGCTCTAATCTCAAAGGCCAAGTCCATCAACAAGGCCCTGCAAAGTTTGGAGGAGGAGCTTGGTCTGGCCATCAACTGGAATAAGTCCCCTGCACATTTTATTAATACCCCAGCATAGATGAGGGAAGATGTCAACAACATTGTGTGTATTGGGGCAAGGGGCAGGATGATTCCTACCTTGGTATATTGTGAGTTAATTCGAATCAAATAAGTACTTGAAGAGGGCTAATTCAGAAGATCCACCACAAAGTCAAATGTTGGATATCCAGGCTTTTGAATAGTAAATAGCGGGTCCTTTTAGCCTCCTCAATGCTGGCCACTATATCTAGGTATGTTGCCTCCATATGTGTGCTGCTAATGAAGGTTATTCAAAAGGTAAATTTTGTTATTAAAAACTTTATTTAGTCAAGAGAAAAAAGGGGAGCCAAAGCTCATCTTGTTAAATGGGAAAACATCTCTAGGCCCTAGCAATGTGGAAGGCTTTGGATTCCCAAATTTGAAGATTGTGTTCTCCAAGGCAATTTCATATTTTTAATGCATTCACGATCATGATGAGGCACTCTTGGTTAAAATCATGTCTCACAACTAAGTCCCTTGATCTTTTAACACATTATATTCTTGCCTTTGGACATCAATTTGTAAACATCAAACCATGATTATTGAGCTCTGGGTGGGCCAACGTTGTACTACTAAAAAACTAATTATTGCAAAGTATGGCAAAATTCTAGGATGGGATGTTATGTGAAAGGGTAAAAATATTTGGATGGTTATTAAAGAATGATACCATTCCTACAAGGTCATTTTTGATTCACAAAAGCCTTCCCATTGATGACTACTGTGCTATTTGAACAGATGGTGTAACCAAGACAACCAAACATCTTATTCACTCTTGCTTTTATAGATATAAGGTCTAGGCCTTTGTGGACATTTCCAACTCCCATAATTTCACAAGAGATAGCTTTTAGACTATTTTGGCCTAGACAAGTTGGAAGGCTAGGAATGGCTCTTGTTTTAGTCGATGCCACTCCCCTCACTACATGCGTTGGTTGCTTTTGCTTGTTGCATGTGGCAGGAGGTGTTGGATACAATGGAACTGACACCAACTTTCAAACCAATTTGTGCCCCTTTTATACAAAATCAGCGGATATCGGAGCCTCCTGGTCATTGTGGAGTGGAACAACTGTTTGCTGCTTTTACAAGGAGAAAGGAACTTCGACGCTTCCTCGTTCTTCTGAAAATGGAAGGGTTAATCCAGTGAATTCCATGAGATTCAAGTGCCTATTTTAAAGCAGGCAATTACAAATATGTTGAAGCTTCCTATGGAAGGTAAGATTATTTTGCCTAACACCAAAGGGTTATGAGAGGCAGTTGATTTTTCCCTTAGGGGGTCCCTACTTCTGTTGGTGCATAGGTTTTAAAGTCATCATTGCCACCGCTTTGGCAGCAGGGTTCTGAGGTTATGGAAGGTTTCCTTGTTCAATCGAGGAATTATTCAAAGCTTAATGATATGCATTTCTCTTCTCTGAAATGCCTCCTTTTGCATCGCAAGGTGAATATTCCAAAATATTTCCTGGCTTTCCTACAAAAGGAAAATCCATCAAAGTGTTATAATCAGATCTGAAAACACACTACAAATGCTATAGAGAAATTATTAGAACCCTACAGATCTGAATAAATCATTAGAGGCAAAATATTGCGCTGTAGCAAGTCAAGAAACACTATAAATCACTTTCAAAACGTTTTAAACTCTAGCAAACATTTGCTGTGATAACAAAATGAAAGCAAAATGAATAGCACAAGAACACAGAGAGTTATATGGTTCGGGCCCTTTTTACCCTACTTCCACAACAATGCTGATCTGCCTTCTATTCTTCTCAAATCTTCAGAACACAAGCCATCCTTGTAACTTTTCCAAACACCCAATCTATTATTCCAACAGATCTCAGATCAACACCAACAAGACTCATGTCTCCAAGGTAAAACCTTGATACAATGCTTTCACTTCAAAGCACACGCTAAAGGCTACCCCAAGCCTTCTATTTATGAGGAAACATGAGGACCAAACCCCAATCCTAATACATGTGGGATAAAACACATCCCCACATCAAATGCAACATAAAAGGAAATACAACAATTAATGTATTTGTCTTCATTTTTCCAACACAAAGCATTCAGGGCTCAATCTTGCCCTATGGACAATGAGTAAGATTAAACTTGAAAAAGGTAGGGTGACACCGGTGATGCCACCTCCTTAGTCAAACCTAGTGGGTTGCTTCAGGGTGGCCTATGTTTGGAGGTCTACTTGTATTTTTGCTACACAGACTAGGCCTTCCTTTTCGATAAAGGGGTATGGGCAGACATTTTCTTGAGGGTTAGTGGGACAAATAACATGCAAAGGGATGTGCCTTTGGGAGGAAACAAGCTGAACAAAGTTGCAAGGATGGATTCTACTTACCACAAATAGCTAGAACCCAACTTGTAGAAGGCTATTGAGGAGGAAATCTTCCACAAAGCCAAGGAAGATTAAAGTGAAGATCAAACAAGAGCTCTAAGCATTGGCAAAAGAGAACATTAGGGTAACAGAGAGAGAGCAGCTAAAGAATGTGCACAGGCCGAATTGGTAGTGAAGATTGAAGCAACTAAGAAGGTAGCTAACAAGAGAGCCAAGAAGATGATTAACAAGGCCACCGAGGATATTGAACTTTCAATTAAATACAAGGCAGAGAAGAGGCAGCAAATTAAATGGGAATTCATCAAGAGACAGATTAGAGAGGAACTAAGGAAAGAGAGCTTTCAGCAACAACAGGACAAGCAAAGGCAGTGGGAGGCTGAAGAGAAGAAATTCAAATTCAGGACAAGCTCGACTAGAGCAGGAAGAGTCCCTCCAAAGGCTTGAGCAGGAGGAACAAAGAAGAAGGATTAATGAATAAGAGCAGAGGAACATGGAGGACACATATTGCAAGGCTCTTAAGTCAAATGCCTGCCTTTGGCTGCAGAATGGCTAATGTCCTTATCTAGAGATGGAAATTAACTTTAATTCCAACAGTCAGCACATTCACACATCAAACACCAGGAGGCTCTTTCGCATCCAAATAATAATGGTCATGATCTTTCTAAGGAGGAAAGGGAGGATCATTTCGCCCAACTCCAGAGGCTAATGAGACACATGCTTTTATGCACTCAAAGGCAGACTGCAAGATGGTGGCCTTGCTCCACAAGGAGAATATAGAATTTTGCACCTTTGCTTTTCTACCCTCTCCAAATGATGTAATTTAAATAGTCAACTTTTCAAAAGTTTCAGTCAACAGGTCTTGGGATATAGAAGTCCTTCTAGTTTTTTTTGTATCAATTAACTCTAGGATAGATGGGGGTGTTTTCTACCCCATAATGTATGTCTGTTATTTTGCTGTTGGTTTGGGTGATATGCTTTGGGACAGCAATCACACACCACCCCCCACCCCCACCACCCAATCCGTTGGCCAGCAGTGATTTGTAATTGTTGTAAGTACGCTGGTCATTATTGACAATGAATGACAGCATTGTCCTCCCCTTGGGGTATAGTGGCCCAAAATGGACCAAGGAGTTCTTTATACCAAGCATTCTTCCAACTAGATCCAATCCTGCAGAACTTGGAATCAATGGGTGCCCAACTGTCTTGGTTTGTGTGCAGGAGGATAGTCAAAGCTGAACTACCTGTCTATGAATGGCTGGTAGATACTGATTGGTTGAAAGGACTGAAAGAAAATGTGATTCTCAGTAATATGATACCTGTGGGTTCCTTCCACCTCTTTTACTATTTTTTCCCTTTTGGTGTGAGCTCTGTCCTCACTCCCCCTTTTTTGTACACTTGTACTCTTCTTTTGTTAATAGAACCCCAACTGTTTCTCCAAAGAAAAAAAGGCATTTCTACATTGATAAAGAATTGAAATTTTAACAATATTACATATCTGTAAAACAAATAAGTTTGTTTATGCTCAGTTTTAAAAAAACAACTATGTAGTTAGCAAGAAGCAACTTTAGAGTCTACTGATCAGATGCTGTTATGCTAGACACTGCATAAAGGTAGAAATAGTTCCTTAAAAGACATTAGTGAAAAATAATGCAACAAGGTATCTTACTTTGGTGTTTGAGAGTAGCTTATCCACAACATCCTTTTGTTGTTCAAGTTGACTCTGTAAGTTCTTTGCATTTTCCTGAAAATTCACATTCAAATTAGAAAGATGTAAACATTCAATGATACAATGACGATAGGATATCACCAATAAACTGAAACCAACAATTAATAATAATAAAACTATAAAAGGAAACAAAAAGTACACAGATAGCATTTAGACTTTGCATTCACCGCAATTCATATAGAAATGTTTTTGTGCCTTTAAGTAAAGTACATAAGATGCAAGCCTGTGTAATAACAGTATAGTAACCATGACCATAGCTAAACATAAAAATTAAAATAGTGTCATCTCAATTCTCTTGAAACAGCCATATTCAGAATTTCAGATAAGCAAATATTGAAAGCAATTTTCTCTTCTTACTTTTTCTTTTCTTTTTTTTTCAAACTGCTTTTCTAAATGAAGCTGCCTCATAACTTCATGCTACAAAAACTCAGCAGTTTCTGTTGAATGCAAAGTCAAATGACAAAGTATTTTAATAGCCATGCTTTATGCCTGTTTCGATTTTAAGGTTACATTATTTGACAATGTTGAATGTGGCTAGGAAAACGAACCACGCTGAGTTATTTAATATATTGCTGCAAAACAGGGCATTCAATGTTAATGTGACTTCAGGATTATAATTATAAGTAATTATCTAAATCCTTTGTAAGGGTTTAGTTGTCAAGTTAAATTGTATTATGTGATTGGGTGATTCTTGGATGCAAGATTGATTCTCTGAAGTTGCTGTGTCAGCAGTGTGATGCCTTTTAATTCTTTCTCTTGAGGTTTGAGAATATCAGGGTTGAAACTCACAGAAATGTTGTGGTCAAAACTGAAGGATTGGAATTTTTTTATTTTTTTTCTTTTTTTTGGGTGGCAGGGGGGAGAATGTGGGTGAACGACAGGCCAAGGCAGATATTTCATATTTGACCACTGTTTTGCTTACCGTTCTTTATCATTGATACTTTGGCTTGCTTACTGTTCTTTATCATTTATACCTTGGCTTGCATGCCAATTAACATCACTGATGATTACCTGTAACAAATAGAAAGAAAGTTTCTGAAAATTTACCTCAAAGCTTTTCCGCCGTACAAGAGCCTCACGAGCAAGATTTTCATCACCTTTCTCTAGGGCAAGTTTTGCTCTACGATACCTAATCATATTTGCAGTAATTGAAATACCTTGCCAGTTAGAGTGTAATTTAAAAGCATTTTTAAACAGAAACAATAAAACCTGAACAAAAAGCTACAAAGTACACTCACCAATCATCTGAAGCTTTCGTTGCATTTTTATACCTGGTTTCAAGCTGTTTCTGAGAGGCTAGAACCTTACAGGTCAAAGGAAGCTAAATGGTTAATAATTTTTAACACAAAAGAAATAAACATAACCACTATCCCTAACTTCTTGAGCTCATGTTTCCAATTTAATAATCACTTTTCAAGGGAGAGATAATCAAGGCATGTAACATATTGGCTAAGGCACATAGCTTGCATTCTACATGTCATAGGTTTAATCCAAATAGGCCACTATTGCAATATATAAGCATTATGTGAAAAGCAAAAAAATTGTTGAAACTGAACTGCTCTAATAGATCCATTGAGTCTTAAATGTAATTTAAAACAGTTTCAGTTTCATAATACCTGTGCAGTTGCTTGCCGCATTTTTGTCAGATCATTATTCATTTCCAAAACAGCTTGATCAAGCATCTTCTCTGGGTCTTCAAAGCTGCTTATAAAGGCATTGGCATATGACTGTAATTAAGGAAAGAAATAGCACTTAGTTAACAAAGATAAAACTAGAACTATCTCAACAAATGTATTACAATCTGGTGAAATATCTTTCAAAAAAAATACTGGGAGAAAATGGTTTACAAATATTGCCTTTATTACTCTCCCAAGACGCTCAAAGAGATTCATTTGTGCAGCTATCGCACCACCACCTGTATAACTTTGATGTCCATGCTGAACCCATTTACCTTGCATAACTGCAATTCCATATCAATTTCTCAATGAATATACATGCACAAAAGAGTCTGGAAGAGATCTGCTAGATAACCAGGAATAGAAAATAAAAGTAAACGTAAAAAGACAAGGGAATGTTCAGCTTGCCAAAGTCACTGTTAGTTTTTCTAAACTATGCAGCAATTTCATTTTATAGAAGATGCATGCTTTTGGGTTTCGGCCATCTTTAATTGAAACTCAAGCATGTTATTTTATTTAGAAATGCAGGTTATTAATCAGCATACCTCTCACATGCAAATTGTGTACTTTACTATTTGAGTAACATAAGCATGGAAGGACATACCAGCATTTTATAAAGATATGAGAGAGCACTGGACATGGGATTGGTAAAACATAATACACAAATAAAATTTGGAACGCATTGTTAGGACACTGAGTTTTAAAAATTAAAAATAACCATATCAGGGAATGTATAAGCTTGGAAACAGAATCTGACTTACATAATGAGATTTACCTGTACAAGTTCTTGAAAATAATAAAATTTGAAACCTATATATATGGATGCCAACGGAGATAGTCAAGATAGTCAAGAGACTAAAGAAATTAAAATGATTTTTTAGGCAAGATTCCAAGAAGATGAAAAATCCATCTGTTGGATTGGGATACAGAATGTTCACCATGAGAATGTGGTAGACAAGAGCTTTAAAAACTAAATTATTTGAAGTTCACACACAGGATTATGAGTGAGAATTTTGCATGGGTTAAAATGATTACGAGCTCACTGCAAAATATTTAAAACCAAGTAGAATATTTTTTAAAAGGACTGCATATTATTGGTGCTTTGGCAACATGAAAAAGACTTCAAAAGGTCAGTACATGGATGAAAAATTATTGTATAAAATCTCAAAAAGATGATATTGGTTATGGAAAACTGTAAATCATTTCAAGTTGCAGAGGTATATGATACCTTACCCACGGTCAAATAGATAAGGAAGTTATTTGTTGGACAAAAACGGACTTCATTCCTAAAGGTTGTGTGCTTTTTGAAGTGACATAAAAAGGGAAAAACTTAACAATAGATAACGTGATGAAACAACAATGAATGATGATTGACAAATATTTCTATATGACTACTTCTAAAGGAAAATTGTTGTCTCAAGAAGGCTGACTTCAAATAGTAAGGTGACTCAGCCAATGCATGCCTTTATATCTTTTTCAGTTATACAAAGCACCAAAAAGCAAAATCTCCATTTTGTAAAAATTTGAACACTCGTTTTCTTTAGTTCACATCAATGTCTAGAACCTATCATAACAAGTCTTAGAAGATTATTTGTAAACCTTGGGCTGCTCATTGGGGGCTAAATCACTTAGAAGGGCTTAATTTAGTGCTTCTAAATCACTTAGAAGGGCTTAATTTAGAGATTCTAGGTAAGCTTGCTTGGCAGATTGTGAATAAAAATAAGCCCTGGATTCAAGTTGTAACGGCCAAATATTTGTATAACAAGGTTATTTCACTTAGCCTCAAGAATCATTAATACGTCTCCTTTTTGGAGAGGTAAAAAAAACTATAAAATAGTAGTATATTCAATGGGTAAGCACAGATGAAGCCAGTTACAAGACAAAATGCATTTATCAATGAAGCTATCCTAGCAACCATGAACTAGTCTATGGTAAATTGTGATGTAATACTCTAACACGAAGACTCAAATTACTTATAAACAAGGTTATATCTAATGAATTACCAAACCAAGCTTGGTTATGAGCTCTAGGCATGATTGCTTATGATGGATGTCCTAGATGTGGGATGTAGAAGATGATGACCATGTTTTAATTTCTTGTCCTTTTGCTCAATGAATTTGAAATCTTTGGACACAAATATCAAAAAGAAGTAAGAACTTTAATACTTCATTTAGAAATCCTCCACGGTAGTGGGATATTATAGGACTCAATCATTTAAAGAAACTTTTGTGGAAAACGCTCTTACCCTAGACTATGGATCTGCAAAAATGAACTCACATTTCAGTAAAATGAACATAAATGTGGGTCATCCTCTATCCCCTACCTTTTTGGTGGCATATTTATAAATGAATTGTAGGAATGGATGCAAAATGCATCTATTCATGTTGTGTCAGTGAATTGATTATTTTAAACATACTTCTCTTTGCAGATGATGTGGCTTCAATTGCGAATTCAAATACAAGATTTGTTATAATCAGATCTGAAAACACACTACAAATGCTCTAGAGAAATTATTAGAACCCTACAGATCTGAATAAATCATTAGAGGCAAAATATTGCACTGTAGCAAGTCAAGAAACACTATAAATCACTCTCAAAATGTTCTAAACTCTAGCAAACATTTGCTGTGATAACAAATGAAAGCAAAATGAATAGCACAAGAACACAGAGAGTTATGTGGTTCGGGCCCTTTTTACCCTACTTCCACAACAATGTTGATCTGCCTTCTATTCTTCTCAAATCTTCAGGACACAAACCGTCCTTGTAACTTTTCCAAACACCCAATCTGTTATTCCAACAGATCTCAAATCAACACCAACAAGACTCACGTCTCCAAGGTAAAACCTTGATACAATGCTTTCACTTCAAAGCACACACTAAAGGCTACCCCAAGCCTTCTATTTATGAAGAAACATGAGGACCAAACCCCAATCCTAATACATGTGGGATAAAACACCAAGCCTCCTATTTATCAGGAAACATGAGGACCAAACCCCAATCCTAATACATGTGGGATAAAACACATCCCCACATCAAATGCAACATAAAAGGAAATACAACAATTAATGTATTTGTCTTCATTTTTCCAACAAGATTTGCATTTTTCAAATTCTCCATGACCACTACAATCACTCTAGCATGAAAGTCAACATTGATAAAACTAAAATTTTGATTTGTGGTACTAGAAATAGAAATTGCATTTGTTTTATTGTGGCCACTGAAACCCTCTTTGATATATCAGACAAAGCAAGTTTCTTTTATGATTTTTTTAAAAAATCTATAACACAGTGCTACCCACTGGAATCAAACCTATGATGTGGGGTTTCCATATCAAGACTCTTACCACTAAGATAACACTTCATTTGTGAATCTTATAAATATTTGAGGGCTGAATTTATTAGTAATTATAGTTGGAATACTTTAATTGTTCATAGAGTTTCTAGGGGTATGTAAGTTCTATTTGCACTAAGAAATAATTGTAGCAGGAAACAAAGTAAACATTTTCACAGTCTTGTCCAATTTGTATTATTATATAGGTGTGTTAAGTGGAGACCTGTTTCAACACATAACTGGAATCTTTCAATGCATAATTAGAAAAAATTAGAACATGTTCAAAAACAGTTTCTGGTATATGAAATTCAAGAAAAAATACAAACTTTTTATGATATATTGCTTCTAGAAGTAGATTTGATACATCTTGAAGTTGAAACCCTTTGTCAATTTATTGTTTGTACTCAGAAGTTAAGCCACACAAAAAACTTCAATTATGCTAATGAGATAATGAATACTATATAAGAAAATAAATGGTTGCATCAAGGAAAATTATGGCTTCAAGCATGGAATATTGTAATGGATAATCCTCCTTTAAACAAAAGGTTCTTCCAGAAGATTGTGAAAGAGAGCCTTTACTAAACTCTAGTTGAATATGTTAGACAATAAATATACATTCTATTAGAGGAGGTTTGTTATCCAATATTCAAAAATATTTGTTCACAGCTATTCCTACTCATTTGAGAAATCAAATTGCTATAGCAAAAATGGGCTCTCATCATCTCAGGTTCACATTAGAATGAATTATATTATTAACTCTAAATTGTTGACTGTTTTCTTTCAAATTGACCCTTATCTCCTTGGACCATTACATCGATGATGTTTTCAACTTTCTTCGAAAATGAATTGAGACTTTGTTTCATTTTCCAGTTTCCATATAAATATACTTCCTTCAAGTATATATGCTAAAAGAACAAGGTAAACTAGTACAAAGTTGCAATAAAAACAATTTGCAAACAAATTTCAAACTCTATTTGTGGTTTATCAGTGCGATTTGCTCACAACAAAGAATCCTGAAATTTGCAAAAAGTAGGAAGCATAGAAAGTAAGCAAAAATATACCCAAACATCGCAAATCTAACTCATAAACAATTTTACAATTTCTTTATTATTTTGACTTTATAATTCGTTATTTACATCGTCCTACTTTATCCTATCGTCCTACTCCATCATAACAACTGTCCTCCTTTATCATATATGTCGGACCTAGTTACCCAAGTTAGTCATTGTAAAATTTTGATTTGGGCTTCATTCAGGAGGCTAGTTACCTAATTATGTTTCCAATAATGCCATTCCCTGTTCAACCGGACTAGATCATTATCCATAGTTGCTTTCATATAAGCACAGCAAGCCCTAAACCCTCTTGTCATTCACAAGTCTCATTTAACTTAGTAGTTGTTTAAACATTAATCCACCAATTACATTACAATCTAAACGATAGCTAGTAACTGAATCACACTCACAGGTATGGGAGCAAATGAACAAAGTGGGCAGCCATTCATTAGAACTAACATGCCTGATTGCCTTCTTCTTCTGTGAGAAACTCCGGAACGAAGAGGTCTGACCGTAAGCGGGACCCTGCGTGCAAGTGCAGCCCTCGGTACCGGTTTTGGAAGAATGGAAACCTTCGCTGGAACAACAGCGACTGCCTGCAATTTCATGCTCGGCGTAGCTGCTACGACTGAACCTGTCATGCTTGCTTTCCCTTTTGGGTATGCTCTGCTCTCTCTCTCTCTTTTTCTCTCTCTCAATCCAGACTTCCGTTTAAATGAAATGGAATGGGAAATTCGATAAATTGCTTCGAGTGGCCGAATCCGCAAGTGAATCAAACCTTGTGGTGGCTTGCGAATTGCCCAACCTAAGTTTAGGACTGTGTGCGACAATTTCTCGCCTGTTTTTCTTCTCGCAGATCCCCGATTCTTTCCGTAAAATTCAACAGACACATATACATCAGCGAGTGGCCATGGCTATCATCTTCGATCCCAGTTTTTAGAACAGGCTTTTCTCGCCACGAATTAGCTTCGTGAAATCCTTATCACATAATTCTCTCTAACAAAACCGTTCTTGCTGGGTTCACCTCCGGTCAATTTGTTGTCATGAAGTCGATGAAATCTTATAGCAGGTTATGTAAAGCTCCATTGCATAGGATAAAGTGCGAAATATTAATTATATGATTATTCACAAAATTATAACGAGATAATTTCATTACACGGTTTGCTTTTATAGCATGAAAGATCGAAGGGTGAAAGAAACTATTTGGTTATATGTAACTAGAACTGTGGGGGTGAGGGAGAGGAGGCCTTGAAATCTAAAATTTTGCTTAATAACATTTACTCTTAAGATATATAGTTAAATTAAAACTTACAACTTTACAATTCAGCATTGCTAACAAGGTCAAAACCTATAACTTAGAACTTCCAAATCAAGAATTTTACCACTATTTTAAGTTAGTATTTTTTAAAGTTA
Organism: Gnetum montanum; assembly: GCA_015680685.1. Classification (NCBI taxonomy): domain Eukaryota; kingdom Viridiplantae; phylum Streptophyta; class Gnetopsida; order Gnetales; family Gnetaceae; genus Gnetum; species Gnetum montanum. The sequence goes on along the minus strand of MNCI01004119.1, from coordinate 23,203 downwards.
CCCTAAGACATATATTTTAATTAGAATTTTATAACTTAGTATTATCTAACATAATCAAATCCATAACTTGCATTACAAAATCAAGAGTCTTACCATTAGGCTAAGACCCCATTGTTACCATTTTAAGTTGCAATGAGGTAGCCTTTGCAATCATTTTTTTTTAATGATGTAGAAAAATAGTTACTTAAGTTGCAAGAAGTTAAATGATCATCATCATGCTAAGTAGGTCGTAAAAACTCAAATCTATTTTTAAGTAACCACACTCAAATTTGAACTTAGGCTTTACGACCAAAGATAGAAGCACCTTACTATCATTACAAATAATGGTCCTTACTTAAGCTGCAATAAGTAAACTATATAATAAAGTGCTTTGAACACATTATTTTCAAGACATTTACTAAAACAAAGGTTTATTATAGAAGAAGATAATAATACCTCAAGTGTATTAGGATTTGCCCTCTTTTCAATTTTCAAGACTTTTACTAAAACAAAGGTGTATTATACAAGTAGATAAATGATGAGCGGTGAGGTACCCCTTATGCCCAACCATATGAATCACAAGCATTCACGTACAATTCGGTCGAATTCTGTGGATGGGACTAGTTGTGGCATCTAAATCATTATGCCTTGATCGTAGTTCGATGTCTTCCCACTTGGACAAGTGGTAGCTTTGTCACTTGTGGTTATGTCCAAAGCGAGGCATATGATTCTTAATGTTGTTTTGACCTTATGTTACTCCTAACGATAATAAATAAATAAATTATTTAAACTAATTAACAATAGAAAGTAAAGTCTAAACTAGCCTACAGGTGATGAGTGTCCATTCCCAGCTTGCCATACACGTCCTAAACCCATGTAACCACTATTGGGATTACCAAATGCTATGTTATTGGGCGATGAAACACCACAAAAAATTTTGGCTAACACTTGTAGACAGAAATTAAGCTAAGTCATGTTGGTCCTCAGCATGACCAAGCTTGAAAGCCTCAAAAATAGCCTCAAACGAAGTCAAAGCAAGCAAGTAAAAGTTCCCTGGGACCCACAGAAGACTACGATGACATCCGGCATCAAACTTGGCAAATCTTGAGCTCAAAATACTTGGTTTTCACTAAGTATGCATCCTGTACACTGGCCTACACATGCCCAACGTAAGGCCTAGCGTACAGCAACTTTCGGGGCTCAAAAACTCATCAAAACATGCTAAAGTAGAGCGTTTGGACCCCCCAGGACCTTCCCCAAGGTTCCCAGTAGGTCTCAGGCATTTGAAAATCAAATTTTGGGCTCCAAATGATGGTCTTCCATTCCTGTACGCCCAGCGTATACGTTGGGGTGCAGCCAGCGTAGACAGACTTTCGGGCCCCAGAAATGAGTCAAAACGTGCCAAAATCGAGCATCCAGACCCCCAGAACCTTTCCCAAGGTTCCCAGTAGCTCTTAGGCACCCAAAAATCAATTTTTGACCTTAAAATGAAGCATTTTCATGTGTATACGCTGGGTACATTTTTGGCTTACGCTGGCATCCTGTACATTTACGTCGGCATCCTGTACACTCAGCATCCACAGCGTATACGCCCAGCATATACGCCCAGCGTATACGCTCAACACATCAGGCGTATACGCCCAGCGTATATACCCTGCACTCCCAGTGTATACGTCCTACATATACGCCCAGAGCATTTACGCCCACCAGATACAGCGTATACACTCAGCGTATACGCCTAGCGGATGTAACATACTATACACTTGTAAATTTCATTCTTTTGCACCCGGTCAACGCATCACGTGTCACCCAACCTGAACCTAATGTCAAAACCTGTATAAAAGCCCAAAGTTTCCACAGCACCAGAGGAGGAGATCGGCAATTTTAAACAAATCGGGAGAAAGGAAAAGGGGACAAAAACCTGACACGCTAGGCATACATCCTGCACGCTGTGCCTGCAGAAATTCCCGGCAGTTGCCCTCATAATCTTCACCCATCGGGGCTAAATAGCTGCCTTGTGATCAATCCACAACTGCGTTTGGACCGGTGCACTCTGTAATCAATTTTCAATACAAAACAGTTTACATTTTGCACAGATTTATTGCAGTTTTCTTTGTTTTTCAGTTTACGTGTATAGGCTCATTTACATTATCGTGCTTGTTTACGGTTTACATTTAATGTGCATTGTTTACGTATAACCCAACGTGTTGTAGTGGCAAACGTTGGGGAAGCCCTTGTTTGATCCGCATGCGGACCATCCAAGGCACTCTGCCTTCGTCCGTTCCAGCTTGCCCTCAAGCGGAGGCAGGGTCGACTGTTCTTGTCTATGGATCTTTCGGTGCTCGTAACGTTCCAGCCTTGCACCGACGATTTCGGACACCACAGGCGAACCAAGCAATAACACTACTGGGATTACGAAGTGAATACATGTTTACACTTGAAACTGGTCATGCTCATTTTGTGAATTCATTAATATACATGGAAACGTAAATATTAACTAAGTACATGAAAAGTGAATTGCATAGAAAGTAAATCTAATCTAAGTCAAAGTGTTGCAATGAATAAGAATTAATCCTGATCTTATTACCATTCATGGAATGTGTCCAAGTACATTACCACTCGAATAAAACATCGTACAACTGACTCAGATCCACACTGCGAGCACTCATTAACTGTTTTCTAAGACTACGGAATAAAACTACAAGAGTTCAGCTACTCTATTGACAAAACATATGCCCAAACCGTGTGCCCAAGTGCTATATTTATAGGCCAGCACATATCTCGCGACATGGGATATTCGACATTGCCTTTGAGCCCCTGATATTAGGTGGGCTTCGATATCAAATATCCAATATCAAAGCTAGACAAAATACAATTCATCATACCCCCACAACTGAATGAAAACTTGTCCTCAAGTGAACAAAAGGAGGAACAAGTCCCTTACAAAAAATTGAAAATGATGGAATTATTGATTGACACCAACTACTAATTGACTTTGAGTGTCATATTATAAAATTTTATTCAAGTGGATGCATACAAAATAACAAAGTGATAAAAAAACTAAACAGACATTAAAGATTACAAAATTTGTAGAGGTCTTTAAAAATCTACTAAAGATGATTCTTCTTGTTGTCTTGATTGTTATGTCAATGCTTCTTTGGTTATGTAAAACATTCTTGAAGAATGGACTAAAATTTCTTGTCATCGTCCCATGGATCTAGTAAACATGCGAAGTTTGAGTTGCTATCTTATATGTGCTATGATTTGTCCATGGGCATATCCTTTGTTGTCCCCCTCTTGGCTTTGTTTTCATGCCTGACAAAAGACCTTCTTCCTTAGGCATTTCTTTTAGCATCATCTGTAGTTGCCAAAGGATCAACATTAGTTTTGATAAAATTTCCTTAATAATTAACCCTTTTTGAATCCCTTAGTTTTTGTTTAAGCACAAGGTGATGACAACATACTATGCCCAAGGCTATGAGGTAACTAAAATCATCAAGCTGTTCACATTATTTTGATCAATTACTATTAGTTACCATGATGTTCGAAAATAGGATGTTAGAAAAATTTCAAAGCAAGCATCCCTAGCCCCCATGACTAATAAGTGTAACTTTGGAAGCACACAAGTTTTCAAATAATTAAAACCAAAGGTTTGATTCAGAAGATGGCCAAGAAATATTGAACTTGAAGGATATTTTAATAGAAGGGTAGGAAAAAGTAAAAAAGTAGTTGAAAGGAATGAGAAGTAGTTCCAAAATTATGCATAAATTTAGAGAAACTATCATTGATGTTCTGGAAGATGTGAAGGTTAGATCAAAGCCATGATCAACAAAAGTTATGCAAATGGGTCCTCCCCAAAGTAGGCTCTTGTCATAATGTCCTTGTATAACCATTTTTATAGATGTTCATGGGCATTGGAGAAGTTAAATGTAGGCCATGCCTTTATTCCAAACAACACACAACCACCGTGGCTAGGATGTTGCACTATACTACACAAAACCAAAAGGCTCATAATCGCATGTAGTAGTGACGTGAATAATGGGATGAGAAGGGATTGCAAAGATCGAGATGTAAGGTACTTGACTGATGAACGACGAGGTACCCCTACGCCCAACCATGCAAATCACAGGCATTCACACATGACTCGGTCGAATTCCATAGACTGCAAGCACTTTGTATACACCAATACCCTAACTAGCAAAACCTTGTGTTAGAACGATTGTTATCTTCCCAACCTCACTTGTGATGTTTCTAATTGCGATGGTTAAGTGAGATTGAGGTAAATGTTTTTTATGGCTTTTTTACTTATCTCCTAGGATGTAATGCTTGGAATAAAATGTAAGAAATGGGATATTACGTAATCTATAATTATCCTAATCTATCTCTTAACTCTCCCTAGCATAAGTATCCGATACCATCTTCCGTACACATCCTGAGCATCCCCTAACCACTATTGGGCTTCCAGACGTTAAGTGTCACTCAATTGCCAAGTGTTGGGTTTATGTTTGAGATTATCGTACTTATAGTTTTTACAAGCTATAAAAGAGCGATAACGATTAAATCAATAACAATGAAAACTTAAGGAATTATTAAAGCATAAAAATATTAAACTATTGAATGCTCAATTAACTAAGTCCAATTGCTGCAAGGAATGCTTGAGAAGCTCATCTTTATTGCTGTTCACACCAATGGGCTCAGGTACATTAGTGCTCAAATAAAGAGCCGGACACCTTTCTCACACCTGCTATGGGCACTTGGGAAATATTCTAACTCTCGCAGAGACAAACTGCAATAGCTTTGCTACAACTACCGAAAAGGTACCTAAGTGTGATGGAAGCACACTTATTTATAGGCTAGAATAGGCTCCGCGTAAACGGGGCCATGTAGACGCATGGACAGATGCATCAACAGGGCCGCGTTGATGTGGCCCCGTATACATAGCCTAGTTGATGCATCAACTATTTAGCACTTCATCATACCCCCAAGACTGAGTAAAAACTCTTCCTCGAGTTTCATTACAATTTGGAAGGTATGAAATTCTTATTACAACACACATGACTTGACACACATGACACAACACCAATTTTACTGATGCACCAAGTGCTCGAGTGTACAGAGAGGGACAAAATACAAAAATGGTGGTGTTCAAAGAAAAAATTGAACACCCCAACGATCCTAGATTCTCTGTTGTTCTCAAAGGTGCAAAAATTGCTAGAGAAGATCACACCATCCCTGGTGGCAGTGGTTCTGATGGACCTTCACCAACCCCTGGTGCATGTGGCGGTGGTGGCATGGATGATGGTTGCCCTGCAGCAACTGCAACTTTTGGAGGCAATTGGAAAGCCTCCAAGAGAGCCCTCATTTTCTCTTCCTTGCTTCTGGGATCATTCATTGTCCAAGTAGCTTTGCCAATGTGTGCCAGGACTGGAACCTCCCAAGGGCATGGAAGTGCAGGGAAGAGTTCTTTCAGATTGACAAACCAGGCCGCAAACTATTTTTGTTCGATGTCAAATGCTCGAATTGATGTTTGCAGCTGTTGGTAGTCGTTCATTCGTCGAGCCAAGTTCTCAGCAACCTCACATTGCCTTTCAAAATGCGTGGGGAGAACCTTGAGTTCTGCATTTGCTGCTTCCAATTTTTGTTTTGTCACTTTATTCACTTGGAACTCCCCCTTGTATAAAGAATACAAGGTGGCCACTTGCTTTTCTAAATTAGACTGTGGTCTTCCAGCTATTAGCATAGCCAAGTTTGCATAGCGAAGGTTGACCAACTCCATGTACTCTGTCATTTCTTCAATCTGCAGTTCCTTGAGGCGGATTTTAGCCTAGTTGTAGGCATTCAACTCATCAAAGATGGGTTGCCACATCTCGCCTCCTTCTCGAAGCTACTGGAGCGCTTGATTCAATTTGGCCTTGGCAACTTGAATATGCTTTTCATTCACTTCCTTCTGTAATCCCACTTGGTCCCTGTAATGATTTTTAACTTTCTCGAACTTAAGGGCTTCACTTTTCCAAATGGCAATTTCGATGGCTGATTTCTATCACAAGGCATGAACCTTCTCCATAGATAGATTCCAATTTTCAGTGGTCAACCTCCTCACATCAACGTTCACCCTGGCTAGCTCTTCCTGCTGTTGGTGGATAAAGCTTTTCATGTGCTAATTTTCATCACCAACATTGCGCAGGTGATGAACTTCCATGGTCAACCTAACATTGTCCTGGCGAACCTCTATCAAGTCCTTGTTTAGATGATATGCACGAGCGTCTGCCAAGGACTTATCAAATATCGCCAACTCTCAGTCATCCTTAACTATCTAGAGTTTGACTTGAAGTTGTGGGAAAGCTTCATCTCTGGTGAGTTCACAGTTGAGGAGAGCTGGATCAGCAAGTTGGACCCTTAATTGGGTAACTTCTATTGCCAAGCATTGACAATTGGCTTGAGCAACTTCAAGTTGCCCTTCCAAGATGAGGCCCTTACCCCTTGCCGAGAGCAACTCCGATTGGGTCGCAGTGATGTTATCCGGAAGATCAAAGACATCCGGAAGCAGTTGCCCGATTCCCACTAGTCGATCCAACAGTTCTTCATGTTGGATTGCATTGATCCTGCTACGTGAAGTCCTAGTGAATGCCTGTATATCTTCGAGTCCATGTACATTCGGTACAGGTGCCACCGGTGCATTGAGGGTCGTAGTAATTGTGTCAGCAACCACTTCAGCTGCAATCTCCTGTCCCTAGTGCTGCATCACCAGGACTGTCGCCCCCTCTCCATCCATCAAGCGTACTGAAAAAGTAGTAGCATTTCTTAAAGTTTTAGGGAATAACTGTTAGGTGGATGCCGTTACTTTTCAGACACTAGGATCAGTTCTTGTAGGTACTTATGTTCGGGCGACAAAGAACATTGGCCCTGCCCTTTCTAGCAGGCTTACTGATCGAGCCACTTGCTCTAGGTGGCTCATTATAGGGCAACAGACCGAAGGGTCTTCTCCTTCACTAGTCCCTCTAGATTACTCTTGTTGGCTCAAAAGCAATTTTTGGATTTCACGTATATGTTCTGCAATGGTTTGTGAACTTGACCTCATTGTTTGCGCAGGAGGTGGAGGTGGTTGCTGCTCTTCCTCAATTTGTGTGATGGCTGGAGTCCTATCTTTCATCATTTCTCGTCATGAGGTAATTAGGACATGCCGAAGTGTATTGTTGGCGTAACATGCTATCCCTGCTCATTTGCATAATTTCCTGATTAAGTAAGGAAAGAGTAGAGCCTGTCTTCCATGTTTTCTTTTACTGAATCTTTTCTCAATCTCTACAAAGAACAATTGTAGAAGGCTCATTGGGAATTTTCCGCTTAGAGTAGCACACGCACGAGCGGAGAAGGCAGTGATCTTGTTGGGTCTCACCGTTGGGTTTAGGTGGTAAGACACAATCTTTGAATATACCCTCTCTGCAGTGGTCAAAGTGCTGAACTCTTTACGATCCACCCCATAGCACCGCTTGATCCATTTCCCTTTTACCTCAAGATCTTCTTGCTTAGAAATCTTTGCCACATTAGCTCCGATCTCAAGCAACCCCAAAGCTTGTGCGATCGCTTCCACAGAGTAAGAGACATAGATGTCTTTGATTCTTACTCTGGACCCCGACTGCCGATTTGTCTAGAAGAGGTAAGTCTCTCCTAAATACCATTCACCACTGGATGTGATGATTGGCCACATAGGAGAGTTTTGCAATTGGAGCCTCACCTCTTCTGGTGCATTCTCAAGGAATGGTCCAAAGTTTAACTCTTGCAAGACCATTCGTTGCACCTCCCTTGGCCTAATACCATCGAGACATGCCTGGGTCAAGGTGACCTCAAGCTACGACGCTATCGTCGAAGTCTCATCCCCTTGCGATTGTTCATTGGGGATCTCCTCTTCAAGAATCTGATGAACAAATTCCACATTAGGCCCTTCGCAGAGGGGGCCAGTTGCATGGGAGCCCTCCATGTGCTCTAGGTGCTACATACCTCATCCTCTTCCTGTTCATGGTTGCTTGTCCCTTGGTTGTGACGGTCCTTCTCCCCTTGGATGCCTTGGTTTCGGTGGCATCTGCAGTCAAACATAACCACTAATTAATATTGTGCATAAGTTGCTCAAAATGGCCCTCATACACCTTCTCAGTTTGACTAAGTTATGGTGTTGGCACATGCATCCCATTAAATTCCCCAGAGCATTAGTTGATGCATTAGAACCAAAAACAATAAGACATGAGTTGGAGGTTAAACTATTGTTTTGTTCCTTACCTTAAGAGGTGTTAAGTCTTTATTGATTTTAATTGTAAGTAATTAATTAATTTTAATAGACCTCACCCCCCACGATTGAGAGCATACCTCTGGGTGCTAAAGAGGGGAAGGATAGGTTGAGTAGGATGTGCGATAGACAACGTAAGTGCGTGGAAGAAGAGGCGAGGCAGAAAAAATGAAAAATCTCCCCCCAATTTGTTTGCAAAATGAACAAAAATGTAACGTGCAACAAGGGTATATATAGAGTTTTGATGTTGTATCGACGGGGCTGTGTATACAGGGCCGCATTGACACAAGGGGTTGTGCACGTTGACCAACGTTGACCAACCCAAAAAAAGCCCAAAAATGGATTTAAAACACCAAATTGGGATGGTTGAAGAGCTTGAGAGACTGGGAACTTGGTTGAGAGAAAGAGGAAGGTAAGTGGGATGAAAAAAAGGGAGTAAAAAAGTAGGAGAATGTTGTGAGAAAGAACTCCGTGGAGAGAAATCGAGTGATAGGTAGCTTGAAAACAATCAACCAATAGAATCAAGAGGATGGGACACTAACAAATGGGACCAGGGATATGCCAGTAGGTCCTTCCCATGGCAGGCAGTAGCCATAGTAGCCCTTGCATATTGTCAACACCGAAGTCCATGGGCCCTAAAGTCAAGGAATGGTAACTGCAAGTTAATGCTCTCATCCATGAGAACCTGTTGAAGCATTAGGAGTTCACGAAAAGCACGACAAACTATCAAAACATAAGGTGGATAGTGAGGTGAGTCATGGAGAGAAATGGGTGAAGAGAGAGGAGTGAGAATTGGAATTCTAATTATCGGTCACATGAAACCCCATGTGAAGTTGTGGTTAAGTGACCTGGTAGGACCTTTCCCAAGTTTAGACCCAAAACCAACCACATACAGTGACATCGCAGCAACATGCGAAGGCCCATCCACCCACAAGAGTACAAGCACCCACAGAGGACCACCACTCCAACATGCATGAGAGGAAGAAAGTGAAACGAGACTAAGTTAGAGGGGATGAAGAAAGTCCCATAACTAGTGCTTGTGGCCCATGAGAGGTGGTCTAAGGGGTGTGCTTTGAATTCCCACATAGTGATGATTTTATTAGTATTATTATTATGATTATTTTATTATTATTTTTGGATGTTGTGGGAACCACACCATGCAAAGACCCATGCTTGGTTGCATGCATTTGACCAAGGGGTGTGCTTTGAATCCTCATGTTTTTTTTGGTGTTTTTGCAATGAGGACCACACCATGCAAGGTAAAATTACCAAGGAGCTTCCTTGTGGAAAAGAACTTGGAGTGGTAAGAAACCTGTGAGGACATGCCCGCAACCCAGGGGGTAGAAAGGCTTGACGAATGGTGCATTGCCCTTGAAGTCACACCCAATTCAAACCATTGGGTCATCCTCGAGTTTGGAAACTACACAAGTCACACATTAATTAAAATGTTTTTAAGTGAAGGAGGTGTGCATGTGTCCAAAGGGATGAAAACCATGGAGGGGATGAATGGGTGGATGATGTGGAGTCATTGTCGATTTTATGAGATGAAAGTAGATGTAATTTCTAAGAATCAACAATGTGAGGGCGGGAGCGAGATCAAATATGTGGACCATTTCACGCGACCCATTGCAACGAAAACCAACTGCACCAGACATCGGATGACAATAAGACGATTTATTAGAAACCAACTAGAAATTAAATACACACACACATAAATAAGCAATAAAGAAATAGAAAAGTAATTAAAGAAAGAAAAAATTTAGTAAGAATTGGCAAACGTATGAATGATGCTGAAAAAAAAAAGGTGTAAAACAAAAAGTTCCAAAAATAATGAGGAGCTTAGTAGGATGGATCAGCATGGAGGATAGTCTCCCCCATGACTAGGTTGGAAGGAGGAGACTCAAAAAATGGNAGGATAGTCTCCCCCATGACTAGGTTGGAAGGAGGAGACTCAAAAAATGAAATGAGGTTGTCCCTATGATGATGAGGCAGTAGCACTGGTTTGGTGGAGTTCACGGAAAGGTTTTAATTGTTGTCGATTGACCAACTGCGTTCTCGTGGGGTCCTCAGGTTTGTGTATAAGCAAGGCCCCGAGTGGGAAGGTTTTGGAGACAATGTAAGATCCTTCCCATAGTGTTTGAAACTTGGTCAGTTGTAGTACATGTGTGGGGTTCTAGTAAAGTACCTTATCTCCACATTTAAATGTTACGTTTTGAATCCTTAGATCATGTCATTTTTTATTGTAGGCCTTGTGTATCTCATTTGCTGACAGGGCCACTAGTCGATTCTCATCGAGCACATTTAGGTTGATAAGTCATTCGTGTTGTGCTAGTGGTAGGTCAAGACCCAAGGCACAGGCTATAGATAGTGTTCAAAGTTTTGCCTGGATTGGAAGTTTTGGTAGCTTACCGTACACTAACTCATAGGGAAAGTAACCTATAGGAAGTTTCCAAGTGGAGCCATAGGCCCAGAGGGCATTGTTAAGTTTGGTGCTCCAATCCCTCCTATATTTACTGATGGTTCGAGTGAGGATTTTGGTGATCTCCCTATTGGTGACTTTGGCCTGCTCATTGGCTTGGGGGTGGTAAGGTGTTGTAAATTTATGGGTAACCCTTAAGCGTTGCATGAGTTTATAAAAGGTGATGCCCATGAAATGTGTTCCATTGTCTGAGATGAGTGCACGTGGCACTCCAAACCTGTTTATGATTTACTGTTGGAAAAATCGCGTGGCGATGTTTGAGGAATAGTCGATGATGACTGCTGCCTCCACCCACTTTATGTAGTAGTCCATAGCGATGATGATGTATGCCTTCCCATTAGACAAGGGTGTGATGGAACCCATGAAGTCGATGCCCCAGATGTCGAAGGGCTCCAGTGGTTGGATCCACTGTTGAGGTTCCTCCATTTGTGCAGTCATTCCACCATCTCTCTAGCATCGTTCACAGAAGCGGGTGAACCATTGTGCATCCCTAAAAATTGTACACCAGTAATATCCTGTGAGTACGATCTTAATGGCCGTGCATCGTCTAGCATAGTGGCCCCCACAAGGACCCTCGTGAGCATCTTGGAGGATGTGTAGTATATCAGCATTAGGGACACACCATTGAACTAGGCCATTTGCTCACACCTTATAAAGATGACCATTGATTTCCATGAAGTGCTTGGCCTTATGGAGAAACTGTTGTTTCTGCTGATGGTCCTACTCCTTTGGCAATTCCTAGGTTATGAGATAAGTGAGGATGTGGCTAAACCAAGGTGATTCTTTGGGCACCTGTGTCTCGATCGCTCTCGCAAAGAGGAGTTCATCTAGAAATGGGTCAGAGAGTGGCTCCTCCTCTTTTGTGTTATCCCATCGTAGTAGAGATAAGTGGTTAGCGACCACATTCTCAGTTCCCTTTCGGTCTACCATAGTGAGGTCAAATTTCTGAAGAATCATTAGCCACCGTATGATATGGGGGCTCACCGTTGGTTTGTTCATTAGGAACCAGATGGCACTATGGTCAGTATGCACGAACACCTTGTAGTTGAGCACATAGTGTCGAAATTTTTCCAAGGTGAACACCACTGCCATCAACTCTTTTTCGGTGGTGGTGTAGTTAAGCTGAGCATCCACAATGCTATGGCTTGCATAGTGAATATAGTATGGGCATTTCTGGTTGTCCCACTGTGTAAGCACGGCTCCCAATGCATAGTTGGATGCATCCATCATGATGTGGAAGGGTCTGGACCAATCAGGTACCTGTAGAGCTGGAGTCTCTATGAGTTTTTGTTAAGTGTTTGGAATGTAGATTCACATTCCATGGTCCAAAAAAATGGAGCATCTTTCTTCATGAGTTCCACCAATGGCTTGGTGATCTTCAAAAAAATTTTGATGAAGCGCCGGTAGTAACCAATGTGGCCAAGGAATGACCGAACATCTTTTACAGTGCTTGGTTGCCTAGTGATTCCTTGGATGACCTTGATTTTTTCAGGATCTATGCTAATCCCTGTTTGTGAAATTTGGTGCCTGAGCACAATGCCCTCTTGGACCATTAAGTGGCTTTTCTACCAGTTGAGCCATAGATTAGTTTCCACACATCTTTTCAGAACTTTCTCAAGGCGGTCCAAGGCTTGATCAAACATGGCTCCATAGGTAGAGAAGTCATCCATGAAGACTTCTACCCCATTGCCAATTTACTGCTAGAAGATGCTGAGGACAAGGCGTTGGAAAGTGGTAGGTGCATTACACAGGCCAAAGAGCATCTTTTTGTATGCAAAAGTCCCCCAAGGACTTGTGAAGGTTGTCTTGGCCTGGTCTTCTGGTGCAATTTGGATTTGATTATAGCCGCCATAACCATCCAAAAAGCTATAATAATGATGCCTTGCAATGGTATCCAACACTTGGTCCACAAATGGGAGCAAGAAGTGATCTTTGAAGGTAGCCATATTGAGCAATCAGAAATCTATACAAACCCTCCATTTTCCATCCTTCTTTGGCACAATAACGAGTGGGCTATCCCATTCGCTATCGGTAATAGAGTAGATGAACCCCGCTTTCAGTAACTGCTTGATTTCATCTTTGACAACCTGCTTCAATTTGGGGTTCAATCACCTTTGTGGTTGTTGTTGTGGCTTCATGGAGGGGTCAATATAAATCCAATGTTGGTAAACCTTGGGATCAACTCCTGTTAATTCAAGATATGACCATGTAAAAGCAACATCTCATTTGTTTACCACCTTTAGCAACTTCCTCTTTTGTTCGGGAACAAGGGTGGCATTGATGATCACTGATTTCCCATTCTACAAAAATGCATATTCTAAGTGGGCCAGTAAGGGTTTGAGTTGCAAGGGATCTTGTTTATAAATTTTAGGGATTTGCAACTTACCCAAATCATCACTATCATCAATAGTGGATACTTATTGATGAACCTCTTCCAAATCATCCATGCTTTATACGTAGGTACGTACAAGCCCCTCAAATGGTTCCATGCACAAAGTGTTGCTAGCAGGGTCAGTGGTCATCCACTAGGTGCCTTCTTGATTTGTGGTTGTTACGTACAGGCATTGTTGAACTTGCAATTCCTTGATACACCAACTGCATGCTTGAATAAATGTCCACTTAGCGGACCATAGTTGTTGCACACAGTTGCACCTGGAGTCACTGTACGCGATGCATGGAACATGCTTCTTCTTGATCTTCTCAATAGGATTTTCCTTTAAAATTTCAAGGGAAAGATCATGGAGCCCTAATCTTGCATCCACCGTGCTCAGCCAGGCTCTTCCCATTATGATGGGGAAGTTCCCTTTGTAATTCTCAACATGGATGACAAGGAAGTCGTTAGGATAGGACCACTCACAAACAATGGTCACAATGTCTTCCACCAACCCCAACGGAACAATAATGGATTGGTCTACCAGCTCGAGCCGAATGTTGCTCTTCTTCAATAGGGGCAGGTACCAAGTCTTGTACATGTCATGTGAGATCAAGTTAACTCCTCCCCGAATCTAGAAGAGTTGTACATGGCTCATTTCATACCACCTGGAGATAGATGAGGGGTTTTCCCGAATCATTCAATTTTTAGGGAAGATGACCTACCTTTATCCAGTTGGTCACAACATGTGTGAGCATGAATATTTATACGTTGGAGGGCATTTGGTTTGAAGGCTGCTCGAAGGGTGGAATAGTGATGATGGTTTGAGGTTCAGAGGCACTAGCCACAGTTATGTGTGAGGGTATGCTTAGGTTATTGGGCAAGAAAAAGGGACATTTCCATGGATTGGCTTCTGGTCCACTCGGCTGAGGAGCTGGTTGTAGGTTAATAGCCCTCATAGCATTACATTGCTGTGGCTGTGGTGGTATTTACCCCTACATAGGTGGAGTAAGTGGTAGCTAAGTGGGGTGCTACTGAGTAGGGATATTAGGAGAAGGTGATGGAGGATAGTAGAGGTATGGGCTCTCCCCCCTAGGTGATGGAGATTTTGGTCGAAAATATTTTAGGGGGTGGTAATAATTCTGAAAGGTCACGTGACTGGAAGAGTCTCGCAGGAAGACTGGTTGCTGAACATAGTACCTATATGGATCAGACTGTCGATAAGGATACTGCTGCCTTGGAGGTGGCATCCCCCACGCTTGTGGATGTTGCCATTACTGGAAGTATTCGTAAGGTTGTGGCGGCGCTCCACTTGGATAATATCCTTGCTGCTGGTGGAACTGCCTAGGATTGCCTTGTGGGAAAGGCAACCTTCGGGGTGTTTGCCTCTTTGCCAAGTGCTGATTCAGTGCATACACCCCAGACTCTTGCAGATGTGACACCACGAGAAAACACCACTTAGGATGTTCGTATTAGCATATTTCACATTCATCATCTCCTTCTATGTTAGAGTCTGCAACCTATTCTGCTACAACAACTTTGCCCTTACCTTTATGGTGAGCCCGTTTGGCTTCCTTCCTCCTACATTAATCATGATCATTACCTTGCTCTCTGGACTTCTCTGCAATTTTCAGAACACTTTGAAATTTTTCATCCAAAGAGTCCCACATCTTGTCAACCTTTGATGATATTTTAGAAGCAAATTTTTGTAGGAGCAAGGTTTTACGGTTCACTGCTGCATCTAGTGGTGATTCCTCCTCATCCTCACAAAACTAGGCTTCCCTTTTTCTGATGGAGGGATCCTAATTAAACTCCTCTGAACTCTCCTTCTTCCTAAGTTCCCCCTCTTCTTTAGCCACTTTCTCAATTAAGCACTGCAATTGATGGACTCTTAGTTCTGATAGTCGTCCTTGGGCTTACATGCCAAGGGTCTTTCTAATTTCAAAGTGGAGCCCATGAATGATATGGCGAAGTTGTGCCCACTGAGAATAGCCATGACCAGGGCATTGATGTAATAGTGAGTAGTATCTACTCATGGCTGCATCCAAGGGTTCATTACCACCTTGCTTCCACCCTTGGATTTGGTGTCTCAGGTTCACCATTCTAGAGTAGGTTTGATGCTTGTCATTGAAGATTTCTAACATCGTACTCCATCTCCTAATTGATTCCAACTTCGAAGACCAGTACCAGCTTCTACTTCTTTGATGAGTGTGCTAAGGAACAACTTAAGTTTTTGCCAATCATTATCAATGTTTTGCAAGGTGCAAGCATCATGAAATGCTTGCAAGTGAGTTTGCGGATCACAATTATATCCCCCTTCAAATTTGGGAATGTTGTTCATGTCAATTTGCTTGATCCAACTATCTTTTAAGTGTCTACTGGGTATTTGGATTGCCTCGGTAATATGGATCATGCTTTGAGTAGCCAACAATGGCTCATCCGAGTCATAGTCCTGCTGAAAGCCACAATGTCTATGATGAGTTCAGCTACCTCTCCTTTCTTGACGGTGAGGCTTGCGTGATGGCTCGCACACTCCCTCATGTCATTCCCTTTGGTCCTTATGACCACCATCACCTCGCTTCTTTCTACCACAATCCCGATCGAAGTCAGAACTGGATGAAGGTAGAGGAAAGCGAGAGGATGGAGAAGAGGGAGAAGAATCACCATTGCCCTGACATTGATCTTCCCCTTTACTCTGATGATGACCTCGATCTTCATGCCCCTCTCTGCTTGTGCCATGACCTGTCCTGCATGATCCTCCATCTTCCTGGGGGTCCTGGTCACTTGACTACTTATTTTGAATGATGGATTGAATGATTTGATGCCCAGAGGAAGTTCGACAAAATGGGAATCATGAAAGACATGTTCCCCATCATCCTGTAGTCCTTACAAGAATAAGGGGTTACTGAACTATTTCCCCTTCATGTGTTCATATTTTTTTGCCTACTGTTGGTCCCGTACACGTTGGGCTTCAGTTTGATGATAGTCCCAATAGTCATGGTCCTCCATGACGTACTCCACATAGTGCTCCTGAATGTCTAGTCTGGCAAGATTGTGAAACAACATCCTAGGAGCCGATAGGTTAGGCAGTAGTATGATGTTGCCTTCCATGTCCCATCAGTGCAGATGCTCATCCTAATGTAGGATAAAGGTGAAGTCAGGGACATATTCATCTGGATGTGTGTATACCACCCGACATTCTTGGGGCATCGATGGGTTGGATTCATCTTGCCTATGAGAAGAAGAAAATCCACTATGATGGGCATCGATGTTAGATAATCCACTAATTGGTGTACCTTACTTTTTACTTAGGCCGCCTAGCATGTGTAGATTTTACTATGCTGGGTCCGTTCCAACGACGTGAATGATAATTTTGCTAAGGTTAGATGACGCATGTAAGGCTAACAGTCCCCGACAATGGCACCAATGATAAGTAGCGAGGTACCCCTATGCCCAACCATGCGAATCACGGGCATTCACACACGACTCAGTTGAATTCCATAGATTGCAAGCACTTTGCATACACCAATACCCTAACTAGCAAAACCTTGTGTTAGAATGGTCATTATCTTCCCAACCTCACTTGTGATGTGTCTAATTGTAATGGTTAAGTGAGATTGAGGTAAATGATTTTTATGGCTTTTTTACTTATCTCCTAGGGTGTAATGCTTGGAATAAAATGTAAGAAATGGGATATTACGTAATCTATAATTATCCTAATCTATCTCTTCAATCTCCCTAGCATAAGTATCTGATCCCATCTTCCATACACATCCTGAGCATCCCCTAACCACTATTGGGCTTCCAGACATTAAGCGCCATTGGGTTGCCAAGTGTTGGGTTTATGTTCGAGATGGTCGTACTTATGGTTTTTACAAGCTATAAAAGAGTGATAACGATTAAAGCAATAACAATGAAAACTTAAGGAATTATTAAAGCATAAAAATATTAAACTATTGAATGCTCAATTGACTAAGTCCAATTGCTGCAAGGAATGCTTGAAAAGCTCATCTTTATTGCCTTTCACACCAATGGGCTTAGGTACATTAGTGCTCGAATAAAGAGCTAGACACTTTTCTCACACCTGCTGTGAGCACTTGGGAAATATTCTAACTCTCTTAGAGACAAACTGTAAGAGCTTCGCTACAACTGCCAAAAAGGTACCTAAGTGTGGCGAAAGCACACTTATTTATAGGCTAGAACAGGCTCTGCGTAAACAGGGCCATGTAGACGCATGGACAGATGCATCGACGAGGCCGCGTCGACACGGCCACATATACAGGGCCCCGTATATGCAGCGACTACCCCGTATATGCAGCCTAGTCAATGCATCGACTATTTATTGCTTCATCATTGACCATGTCCACAATAGGTTCTGGTGAAAAATGTGATTAAAATGATCAACATACCTATTTGTCCAAGTTCAGACCAAGTCCATACCATGAACAATGACCTCACATTGATGTGTTCCCTCCTACCTACCACCATGAGTCCACAACCATCTTAAAGAACAATCATCAGTTCTAAAAGAAAAGAGAAGAGAAGAAGAAAGAAAGGACCTTAGTTAGAGGGGTGCCTTCAAGCATGGGTAACATGTCTTTCTAGCCCCATAGCCAATGCTTGTAACCCATTATTATGTCTAAGGGGTGTGCTTTGAATTCTCATTATTGTTTTTTTCTTTTTTCTTTTTCTTTTTTTTTTGGATTTTTTGGATGGGAACCACACCATGCAAAGTCTTTTAGCTTCCTTTTATTAGTCAATAGAGGAGTGATGATATGTTTCTAAGAGAAGTCATAAACCACATGAAAAAAGTCAAGAAGAGAACCCAACAAGTCCTCTTGATGTCACACCCTTTGCCATTCCCACTTGGTCATTTCCTCTTTCTTCAAGGTACAATGATCATTGATGAATTTCAGTTTCATAAAAGAAGAACCAAATGGTTTCCATGATAAATACCTTTTATTCGGAGAATTGGAGGGCTGGATGAGGTGGTCTCACTACTTTACACAATTACTTACCCAATTATCTTGATAGCATAGCACAAAAACCCAACACATGGCATTGACTTCTGCATCATGACTTGGCAATATTATTAACAAAAACATAAAATACATTCATAAAACATAAAGAAAAATCACTCACAAAAAGAGAAAAATATAAAGAAAAGAAAAATATTAAGAAATGGAAAACATATGAAGACTTAGAAAATTTTGGAAGAAATATGAAAATGATAAAAAATTGTAAAACAAAAAAGGGGAAAAATACTTATTAGTTCTTGAACCAAGATGGAGCATCTCCCCCATGACTAATCTTATGGCTGCACATTTGAGAGATGGACTACATAATCGCCTGGTTATACACCACCAATTTTCCATCTATCACCATTACTGATTTAATTAATCATGTGGTAACACATCTAACATTGGTAATAGTCTCATTTGGATCATTCGAAGATGTATCTTCATCTGGACTTGAGGGTATTTCCATTTTGGGGGATCCAGATGTGTTTGCTTCTTCTTCTTGATTTTCTATTTTAATGCTTAGGTCTCCATGTTTAATATCCTTTTTCAGTGTATAATCAAAGTGAAAGATATATGCATCTAAGTCCTCTGTTTGGTTCATTTTCTTAATTCTAAAAATAATAAGCAAAACAATTATATCCATGCATCTTTGAAACAATTTTATATTCCCATTTTCAAGGCACTGGATGTCTTCTGGTTTAGTGGCTACTACGTAGACTGGCTTTTGCTTACACACTTGTTCCTTAGCTTTATTGTAGGTTGTGTTAGTATTTTGAATTTTTGGCCACAACTACACCCTTTACTATTAGTGATGCATGGATTTTCCTGTCTCTCCACAATGATAAGTTCATCGTTTAGGTTTTGTGTTAGAGTGGTAATGGTTGTTGGTTTTTTTGTATAATTAGGAGACATCATTTTGGCAAGGAAGGTTGTTGCATCAACTTAGCCTTGTGTTAGTTTTGATGAGTTAGTAGGTCCATAAGTGTTGTCCTTACGCATGGGAAGCGTCCTCAAGAAAGGGCGCTTCCTAGATTGTAAAGGAGATCTACTAGCATTATCATTTTTGTGTATGTTCGTAACACAAGTAACATTCTTTCATTGATGTTGTGGTGTTGAACCTTTCTATGTTGTTGGCCATGACATATGATGGAGGTGAGTATGAGAATATTAAGAATATGATAGAGGGTGAAAGGTGTGAGGTGGTGATCCTTTAGAAGATGTTGCAGGTTGATGATACTCAAGAGAGTGGTAGTAGTGATTTGAGGTAGAGTTGTTGAACATAATATTTGTATGGTTCTGGTTGGCAGTAAGGGTAGTGCTAGTTTGATGATGGCTATTGAACCCAAAAAAATTTGTTCAATTTTAATAAGTATTTTAGTCAAACTTATGCATTTTAATTAATTTCATTCTATATTTCATATAGTTAATTGTTTATTTAACAATTATTTTAATTGTTTATGTAATTTGTAAATATTAGTTTATTATTATTTTATGATTAGTTAATTGGTATGGTTTAGTTTATTTTAATTTTAGTTTAACTAGTACAATGTATTATTATATATTAATGAGATTATAATTAT
>MNCI01004118.1:254905-278135 GCA_015680685.1 Gnetum montanum | reverse complement strand
TAAGGCATTTAGTCTGCGGAGTTCGACCGGATCGCGCGTGCACGCTCGTATTCGTATGGTTGAGTGTAGGGGTACCTTGCCACTCATTAGATTGCCAAAGTGTTTAAATTGGTTCTTTATGGTTCATAATCCTTCTCGTACTCTTGATTTGATCAAGTTCTTATCTTATCATGATTGCAGAGTTAGAAATATTTCAAGAAGAACCACCTAACTATTATACCTCTAATTATTATGACTTTCTAAAGTGATCATTTTCTTGTTTATTGTGCCCTTATTTGGTTGATATGGTTAGTTGGGAGGATTAATTAGTTATGGTTAGTTGGTTGATATGGTTAGTTAGTTATAATATTCTTATTATTCTCTTATACTTACCCTTTATAATGTCCTTTGGGTGTTAGGAAATTTTGGCTCAAATTTTTAGATGTATGTGCAATAGTGCCCCCCACAATGAAGTTGACTGCTATGGGATCAATAGGGTTCAAGAATTTCTCAAATTGGAGTTGTGGTGAGAAAGTTAGGGCATCAAGAAGTTAGGTTGTTAGAGCTCATAAGGAAAACTTCAAATTCTTCTCTTACTATGAGATGGCAGAATGAAAATTTTTCTAACTCCTGCACGTATATATACTATTATGGGTGCAACATCATAGATGTGACATTGTAGCTATGACGTCATAGATATGATATCATCATCTAAGAACTTAAAATTTTTGGCAATTTTCAATGAAAAAAATGAGTCAATTGGATGATTTGAAAGATATAGAGACTATCTAAAGTGTCATCAATCATAGATGATGCTTAGAATTCAAAAATTTAACATTCAAAAGGTATAAGGAAGGAATCTCAGGCAACACAAGTTACTTGGTTTTGTATGAGATGGATCAAAGATTCTTAGTTGATGGACAAGTTATAAGACTTTGTGGGAAGTGTTCTCTAAGTGTTAGCATGTTTGGAAGGCACTAGATGATGTGAAATTTCATGTCAAGTATGATATACAATAGTTATACAAGTGGGCCCTCCCCAAAGCAGGTTTCAGCCCTTAGTGCCATTGTATAATCATGCCTAAAGTGTTTGTAGATACTTAAGGAGTTGAATGTAAGACATCCCTATCTAGAGAAACACACATGTTAATATCACCAAATTGGGAAAAGAACACTATATTAGATAAAACCATAAAGTTATAACTAAATATACTAGTGAGGTAAAATGGAATGCAGAAAGGCTACAAAAATTGGGACATGATGTGTCTTACCATAGGCATAATGAAGCCTTATGTGTAATAGACGGTTAAAGTAATCATTAGCCTTTTTATTCAAGATTCAAACCAAGTCCAAACCACTTTTCAATAACATCACGTTGTTTCATCCCCAAGGCTAACAACCACAAGATTACTATTGTTGCAAGAAGTAATACCATTTGGAAATGTAGTTTAAGGAAAGAGTTTATTAATAACACACTTTTATTTTTTAGATTTTTGAGCAGCTACCTACCTTTAGGCATGGCTAACATGTCTTTCTAGTGACATGGTAAGGCAACACTTATTGCACTTTTACTTCCATTTTTCGTTAGAACTTAAGAAAATAATATACTCTTAACAATAGGATAAAACTCATAGTAGTAGTTCTAAAGAATCCACAAATCTCCTTGATGTCACACCCTTTTCATTCCCACTTGGTTCTTTACTCTTCTATCTAGGCATAATGATCATAAGTTTATTTTAGTTTTATTGTAGAAAGAATATCATTATGGCCATGGTAAGAATCTCTTATAGTTGGAAATGAGTGGATGGATGATGTGATCTCACTATATATGCAATTAGTCCTTCATGAACTAATAATATAAGTCAATTTTCACCTTATTGACACTACATCTTGCTTTATGCCTTGCACTTTATTGGAAAAATCAACAAAAATATGGACAAGACAAATGATGAAAATTATATAAAAACAAAAATATAGAGAATGAGTTTAAAACATATTAAAGAATATCCAATGATTAAGAAATGGAAAAGTATAAAAGAATGCAAAGTGATGAGTGGCGAGGTACCCCTACGCCCAACCATATGAATCACAGGCATTCACAAGTGACTCGATTGAATTCCGCAGATTGTAAGCACTTGCATACACCAAACTCTAGCGAGTAAACTCGTATGTTAGAATAGTCGTTGTCTTCCCAACCTCACTTGTAGTGTTCTAATGTGATGGTTAAGTGAGATTGAGGAAAATGATCTTTATTGCTTTTCTCTTTATCTTCTAAAATCTAATTCTTGAAATTTAAGAAATGGAATGTTGCGTAATCTATAATTGTTCTATTCTATTCTATCTCTTAACTCTCCCTAGCATAAGCAACCAATCCCATCTTTCGTACACATCTTAAGCATCCCCTAACCACTGCTGGGTTACCAAATGTTAAGTGTCACTGGGTTGCCAAGTGTTGGGTTTACATTTGAGACGATCGTACTTATGGTTTTTACAGAATATAAAATGGAAATAATGATAAAGTGATAACAATGAAAACTTAAGGAATTATTAAAGCATGGAAATATTAAACTATTTAAGTGCTTAAATGATTAAATCCAAATGCTACAAGGAATGCTTAAAAAGCTCGTCTTTATTGTCGGTCATGCCAATGGGTTCAGGTACATTGGTACTCGAATAAAGAGCTGGACACCTTTCTCACACCTATTGTGGGCACTTCGAAAATATTGTAACTGTTGCGGGAACAAACTACAAGAGTCTGGCTACAACTACTCAAAAAGATGCCTAAGTGTGGTGGAAGCACACTTATTTATAGCTAGAATAGAATAGACTCTACATAACCGAGGCCATGTAAATGCATGGACAAATGCATCGACGGGGCCACGTCAATGCGGTTGCGTATACAGGGCTCCATATACGTGGCCCTATCGACGCATTGACTGATGAGCACTTCATCATACCCCCATGAATGAGTGAAAACTCATCCTCGAGTTTTATTACAATTTGGAAGGTATGAAGTTATTACAACACACATGATGAAACAAATCTACAAAGATACTAACTTTACTGATGCACCAAGTGCTTGAGTGTATAGTACAAAATGGTGGGGTTCAGAGAAAAAATTGAACACCCTGATGATTCTAGATTCTATGCTATGCCGAAAGATGCAAAAATTGCTGAAGAAGGTCATGTTGTCCCTGGTGGCGGTCGGTTTGACAGACCTTCACTAGCCTCTAGCGCATGTGGTGGCTATGGTGTGGAAGATGGTTGTCCTGCAGTAGCTGCAACTTTTGGAGGTAACTAAAAAGCCTCCAACAAAGCCCTCATTTTTTCGTCTTTGCTTCTGGGATTGTTCACCATCCAAGCAGCTTCACCAATGTGTGCCGGAATTGGAACATCCCAAGGGCATGGAAGTGCAGGAAAGAGTTCTTTTAAGTTGACAAACTAGGTAGTGAACTATTTTCGTTCAATATCAAACACTCAGATTGATGTCTGTAGCTGCTGGTAGTCATTCATCCATCGGGGCAAGTTCTCAGTGACTGCACATCGTCCTTCAAAACGAGTGTGAAGAACCTCAAGTTTTGCATTTTTTGTTTCCAACTTCTGTTTCATCGCTTTATGCCCTTGGAACTTGCCCTTGTATAAAGAATACGAGGTGGCCATTTGCTTTTCTAGGTCAGACTGCAGCCTTTCGGCTACTAGCATAGCCATATTTGCATAACAAAGGTTGGCCAACTCCATGTATTCTATCATTTCTTCAATTTGCAGCTCCTTGAGGCAAATCTTAGCCTGGTTGTAGGCATTCAATCCATCAAAGATGGGTTACCACACCTCGCCTTCTTCTCGGAGCTACTGAAGTGCTTGGTTCCGTTTGGCCTTTGTGACTTGAATCTCCTTTTCATTTACTTCCTTATGTAATCCCACTTGGTCCTTGTAGTGAATTTTAACTTTTTCAAACTTAAGGGCTTCATTTTTCCAAGCGGTGATTTTGATAGCTGATTTTTGTTGCAAGGCCCGAACTTCCTCCATAGATAGATTACAATTTTCAGCAGCCAATCTCCTCACATCAATGTTCACCTTGGCTAGATCCTCCTGCTATTGGTGGATGAAGCCTTTGATGTGTTGATTTTCAACACCAACATTGCATAGGTAATGAACTTCTGTGATCAACCTGACATTCTCCTGGTGAACCTCCACCAAGTCCTTGTTTAGATGGTATGCATGAGCGTCTGTCAAGGACTTGTCAAAGATCGTTGACTCTCACTCATCCTCAACCATCTGAAGTTTGGTTTGAAGCTGTTGAAAAGCTTCATCTCTAGCGAGTTCACGGTTGAGGAGAGCTAGATCAGCAAGTTAGGCCCTTAATTGGGCAACTTCCATTGCCAAGCATTGAAAATTTGCTTAAGCTACTTCAGGTTTCCCCTCCAAGATGAGACACTTGCCCCTTGTTGAGAGCAGCTTCGATTGGGTTACAATAATATTATCTAGAAGATCAAAGACATCTAGAAGCAGTTGCTTGGTTCCCACCAGTCGATCCAACAATTCTTCATGTTGGCTTGCGTTGATCCTACTACATGAAGTTCCTGCAGACGTCTATACATCTTCGAGTCCATGTACATTTGGTATAGGCATCGTCGGTGCATTAAGGGCCATAGCAATCATGTTAGCAACCACTTTAGCCATAATTTCTTGTCCCTGGTGCTGCATCACCAGAATAGTCACCCCTTCTCCATCCTCCAAGCATACCAAAAAAGTAGCAGCATTTCCTGAAATTTCATGAAATAATTATTGGATGGAGACCATTACTTCTTGGACACTAGGATTAGTTCTTGCAAGTACTTGTGTCTGGGCGATAGAAAACATCGACCCTGCTCCCTCTAGCAAACTCACCGATCAAGCCACTTGCTCTAGATGGCTCATCGCAGGGTGATAGACTGAAGGATCTTCTCCTTCACCAGTTCCTACAAATTTCTCTTGTTGACTCAAGAGTGATTGTCAGATTTTGTGTATGTGTTCTGCAATTATCTGCAAGCCTGACTTTGGTATTTGCACAGGCAGTGGAGGTGGTTGTCACTTTTTCTTGAGTTGTGTGGTGGCTGGAGTCTTATCCTTCATCATCTCCCACCATGAGGCAATTGGGGTGTGCCGAAGTGTGTTATTGGTGTATCGTGCTATCCCTACCTATTTGCACAATTTCTTGATTAAGCAGGGAAAGGGTAGAGCCCACCTTCCATGTTCGCTTTCAGCAAATCTTTTTTCAATCTCCAGAAATAGCAACTATGGAAGGTTGATTGGGAATTTTCTGCTTAGAGTGACACATGCACGAGCAGAGAAGGCAGTGATCTAGTTGGATCTTACTATTGGATTCAAGTGGTAAGATGCAATTCTTGAGTATACCCTCTCTGCAGTGATTAAAGTGCCAAACTCCTTACGTTCTACCCAATAGCATCGCCTGATCCACTCCCCTTTTACCTCAGGATTTGCTTGTTTAGGGATCTC
Organism: Gnetum montanum; assembly: GCA_015680685.1. Taxonomy (NCBI): domain Eukaryota; kingdom Viridiplantae; phylum Streptophyta; class Gnetopsida; order Gnetales; family Gnetaceae; genus Gnetum; species Gnetum montanum. The sequence goes on along the minus strand of MNCI01004118.1, from coordinate 272,661 downwards.
CACCACATTAGCTCTAGTCTCTAGTAACCGTAGAGCTTGTGAAATTGCTTCCTCAAAGTAAGAGACATGGATGTCTTTGATTCTTACTCTAGACCCTGGTTGTTGATTCATCCAGAAGAGGTAAGTCGCTCCTAGGTACCATTCACTGCTAGATGTGATGATTGGCCACATAGTAGAGCTTTGCAATTGGGTCTTCACTCCTTCTGGTGCATTCTCTAGAAATGGTCCAAAGTTCAACTCTTGCAAGACCATTCATTACACCTCCCTCGGCTTAATAGCATCAAGACATGCCTAGGTTAAGGTGACCTCAAGTTGTGGCACTACCACCAGAGTCTCATCCCCTTGCGATTGTTCGTTGGGGATCTCCTCTTCAAGAATTTGATGAACAGATTCCACATTAGGTCCTTCGTAGAGGGGGCCAGTTGCATGTGAGCCCTCCACATGCTCTGGATGTTGCACACCTCGTCCTCTTCCCGTTCTTAGTCGCTTGTCCCTTGGTTGGGATGGTCCTTCTCCCATTGGATGCCTTGATTTGGATGCCATCTACAATCAAGCATAACTATGAATTAAAATATGCACAAGTTGCTCGAAATGGCACTCATACACCTTGTCATTTTGACCAAGTTATGATACTAGCACATGCATCCCATTAGATCTTCCGAAGTATAGTTGAGAGGTTGGAAATAAAAACAATAAGGCATGAGTTGTAATTTAAACTGTTATTTTTGTTCCTTCCCTTAAGAGGTGTTAAGTCTTTAATAATTTTAATGATTATAGACCTCACCCCCCACGATGAAGAGCATACCTCCAGTTGTGAAAGAGGGAAAGGATGGGTTGGTTAGGATGTGCGGTAGAAAACGTAAGTGCTTGGGAAGAAGAAATGAGGTAAAAAAAATGGAAAAACTCCCCCAACTTGTGTGGAAAAATGGGCAAAAATTCATAGCGTAATGGTGGTATATATAGATTGTTTTTGCACTGCATCGATGGGGTCATGTATACAGGGCTGCGTATACATAGGGGGTTATGTATATAGGGCCTAGTTAATGCAGGGTGCTACAAATGTTGACCAGTGTTGACCAAAGAAGAAAAAGCCTGAAACGTTGAATTAAAACATAAAATTGAGATAGTTTAAGAGTTGAGAGACCGGGGACTCAGCTGATAGAAAGAGGAAGGTAATTAGGTTTAGAAAAAGAGTCAAAGGTTGGAGAATGTCATGAGATAGAACTTTGAGGAGATAGTGCAGAAACAATCAACCAACAATATCAAGAGGATAGGAGACTAATAAATGGAACCAAGGGATATGTAAGTGGGTCCTCCTCATAGCAGGCAGTAGCCTTAGTAGCCCTTGCATATTGTCAACACTGAAGTCTGTGGGCCCCGGAGTCAACGAAAGATGATTGTGAGTTAATACTCACATCCATGAGAACTTGCCGAAGCATTAGGAGTTCATGTAAATCACGAGAAACCATCAAAACATAAGATTGGCAGTGAGGTGAGTCATGGAGAGAAATGGGTGAAGAGAGAGGAGTGGGAATTGGAATTTCAATTATTGGTCACATGAAACCCCGTGTGAAGTTTGTGGTTAAGTGACACAGTAGGACCCACCCTGAGTTCAAACCAAAAACTAGCCACATATAGTGACATCGTAGCAACATGCGAAGACTCGTCCACCCCCAAGAGTACAAGCATGCACTCATAAATAACCACCACTCCAACATGCATGAGAGAAAGGAAGTGAAAATAGGATTAAGTTAGAGGGGATAAAGCAAGTCCCATAACTAGTGCTTGTGGCCCGTTAGAGGTAGTCTAAGGGCTGTGCTTTGAATTCCCATATGTTTTTATTAGTTTTATTTTTATTTTTATTTTTATGGGAACCACACCATGCAAAGACCCATGCATTTTTGCATGCATTTGACCAAGGGGTGTGCTTTGAATCCTCATGTTTTTTTTGGTGTTTTTGCGATGAGGACCGCACCATGCAAGGCCAAATTGCTAAGGAGCTTTCAAGTATGAGAGGACTTAGAGTGGTAAGAAATTTGTGAGGACACTTTCACAAACCAGGGAATAGAAAAGTATGAAGAATGTTGCATTCCCCTTGAAGTCACACCTGATTCAAATCATTGGATCATCCCCAAGTTTGGGAACTACACACATCACAAATTAATTAAAATGTTTTTAAGTGAAGGGGGTTTGCATGTTTTCAAAAGGGGAAAAACCATGGAGTGGATGAATGGGTGGGTGACATGGACTCACTGCATGTTTTATGAGATGAAAGTATACGTAATTTCCTAAAACAACAATGCAAGGGTGGGAGCAAGATATAATAGGTGGATCATTTCATGCAACCCATTGCAACGAGAACCAACCACACCAGTACATCTGATGACAATAAGATGGTTTATTAGTAAAACAATGGGAAATTAAGCACACACACACACACATATAAATAAACAAACAAACAAATAGAAAAGTAAATAAATAAAGAAAGACAAAGTAAGAATGGGCAAACATATGAATGATGTTGTAAAATAAAAAAGGGTAAACCAAAAAAGTTTCAAAAATAGTGAGGAGCTTTGTAGAGTGGGTTAGCATGGAGAATGGTCTCCCCCATGACTAGGTTGGAAGGAGGAGACCGGAAAAATGGAACGAGGTTGTCCTTGTGATGATATGGTAGTAGCACTGGTTTGATGGAGTTCATAGAAAGGTTTTAATTGTTGCCTATTGACTAACTGTGTTCTCGTGGGGTCCTCAAGCTTGTGTATAAGCAAGGCCTTGGATGGGAAGGTTTTGGAGACAATATAAGGTCTCTCCCATAGTGTTTGAAACTTAGTACGTTGCGGTACATGTGTGGGGTTCTAGTAGAGTACCTTATCTCCACATTGAAATGTTACCTTCTGAATCCTAAGATCATGACGTTTTTTATTATAGGCCTTGTGTATCTCATTTGATGATAGGACTACTAGTTGATTCTCATCTAGCATACTTAAGTTGATAAGTTGTTCTCATTGTGCTAGTGGCAAGTCAAGACCCAAGTCACTGGTCGTAGATAGTGTCTGGAGTTCTGCCTGGACTGGAAGTTTTAGTAGCTTCCCATACACTAACTCGTAAGGACAGTAACCTATAGGAAGTTTCTAGGTGAAGCGATAGGCCCAGAGAGCATCATTAAGTTTTGTGCTCCAGTCCCTCCTATATTTGTTGATGGTTCTAGTGAGGATTTTGGTAATTTCCCTATTGGTGACTTCGGCTTGCCCATTGGCTTGGGGGTGATAAGGTGTTGTAAATTTGTGGTCAACTCCCAAGTGTTGCATGAGTTTACAAAAAGTCGTGCCTGTGAAATGAGTTCCATTGTCTGAGATGAGTGCACATGACACTCCAAACCTATTTACTATTTACTGTTGGACAAATTGTGCAGCTATGTTTGAGGAACAATCGGTGATGGCTACCGCCTCTACCTACTTTTTGCAGTAGTCAACAACAAAGATGATGTACACCTTCTCGTTGGACATGGGTGTGATGGGAGCCAGAAGTCAATGCCCCAAATATCAAAGGGCCTTAGTGGTTGGATCCACTATTAAGGTCCCTCGATTCGTGCAGTTATCCCACCATCTCTCTGACATCGTTCACAGGAGCAGGCAGACCATTGTGCATCCCTGAAAAGTGTAGGCCAGTAATATCTTGCAAGCAGGATCTTAATGGCTATGCGTCGTCCAGCATAGTGGCCCCCACAAGGGCCCTCATGAGCATCGTGAAGGACGTGTAGTGTATCATCGTTAAGGACACACCATCAAACCAAGCCATCTACACACACCTTATAAAGGTGTTCGTTGATTTCCATGAAGTGCTTGGCCTTATGGAAAAACTATTATTTCTATCGATGGTCCCACTCCTTTGGTAATTCTTAGGTTGTGAGATAGGTGAGGATGTGGCTGAACCAAGGTGATTCTTTGGGCATCTGCTTATTGATTGCTCCAATGAAGAGGAGTTCATTTGAAAATTGGTCAGAGAGTGGCTCCTCCTCTTTTGCGTTATCCCATCACAACCGAGATAAGTGGTCAGCAACCACATTCTCAGTTTCCTTCCTGTCTACCATAGTGAGGTCAAATTCCTGAAGAATCACAAGCCACCATATGATACAGGGGCTCACCGCTAGTTTGTTCATTAGGAACTAGATGGCACTGTGGTTGGTATGCACAAACACCTTATACCCAAGCACATAGTATCAGAATTTTTCCAAGGTGAACACCATCGCCATTAATTCCTTTTCGGTGGTGGTGTAGTTAAGCTAAGCACCCAAAATGTTGCAGCTTGCACAGTGGATATAGTATGGACGTTCGGTCATCCCACTATGTAAGCATGGCTCCCAATGCATAATTGGATGCATCTGTCATAATGTGAAAGGGTCTAGACCAATCGGGTGCTCGTAGAATTGGAGTCTCTATGCTACGAGTTTCTATTTAAGTGTTTGGAATGTAGATTCACATTCCCTAGTCCAGATAAATAGAGCATCTTTCTTTGTGAGTTCCACTAACAGCTTGGCGATCTTTGAGAAATTTTCAATGAAGTGTCAGTAGTAACCAGTGTGGCCAAGAAATGACCGAATATCTTTTATAGTGCTTGGTTGACTAGTGATTCCTTGGATGACCTTGATTTTTTTAGGGTCTACACTAATCCTTGCTTGTGAAATGCGATGCCCTAGAATAGTGCCCTCTTGGATCATTAAGTGGCTCTTTTGCTAGTTGAGCCTTAGATTAGTTTCCACACTTCTTTTCAGAACTTGCTCAAGGCGGTCCAAGGCTTGTTCAAACATTGCTCCATAGGTAGAGAGGTCATCCATGAAGACTTCTACCCCATTGCCAATTTGCTGCTGGAAGATGTTGAGGAAAAGGTGTTAGAAAGTGGCAGGTGCATTACACAGGCCAAAGGGCATCTTTTTATATGTGAAGATCCCCCAGGGACTTGTAAATGTTGTCTTGGCCTGATCTTTTGGCACGATTTGGATTTGGTTATAGCTACTATAACCATCCAAAAAGCTACAATAACAATGCCATGCAATGGTATCCAACCCTTAGTTCACAAATGGGAGTGAGAAGTTATCCTTGAAGTTAGCCATGTTCAGTAGTCAGAAATCTATACAGACCCTCCATTTGCCACCTTTCTTTGGCATAATAACAAGTGGGCTAATTCGCTATCCACAATGGAATAGATGAACCCTATTTTTAGCAACTGCTCGATTTCATCCTTGACTACTTGCTTCAGTTTGGGATTCAAATGTCTTTATGGTTGTCATCATGGCTTCATGGAGGGGTCGATATAAATCTGATGTTGGCATACCTTGGGATAAACTCTTGTTAATTCAAGGTATGATCATGAAAAAATGACCTCCCATTTGTTCACCACCTTTAGCAACTTCTTTTGTTCAGGAGCTAGAGTGGCATTAATAATTATTGGCTTGCCATTCTGCAAAAATGCATATTCTAAATTGGCTGGTAAAGATTTGAGTTCCAAAGGCTCTTGTTTGAAACTCTCAGGGATCCCTAACATTCCCCAATCATCACTATCATCAACAGTGGATACTTGTTAATGGACCTTTTCCAACTCATCCATGCTCTCTACATAAGTGCATACATGCCCCTCAGATGGTTCCATGCATAAAGTGCTGCTATTAGAGTCAGCGGTTAGCCACTAGGTGCCTTCTTGATTTGTAGCTGTTGTGTACAGGCATCTTTGAACTTGTGATTCTTTGGCACACTGACTACATGCTTGAATAGATGTTCGCGCTTAGCATACCACAGTTGCTACACACAGTTGCACCTAGAGTCGTTGTACACAATGCATGGATCGTGCTTCTTCTCGATTTTCCCAAAAGGATTTTCTTTTGAAATTTCAAGGGAAAGATCTTGGAGTCCTAATCGTGCATCCACCATGCTCAGCCAGGCTCTTGCCATTATGATTGAAAAGCTCCCCTTGCAATTTTCAACATGAATGACTAGGAAGTTAGCAGGATAGAACCATCCACAAATGATGGTCACAATGTCTTCTACCAATCCTAAGGGAACAGTAATGGATTGGTCTACCAACTCAAGCTAAATGTTGCTCTTCTTTAATGGGGGTAGGTTCTAGGTCTTGTAAATGTCATGTGAAATCAAGTTGACTCCTAACGCTGAATCCAAAAGAGCTTTACATGGCTCATTTCTTGCCACTTGAAGATAGATGAGGGGGCTTCCTGGATCAGTCAATTTTTGAGGAAGATGGCCTGCCTTTATCTAGTTTATCACAATATGTGTGAGCATGATGTTCTGTACATTACGAGGTGTTTAGTTTGAAGGCTGCTTTAAAGGTTGGACAGTGGAGGCGATTGGAGGTTTAGAGGCACTAGCCATAGGTGTGTGTGTGAGTATGTTTGGGTTATTAGGCTAGAAAAAGGGATGTTTCTATGGTTTTACTTCTGGTCCACTCAGCTAAGAAGTAAGTTGTAAGTTGACAACCCTCGTAGCATTATGTTGTTATGGCTCTGGTGGTATTTCCCCCTACATAGGTAGAGCAGGCAGTAGCTGAGTGGGGTGTTGATGAGTAGGGACGGTAGGAGAAGGTGATGGAGGATGGTAGAGATGTGGGTTCTTCCCCTTAGGTGATGGAGATTGTGTTCAGAAGTATTCTAGGGGTAGTAATGATTTTGAAAAGCCACATGACTAGAAGAGTCCCGCGGGGAGACTAGTTGCTGAACATAGTACCCATAAGGATCTGGCTACCGATAAGGGTACTGCTACCTTGGAGGTGGCATCCCCCACGATTGTGGATGCTACCATTGCTGAAAATATTCGTAAGGTTGTGGTGGTGCTGCACTTGGATAATAACCTTGTTGTTGGTGGAACTACATGGGATTACCTTGTGGGTAAGGCAATCTTCGGGGTGTTTGCCTCTTTGCCAAGCAAGGATTCAATGCATACATCCTAGACTCTTGTAGATGTGACACCATGGGAAAACACCCCTTAGGATGTTTGTATTGGCATATGTCACACTCATCATCTTCTATATTAGAGTCTACAACCTGTTCTACTACAACAACTTTGCCCTTACCTTTATGGTAGGTACATTCAACTTCCTTTCTCCTACGCTGATCATGATCATTACTTTTCTCTTTGGACTCCTCTGCGATTTTCAGAATACTTTGAAATTTTTCATCCAAAAGAGTCCCACTTCTTGTCAACCTTGGTCGATATTTCAGAAGAAAAATTTTTGTAGGAGTAAGGTTTTATGATTTACTGTTGCATCTAGCAATAATTCTTCCTCATCTTCACAAAATTGGACTTCCCTCTTTTGGATGGAGGGATCCCGATTGTACTCTTCTACACTTTCCTTCTTTCTTAGTTCCCCCTCTTCTTTAGCCACTTGCTCAATTAAGCATTGTAGTTGATGGGACATTATCTTTGATAGTCTTCCTTCAGCGTACATGCCAAGGGTCTTTCTGGTTTCAAAGTAAAACCCATCAATGATATGGTGGAGCTGTGCCCACTGAGAGTAGCCATGACTAGGGCATCGATGTAACAATGAGTAGTATTTGCTCATGGATGCATCCAAGGGCTCATGACCACCTGGCTTCCATCCTTAGATTTGTTGTCTCAGGTTAGCCACTCTGGAGTAGGTTTGATACTTGTCATTGAAAATTTCCAGCATCGTACTCCATCTCCTGATTGATTTTAGCTCCAAAGACCGATACTAGCTTTCTGCTTCTTTGATGAGTGTGCAGGAAAATAGCTTAAGTTTTTGCCAATTATTATCTATGTTCTGCAAGGTGCAAGCATCATGAAATGCTTGCAAGTGAGTTTATGGATCATAATTATATCCCCCTTCAAATTTCAGAATGTTGTTCATGTTAATGCGCTTGATCCTACTATCTTTTAAGTGCCTACTAGGTATTTTAACTACCTCGATGATATTGAGCATAGTTCGAGTAGCCAATAGTGGTTCATTTGAGTCATAGTCCTGCTGAAGGTCATGATGTTTGTGACAATTTCGACTGCCTCTCCTTTCTTAATGGTGAGACTTGTGTGATTGGTCATGCCTTTCCTCACGTTGTTCCCTTCAACCCTTACGATCACCATCACCCCGATCCTTTCTACCATGGTTACAATCGGAATCAGAACCGGGTGAAGATAGAGTGGAGCGAGAGGATGGACAAGAGGGTGGGGAATTACCACCACCCTGATGTTGATCTTTTCCTCTACTCTGATGATGACCCTAACCTTCACGTCCATCCTTTCTTTTGCCATTATCTTTCCTGTGTGATCCTCCATCCTCCTGGGAGTCCTAATCACTTGATTGCTCGCTTTGAATGATGGATTGAATGATTTGATGCATTGGAGGAGGTTCGGTTGAATGGGAATTGTGAAAGATAGGTTCCTCATCATCATGCAATTCTTGCAAGAATAAGGGGTTACTGAACTATTTCCCCTTCATGTGTTCGTGTTGTTCTGCTTGGTGCTGGTCTCATACACATTGTGCCTCAGTTGGATGGTAGTCCTGGTAATCATGGTCCTTCATGACATATTCCACACCATGGTCCTGAATGCCCAATCTAGTAAGATTGTGAAGTAGCATTCTAGGAGTCGATCAGTTAGGCAGTAATATGATGTTACCCTCCATGTTCTGACAACGCAAATGCTCATCCTAATGTAGGATAAAGGTGAAGTTGGGGACATATTCTTCTGGATGTGTGTATACCACCTGACATTCTTGTGGCACCGATAGGTTGGATCCATCTCGCCTNGATGGTTAAGTGAGATTGAGGTAAATGATTTTTATTTCTTTTCTCTTTATCTTCTAAAATCTAATTCTTGAAATGTAAGAAATGGAATGTTGCATAATCTATAATTATTATATTCTATTCTATCTCTTAACTCTCCCTAGCATAAGCAACTGATCCCATCTTTCATACACATCCTGAGCATCCCCTAATCATTGCTGGATTACCAGACATTAAGCATCACTAGGTTGCCAAGTGTTGGGTTTACGTTTGAGACGGTCGTACTTATGGTTTTTACAGAATATAAAAGGGCAATAACGATAAAGTGATAACAATGAAAACTTAAGGAATTATTAAAGCATTAAATATTAAACTACTTAAATGCTTAAATCATTAAATCCAAATGCTGCAAGGAATGCTTAAAAAGCTTGTCTTTATTGCTGGTCATGCTAATGGGCTCAGGTACATTGGCGCTTGAATAAAGAGCTGGATACTTTTCTCACACCTGCTATAGGCACTTAGAAAATATTCTAACTCTTGTGGGAACAAACTGCAAGAGTCTGGCTACAACTACTCAAAAATATGCCTAAGTGTGGTAGAAGCACACTTATTTATAGCTAGAATAGACTTTACGTAAATGAGGCCATGTAAATGCATGGACAAATGCATCGATGGGGCCACGTCAACACGACAGCGTATACGGGGCTTCGTATACATAGCCCAGTCGATGCATCGATTAATGAGCACTTCATCACAAAGATATCAAAGAACATGAAAAAGTAATAAGAAAAGAAAAAGGTTTAGTTTGGTGCCTAAAGATCATATAGGACACCCCCACAACTATCATTGGAAACTATTAACCAAAAGATCGAATAAACTGAGGATAGTTTGATGAATTGGATAGTATTCATGGAAGAATTGTAATGTTCATAATAAGGCTTGACGTGTTGAATATTCACTAGAATAAGCTTATGTGGGTTGGCTGGATGGTAAATTTGCATGGTGTTAGATGGATAGGTTTCTTGGACAATGTATGATCCTTCCCATAGGGTCTAATTGTTAAACTTTTAGAGCACATGATTGGGATTATAGTATAAGACCTTATCGTCTGGCTGAATCGATACATGGCATATACATGCATCATGCCTATGTTTAGAGTAATTCTTATGGACTTCATTACTCATAAGGACTACAAGCCTATTTTCATTTAGAAGGTTGAGATTCATAAGATATTATTTTTGGGCTAGGCTCTAGTTAAGGTTAAGTTCACTAATAGTAGCTAGAGTTTGTAGCTCCACTTAGATTGGAAGCATAAGTAGTTTACCATAGACTAGCTCATAGGACAAATATCCAATGGGAGGTTTTCATGTATCTCTATAGGTCCATAGAGCATCATTTAATTTAGTACTTCAATATTTCCTAAATTTGCTAACCATTCTAGTTAATATTCTCATAATTTTGCGATTAGTTACTTTAGCCTAACCATTGGCTTGGGGATGATATGGTGTAGTTAGTTTATGGTTCATCACAAGTTGTTGCATGAACCTTTTAAATGTAGCACCCATAAAGTGTGTTCCATTATCTAAGATGAGCATTTTTGGTACTTTGAATCTATTTACCACATGTTGTTGAGAAAATTTAGCAGTTGTCTTTACTGTACAATCCTTCATCACAGTTGCTTCTACCCACTTTGTATAATAATCAACATTCATTATGGTATAAGCTTTTTCATTTGACATTAATGCAATGGGTCCCATGAAATCAATTCCTCATATATCAAATGGTTTTAATTACTAGATCCATTGTTGTGGCCCTTCATTCCTAGCTATTACTCCTTTATCTCACTAACATCTCTCACAAGATTGGATGAAATTATGTGCATCTTGAAATATGGTAGGCCAGAAGTAGCCCACGATCTTCAACTTAAGTGCTATCATATCTCCCATGTTGATGAGCCGCGATATCGTGTACGTGATATTGCATCCGCCATGCGATATCGCATACACGGTATCACATCCTGTCTCATCTTCTATAAATAAGAGGTGGTGCCTTTTGTTCCAGAGTAGTAAGAGTTAGACCCTTAGCCATATTCTTGCAATTTAGTCATTCCAAAGTTAGAATAATTTCTGTGTGCCTACAATAGGATTCATAGGGTGAACATATCTTTATTCGAGCAATTTGTACCTGAGCACACATTTGTGTACGACAATAAAGATGAACTTTATGATAAACCTTGCAGCATACAAATTAAGCTAAATAGTAATTAATGATTATTCACATGCTTTTCTAGTTAATTAATATCTTTCTCAACCCTCAACCTCCTTAATTAAATACACTCAATTCGACCGCTTCGAGCATGTGTGTAGCACTTGGTAACCCAGTAACGATTAGCATTTAGTAATCCCAATAGCGTTGCACTGGTTCAGGATGTGTACGGCAAGTGGGAACGGATACTGGTGTTAGGAACACTTAGAACTAGTTAATGTAAGTTAGTCATTTAGTTCTCTCTCCCTTTTCTTTACTAGCAAAAGACATAAAAATATAAAAGTTATAAAAATCATATACCTCAAGCTTACTTAACCATACAATTGTGACAATACAAGTAAGTTTGGGAAGACAACGATTAATTAACTTTGGGTGTTCCATTAAGGTGCTTAAGCACTTAGTCCTTGGAGTTCGACTGAATCACGCGTGAAATGCTCGTATTCATATAGTTGAGTGTAGGGGTACCTCGCCACTCATCATTGGCACCATTGCCAAGGACTTAGCTATTTGTGCGCTACGTAGAACATAGGAAATCATTCATATCATTGGAATGCTAGAACGAACCCTTAAGGTTAATCAAAGAAAGATAAGACAATGGTACATCAAACACCGAACAAAACAAAAATGTCTTCTTATTTGCATAAGAGCACTTCACCACCTAGGACTAACACAAGAGGCAGTCGGCGGCAAAATACATGTAACCAAGATCCACCAGTTTCTCAACAGTTTCATGTGGCATATACTCATCATGATGAGTATGTACCCAATTTCACCTTTATTCTCCACCAAGATGAACAACTGCGTTGGAGAGACTTGGAGGGTAACATAGTGTTGCGTCCAGATTGATCAGTCCCCAACATGCTTCTTTGTGCTTTCACACAAATTGTGAGGATAAGGGAAAACAAAGTGAAAGACATCAACGAGATAGTTGAGAACGAGGGCGAGGGCACTCTAAGGAATCAAGGCATAGAAGAAGGGAGAGTAGGGAACCGCGTAGACACCATAGATGCTATGAACGAGATGATCATGAAGAACTCCTACTCGCAACTAGAGGCATGCTAGATATAACGGAGGTGGTAAGAGTTCCAAAAAGACACCAAAAGGATAGTAGGATCAAGAGGTTAGACATCAACAACATCCCACGATTTAAAGGGGGATACAACGCTGATCCTCAAAATCATTTACAAGCATTCCATGATGCATGTGCCTTGCAAAGCATAGAAAACAAATGGCAAAAACTGAAGTTTTTCCCAAGGACACTAGTGAAAGAAGCTAAAAGCTGGAACTGGTCCTTAGAACTAGAATCCATACAAAGGTGGAGTATGACGTTAGAACTATTCAATGATACGTACCAAACATACTCTCGAATGTCTAACTTGCGAAAGAAAATCCAAGGATGGAAGCAAGGAAATCACGAATCCTTGGATGCTGCCATGGGCCGCTATTACGCACTGTTACATCGTTGCCCTGGCCATGGTTATTCTCAACAAGATCAACTACTCCATCTCGTGGATGGACTTAGGCATGAAATGAGAAGAACCCTTGGGATGTATGCCCAAGGAAGATTATCAGAGCTTAGGTCTCATCAAATTCATAGATTTCTAGAGCAAGTAGCCAAAGAAGAAGGCGAGCTACGAAAGAGAGAAAGTACGTAAGAGTACAATTGAGATCCTTCCCTTTGAAAAAGGGGAGTAAGATTCTGTGAGGAGGAAGAAGAGTCACCACTTGAAGAGATGGTGAATAAAAAAACTTTGCGAGTCACCACTTGAAGAGATGGTGAATAAAAGTTAACAATAGAAGTATCGGCAAAGGTAGACCAAATGTGGGACTCCCTAGATAGTAAGTTTGAAACTGTTCTTAAAATTGTAGAGGATTCTAGGGAGCGAGGTAGTGACCATGACAAAAAGAAAAAGAGAGATGTGGACAATGCACGTAACAAAGGTAAGGGAAAAATGGCCATCATAGAAGAGGTTGTGGATTCAGACTCAGACAATGACGATGGATGTGAGATATGCCAATATGACCATCCTAAGGGATGGTGCCCAGTGATCTCACATCTACAAGAGTCTGGGGTGTATGAACTCAACCCACAAATTAATAAATGGAAAGCACCCCTACGGTTACCTTATCCCCAAGGTAACCCAAGGTAGTTCCACCAACCCTTAACATATTATCCAAGAGGAACTCCACCACAACCTGTTGAGCAACATCAACAGTGGCAATACCCATAGTCATGGGGGATGCCACTACCAAGGCAATAATACCCCTACCGGCAACCGGACCCATATGGCTACTACATGCAGCATCCAATCTCTCCACATGACTCTGTTAGTCACGTTGCATCACAACATCACTACCAAGCTCATGAGTATTATAGAACTCCTTCTCCTAGGGGAGATAATCCACAAACATACCATCCTCCAAATCCATCCACAACTCTCACACCAATAGCTCCATTACCACCCGCTCCAGCAATGCAAGGGGAACTCCCTACTCAACTACAACAATGTAATGCCATGAGGGTTGTGAATCCTCAACCTGCTATTGGTTCTGACAACTGTATGAAGAAAAAACCTTTCTTCAGAACCAACAGTCCAGCCAAGCTCTCACAACCACAAGCGGTTGAACCTTTGAACACCTCTCCATCAAATAAGGCTTTAGAGCTTTCTTCAAACCAAGCACCGAGCTCAACGCATACAGTTATGTTAACACATGCCGTTACTAACTAGATTAAGGTTGGTCACCTTCCCAGGAAATTTTCTTATTCTAGAATCCCTCTGATCTATCTCCAAATCGCTGGGAATGAGTCATGTAAAGCTCTTCTGGACTTAGGTTCCAGAGTCAACCTAATATCACAAGAGATATACAAAGCTTGGAACCTGCCTCCATTAAGGAAGAGCAATATTTACCTAGAGCTGGTTGACTAGTCCATCACTTTTCCCTTGGGACTCGTGGAGGACATTGTTACCACCATGTGTGGATGGTCATACCCAACTGATTTCCTAGTGATACAAGTAAATAATGGTAAAGGGGACTTCCCAATAATAATGGGAATGACATGGCTAAGTACTATAGACGCACACCTAGGAATCCGTGATCTTTCCCTGAAAATATCCAAGAAGAACACTTATGGAAAGATTGAGAAGAAGAAGGTTCCATGCATCGCATACAGTGATACAGGGTGCAATTGCTTGCAGAGATCATGGGTTGTGCAAAGTTTAGCATTGCTTGCATACAACTGGTGTGCACAAGACATTAATATACAAAAGTACCTATTTGTAGTAACCACACAACAAGAAGACACCCAATGGCTAATGGCTGAGCATGAGAGCAACTCACTAACATGCATGGAACTAACTGAGGGGATAACTAGTGCTTACATCGAAAGCATAGATGCATTAGAGCAAGTCCGCTGCCAGCTTCCAAGCCTCAACCTTGAAAACATCAACTAGGGGAAGTTGGAAATTCCTAAAAAATTTAAACAAGAGCCCCTAGATTTGAAACCATTGTCCATCGGTCTAGAATATATGATCCTTAAAAATGGAAAACAGGTAATCATCAATGCAAGACTTACTTCCAACGAAAAAGAAAGACTGCTGAAAGTAATAAACAATTGGTCAAAAGCCTTTGCCTGGTCATATTCCGAATTAGCTGGAATAGATCCTAGGATATGCTTGCACAAGATTTACATTGACCCCTCCATGAAACCTCAAAAACAACCATAGAGGCGATTGATCCAAAATTGAAGCAAGTAGTAAAAGAAGAAATAGAATAGCTTCTTAAGGCTGGGTTCATATATTCCATTGCTGATAGCGAATGGGTTAGCCCTCTAGTGATCATGCCTAAAAAGGAAGGCAAATGGAGGGTGTGCATAGATTTTAGGCTACTGAACATGACAACATTTAAGGATCACTTTCCATTGCCATTTGTTGACCAAGTCTTAGACACCATAGCAGGGCACCGCTATTATAGTTTTCTAGATGGCTATAGTGGATACAACCAAATACAGATAGCCTTAGAAGACCAAGCCAAGACAATGTTCACCAGTCCTTGGGGAACATTTGCATATAAACAAATGTCGTTTGGCTTGTGCAATGCTCCTACCACATTTCAACGGCTAGTTCTAAGTATATTCCAACAGCAGATAGGGAACGGAGTAGAAGTCTTTATGGACGACTTCTCCACCTATGGAACAAGTTTTGATCAAGCCTTGGACCAATTAGAGTAAGTGCTGAAAAGATGCATAGAAACTAATTTAAGGATCAACTGGCAGAAAAACCATTTAATGGTCCAAGAAAGTGTAGTACTTGGGCATAAGGTTTCACATGCAGGAATAGAGGTAGACCCAGACAAAATTAGGATCATCTAAGGAATCACCCGACAACTAGAAATTGTCAAAGACATTCGATCATTCCTTGCACACACTAGCTACTATAGAAAATTCATTGAGAACTTCTCCAAGATTGCCAAACTGTTGGTAGAGCTAACAAAAAAGGACATACCATTTGAGTGGACTAGGGAATGTGAATGAGCGTTCCAAGCCCTGAAACAAAAACTTGTAGAAAATCCCATTCTACAAGCTCCTGACTGGTCCATACCATTCCATATAATCATTGGCACGTTCAATTATGCTTTAGGAGCCATACTTACATAGTTAGATGACCAGAAATGTCCTTACTACATCCACAGTGCAAGTAGGAGTATTGCCAATGCACAAATTAACTATACAACTATAGAAAAAAAGTTAATGGCTGTAGTGTTTGCACTAGATAAGTTTAGGCACTATGTGTTAGGTTACAAAGTCTTCATCTACATGGATCATAGTGCAATTTGGTTCCTCATGAACAAGCCAACAATTAGCCCTCGTATTATATGATTGCTGGTAATCCTACAAGAGGTTGATTTAACGATGGTCGATCGAAAAGTCATCGAGAATGTAGTCGCAGACCATTTATCTTGGTTGCGCTAGGATAGCAAAGAGGTTGAATATATAATGTTTGATCATTTTCCTGATGAAGCCCTCTTTGCCGGTGTAGTGAATAACCAACCCATGGAGACAAACTGGTATAGTAGCATTCTTACCTATCTCCTTACCCAACAAACACCATAGGAGCTGGACTTTAGGAAGGAACAACAATTTCTTCATAGAGCCAAATACTTCATGGAGATCAATGGACGACTTTATAAAGTGTGTCCTGATGGCTTGGTTCAATGGTGTGTGCCCGAGGTAGACCAATTGAGAGTTCTCCAAGATGCTCATGAGGGCCCTTGTGGGGGTTACTATGCGGGGAGATGAAAAGCTATTAAGTTCCTACTTGCAGGATATTACTGGCCAACATTATTTCGGGATGCCCATCAATTTGTCTGATCTTGTGAGCATTGTCAATGTGATGGGGGAAACACCGCTAGAATTGAGGGTCCACAATAATGGATTCAACTGTTAGAACCCTTCGAAATTTGGGGAATAGACTTTATGGGGCCCATTCCACCAATGTCCAATGGAAAAGGCTACATTGTAGTTGTCGTAGACTATCTAACAAAATGGGCTGAAGCAGCTGCTATTACAACTACACATCATCTACAGCTACACAATTTGTGCAACAACAAATAGTAAATAGGTTTGGTGTACCACGTACTCTTATTTCGGATAATGGAACACATTTCATAGGTGCAACTTTTTGGAAGTTAATGCAATGCTTAGAGGTTGAACATAAATTAACTACACCTTATCACCCCCAAGCTAATGGACAAGCCAAGGTTACCAATAGGAAGATCACTAAAATATTGACAAGGACAATTAGCAAGTATAGGCGAGATTGGAGCACTAAACTGAATGATGCTCTTTGGGCATACCGCTCCACTTGGAAACTCCATATAGGCTACTCTCCCTATGAGTTAGTGTATGGAAAGCTTTCAATGCTTCTAATTCAAATTGAGCTCCGTACACTATTAATGGCTTGTGACCTCCACCTCGATCTTGATCTAGCACAAAAACAAAGGTTGACAACTTTAAACGTGCTAGAAGAAAATTGATTAGCTGCCCTATCATTAAATGAGTTGCATAAGGCATATAATAAGCAATGTCATGACTTGAAGATTCAAAAGGTTAAGTATCAACTAGGAGATAAGGTTCTCTACTGGAATCCCACACATGTGCCACAACGCACCAAATTTCAAACACTGTGGAAAGGACCTTACATTATTCATACAACCTTTCCTTCAGGGGCCATGACCATATACAAACCTGAGAGCCCTGATAAGAGATTATTAATCAATGTGCAATAAACCAAACCTTTCCATGAATTTAGAATGGTCAGTGCACATAGTACCTCCGAGAAGGGATGACCCTGCTCACTGTTTCGGATCTCTCCCTTCCAACTTAGTCATGGGGGAGATGGCCACCTATGCTAACCAATTGAGGCCCTTAGTTCCTTTTTAAGTTTTTGTTTTATAAATTTCTTTAACTTTTCTTGTTTTTGTTTTGCAACATCATTTATACTTTTTCATTTCTTTGTGTGATTGTCTGTTTTTATTTTTATTTTTGTTTTTGTTTTATCTTTGTTTGTTGTTTTTGTTTTGTTAGGTTCATCACCTAATAAGTGCTCCCGGTGGTATGAACTATATTCTATTGATTGCTAATGTTTGGTTTTTACCTTGGAGTTATAATGTTGATACTAAGGTATGGTTCTTTTGATATAATAAGAAATGAGTCCACGTCATCCATGCATTCATGAATTTCTATGGTCTC
>MNCI01004118.1:234608-254688 GCA_015680685.1 Gnetum montanum | reverse complement strand
AGTGAGAATTCAAAGCACACCCCTTAGACAAAATAATTATTTGGGCTACAAGCATTGGTTATGGAACTAAGCAAACACGTTCCCTCTAACTAAGGCCCTCTCTTGCTTCCTACTTTTCCCTTTCTCGTTTTTTCAGAAAGGTGGTGACTCTTCGACAAAAGCATTCTTGTTACTTCAAGTGGATGGATTGGCCAAGTGTATTAATATGAAGTCACTGGATGTGGATTGTCTAAGGCTAGATTTGGAATGGGATCTACTTAGTCACATTAACCATACATACACAAGGGGATATACACCACCTTGTTCTTGGGACTCCATTCCATTCTCTTCTCTTCTCCTCATCATTCTTTCTCCACTTTCCACCTCATTGTCGGTTGTATCAGTAGTCTATATTTTAGTTGATGCATTATTTTATTTTTGGTAAATTATTATGGTTAAGAGTTTAACTCTTGCTTCCAAATGACATTTCCAGATCCTACGGACTCTTTGAATGTGGGATTGTCAGGGCATTAAGGGCATGTGCCTGCTTTGGGGAGGACCCACTGGCATTCCTATTTGGTGCATCAGTTAACTTCTTTCCCTTAACATTTCTGCAATCAACATTTATTTTGTTCATTCCCATCTCTGAAATCCATTTTATCGACGTTGTCATTGTTTCTTTTTCTCCATCTTTCTTATTCCTTATATTTTTCCATTCTATCGCTACCGAAGGATCGCTCTTAGTCATGGGGGCCCTGATCCAATTTTTTCAGTTTTTCTAACCCCTACACCTTGGGTTGTCACCAGTGTTATATCTCTAGAATCCATATTAGCCATATCACAACTCAGCCAATGGACCTTACATCGAGGCAAGGTATCAATTGTATTGTGATTTACTTATCCTTGCTCATATGTGACTGTGTTGTGTGTGCATATGGTAATCATACAGCAATGGACTGGATCTGGAGGAAACACTCAAGATGGACTAGTGCTAGAATAGTCATGCAGGGAACAAGATGGATGACATGGTTATAGATGGACAACGAAAGGTGCAATCCTGGCATTGGCAGCAACACGTCTTCTTCTTTTTTCTCTCTCTCTTCTCTCTCAGCTACCAAATAAGGCTGGATGCAAATGTGTATAGTATTCACTCTTGTGGTCATGAATACTAATGTTGTCATGTATTGTAATGTTGATCCATTCACATGTCACCCCATTCACCATTAGTGTCATTCAAGTCAATAATTCCATACCTTCCCAATATTTTGTAAGGAACTCGAGGACGAGTTTTCATTCATGGAGGTATGATAAGCTGAGATATTGCATCTTGCCTCATCTTCTATAAATAAGAGACGGTGCCCTTTGTTCCAAAGTAGTAAGAGTTAGACCCTTAGCCAGATTCTTACAGTTTAGTAATTCCAGAGTTAGAATAATTTCTATGTGCCCGCAATAGGAGTCATAGGGTGAACGGATCTTTATTCGAGCAATTTGTACCTGAGCACACATTTGTGTACGGCAATAAAGACAAACTTTATGATAAACCTTGCAGCATATAGGTTAAGCTAAATAGTAATTAATGATTGTTCACATGCTTTTCTAGTTAATTAATATCTTTCTCAACCCTCAACCTCCTTAATTAAATACACTCAGTACGACAGCTTCGAGCATGCGTGTAGCACTTGGTAACCCAGTAACGAATAGCGTTTGGTAATCCCAATAGCGTTGCACTAGTTCAGGATGTGTACGGCAAGTGGGAACAGATACTGGTGTTAGGAACATTTAGAACTAGTTAATGTAAGTTAGTCACTTAGGTCTCTCTCCCTTTCCTTTACTAGCAAAAGACATAAAAATATAAAAGCTATAAAAATCATATACTTCAAGCTTACTTAACCATACAACCGTGACAATACAAGTAAGTTTGGGAAGATAACGATTGATTAACCTTGGGTGTTCCATTAAGGCGTGCAACCACTTAGTCCTTGGAGTTCGACCAGATCACACATGAAACGCTCGTATTCGTATGGTTGAGTGTAGGGGTACCTCGCCACTCATCACACGTAGTGATCATCACATGGTCCTTCATGCACATCTTGTAGGACCCTCTATTGATTGTCTTCTAGAACATACAATTGTACTAATCCATTAGCATAGATCTTGTAAAGGTTCTTATTTATCTCCATATATCTTTTGACTTTATGAAGGACTTGTTCTCTTTGTTTCCTACTTCCCTCAATAGGAAGCTCTTGTGTGGTTAAGTAAGTCAAGTAATTAGCAGTCCATTGCATCGCTATTTAGTTAGCAATCATATTTTTCCTTGTGAATAGGTTTTTTTTTTTGGGAAATTGATATGATAATGGTTCTTCTTAGTCTTGTGGTTACCATCTTAGCCTTGACAAGTGATATGCTACCACATTTTCTATGCCTTTTTTATCGATCATGGTGATGTTGAATTCTTGTAATATGACAAGCCATCTAAGCACCCAAGGACTTACCATTGGTTTGTTCATTAGGAATCTTATTGCATTGTGATCTGTATGGACATAAATTGGGTACTTGAGCACATAGTGTCTAAAATTTTCTAGCGTGTACACCATTGCCATAAGCTCCTTTTTGATAGTGGTGTAATTGAGCTGTGCTCCGATGATGCTTTTGCTAGCACTATGTATGTAATATGGTCTTTTTTGGTCATGTTAGTATTGCTTCTAGTGCATAATTTGAAGCATTTATCATTATGTGGAAGGGCTTAGACCAATTTGGAGCTCGAAAGATTAGTGTTTCAATTAAATTCCATTTTAGAGTTTCAAATACCTTCTCACATTATTTTTTCCACTGAAATGGTGCATCATTCTTTATTAATTCTACCAACAATTTCTGTTTTTTTGAAAAAAATTTTGTAAACCTTCTATAATATCCTATGTGGTCCAAAAATGATTTAACATCGTTGATGATTTGTGGCCATTCAGTGATGTTTTGAATGATATTGATCTTTCTTAGATCTACCTCAATTCCCTTTTGTGACACTTTTGGTCCTAGAATGATCCCATCTTGGACCATTAAATGACTTTTCTACCAATTGAGTTTCAAATTTTTTTCTACACATCTTTTCAATAGTTGCTCTAAATGATCCAATGCTTATTTAAAGTCTAGCCCATAAGTTGAGAAATCATCCATAAATACCTCCATGCCATTACCTATTTGTTTTTGGAAGATGCTCAATACTAATCTTTGAAATGTAGTGAGCGCATTGCACGGATCGAAAGGCATTTGCTTGTAGGTGAACGTCCCCAAGGATTAGTGAACATAGTGTTTTCTTGGTTCTATGGTGCAATGTGGATCTAGTTATATCCATTGTATCTATCAAGAAATCTATAGTATTGATGTCTTGCTATGGTATCCAAGACTTGATCAACAAACATTAAAGGAAAATGGTCTTTGAATGTTGCAAAGTTCAATAGCTAAAAGTGAATACATACTCTTCACTTACCACCTTTCTTTGGAACAATGACCAAAGGACTAACCCATTTACTATATGCAATGGGGTAGATGAGTCCTAGTTTCAATAATTTTTGCAATTCCTATTTCACTACTTCCTTAAGCTTGGAATTTAACTTTCTTTGTGGTTGGTGGTGTGGCCTAATAGTTGGATCTATGTATATCTGGTGTTGACAAATGCATGCATCAATACCTATTATTTCATCATAAGACTATGCAAATGCAGTTGGCCATTTATTGATCACTTCCAATAATCTCCTTTTTTTTTATCTTTATCCAAGTTGATGTTGATGATTATTGGTTTTTTGTTATTTAGAAAAGCATATTCCAATACTTTTGGTAGGGCTTTTAACTCTAATGGTTCTGATTCAAACTTATTTGGGATCTCTAGTTGTCCCCATTCAATATCTTCTTCTTGGCATGAATGTCCATAAGGGTATTTTCTTTTGAATTGTTTTAGCTTATCTATTTCCTCCATGTAGGCACTTATAATCTAATTTGTTGGTTTCATGTATATTTTAGATTATGTTTCTTCATCGATAACTAGCCACTGGGTACCTGCTTGTTTAGTGGCTACTGCATACAGGCATTTCTACACACACATTTCTTCTACATATCTCTTGCATGCTATGTTGCTTTCTTATTTAATGGCCCATACCTTCTGTATGCAATTGCACCCATTATCATTGTATGTGATACATGGAACTTTGCATCATTGAATGATTCCAACTTCATCCTCCTTGAAAATCTTCAAGGACAAATCTCTGATTCCAAGTTTAACATCCATAGTGCTAAGGCAAGCTCTTCCCATGATGATAGGGAACTCTCCCTTATTTTTTTCCCACATGAATGACTCAAAAATTAGCAAGATAGGACCAACCATTGATGGTAGTGATGACATCATTTACTAGTCCTAGTGGAACCATGATTGGTTGATTTGCAAACTCTAATTGGATGTTACTTTTCTTCAATGGTGGAAGATTCCAAGCCTTGTACATGTCTTGTGAAATCAAGTTTACTCTTAACCTCGAATCAAGTAAAGCTTTGCATGTTTTGTGACATGCTATTTGGATATATATCAAGGGACTTCCCAGATCTATTCGTTTCTAGCGAAGTACTCCTACCTTTATCTAGTGTGTGATGGTTTGGGTAAGCATTATGGTTGTTAAATTTGCATTAGTAGAAGATGGAACCTTAGTGTTTCTTGGATGAGAGTGTGTGGATGGGGTTGATGTAGATGGAGTCCTCATCCTTTGAACCTTTTTTGGACTTGTTTGAAAGAACGAATGTTTCCTGGATTGAGGTTCATTCATTATTATCTTCTTTTATGTGTTTACCACTTTTGTTGCATTCTTTTGCTGTGGTTGTGACGACAACTTCCCTTGCATTACTAGTGGTGGCATTGGTGGTAAAGGAATGGAAGGTTGACTTAATGGACTAGTTGCTAGTTGATGTACATATGGATTAGAATGCATCTTTGGAGTGGTAAGTTTGTAATAGTCAAGTGGATAATATTGAGAAGTGTGAATTGAAGCATTTCCTGGAGAGATTAGACATTAAACATAGTATCCATAAAGATCTAATTGCCTATATGAATATTATTGCCTTGGCGGTGGCATTGCCCATGCTTGTTGCTGTTGGCATTGCTCCTACGGTTGAGGGTAAGTGCCACTTGGATATTTATAATATATATCTATAATTTGGCCAAAAGAATCTTATTCGTTAACAAGTGATGAGTGGCGAGGTACCCCTACACTCCACCATACGAATACGAGCGTACACGCGCGATCCGGTCGAACTCCGCAGACTAAATGCCTTAACGCCACAAGAAACACTTGGGGTTAATCGTTCGTTGTCTTCCCAGGCTTGCTTGTATGTGTCACGGTGTATGGTTAAGCAAGTCTGAGGTATGTGATTTTTTTGGTATTTTCGGCTTATCTTCTATGCTACCAGGAGGAAAGAGTTGAGAAACTAAACTAACTCTAACTAAGATCTAAGTCTAAATTAACTAGCGTCAGCATCCGTTCCCACTTACCGGACACACCCTGAACTATGCAACTGCAGCTTACCAAACGCTAATCGTTACTGGGATCGCCACACGTAACGCAAGTGCTCGAAGTGGTCGTACTGAGGCACCTATTTAGCCTACGTGTGATAAGCAGCCGATTCCTTAGCCAGCCGTACACACCCGTGGGTGCTCGTAACTAAGTCGTACTTATCACACGATCTAGCCTAGCAATGAGCAGCCGATTCCTCAACTAGCCGTACACATTAGACCCGGGAGTTACCAAGCGCAGAATCCTGGAATACGCTACTGGGTTACCAAGCATCCAATGCTCGTAATTGAGTCGTACTCATGCATTGCGTCAAGCAGCCGATTCCTTGACTAGCCGTACACGTCCGTAGACGCTCGTAATCAAGTCGTACTTGAACGCACTAGGAAAGCAGGAAATAAAGCAATAAATGAAACCACGTGCTGCAAGGTTTATCCAAACAAGTTCGTCTTTATTGCCGTACACAACTTGGGTTCAGGTTACAAGCTGCTCGAATAAAGAGCCGTTCACTCTAGGACTCCTACTGCGGGCACATGGGGAAAAATTCTAACTCTGGAGTGATCAATCTGCCAGAGCTTCGCTACACTAGCCAGGATTGGGAAATGAAGGGAGTGCCGCCTCTTATTTATAGATATGGCGGCGGGACGCGATATCGCGTACGCGATATCGCAGGAGAAGACGCGATATCGCGTCCGCGATATCGCATGGGATGTGATATCGCGGCCTAGTGTAAACCGCGTCTCATCATACCCCCATGACTGAATGAAAACTCGTCCTCGAGTTCCTTACAATGATATCAGGTAGGTATGGGATTATTAGGGAAAATGGAACTAATGGGATGACATGTGAACGGTCTTTATTACAAGACTTGACAAAAACTGGTGTTCATGACAACATGGGTGAACACCTTATTACAATGACATCAGGCCACAGTTGGCAGCTGAGAGAAAAGAGGAGAGAGAATAGAAGAGAAGAAAGAAGAAGAGTCTTGTTGCTGCCAACGCCTAGATTGCGCCTTTCGTTGTCCATCTGTAAGCGCATTATCAATTCCACTCCTTGCATGCTGCTTCAGCGCTGCTCCATTCCAAGTGTCTGCTCCAGATCCATTCTGTTGTTGTATGATTGCCATCTGCACACACAACACCATCATATATTAGCAAGGGTAATTGAATCATTAAGTAAAGCATACCTTGCTTCGGTTTAGGCTCACTGGCTAAGGTGTGGTATGGCTGATATGGATCTGGGAAAATATAGATGATGACTACCGAAGGTATAGGGGTAAGGAAGAAAAACGAAAAAATCCGGGGCTTAGGATAAAAATCGAAAAATCAGGCCCCGTACCCCCATGACTAATCGCGAACCTCCGGTAGCGTTAGAATGGAGAGAGAAAAGGAATAGGAATGATAGGTAAAAAGGGACAACTATGGCATCGATAAAAAGGATGTCATGATGGAAATGAACAAAAATGTTAATTAATTGCAAAACGTTAAGGAAAAGAAGTTAACTAATGTTCCAAATAGGAATGTCAGTGGGTCCTCCCCAAAGCAGGCTCATGCCCTTAATGCCCTGACAATCCCACATTCAAAGAGTCCGTGGGCTCGGGGAATGTCCTTTGGAAACAAGAGTTAAAGTCTTAACCGGAAGAATTTACCAAAAAGAAAACAAAGCATCAACTAAAGTATATACAATGATACAACCGGCAATGAGGTGAACAATGGAGAGAAGGATGGGAAGAAGAGAAGTGGAATGGAATCCCAAGAACAAGGTGGTGTACAGCCCCTTGTGTGTTACATGATTAATGTGACTTGGCGAATCTCATTCCAACTCTGGCCTCAAACCAACCACTTCCAGTGACTTCGCATCAATGCAGTTGGTTAAATCATCCACTTGGGTAACAAGGATGCAACTTCGAGGAGCCATCACCATTCCGATGAAATAACAGAGAGAATGGGAAACGAGAAGGGCCTTAGTTAGAGGGAACACTTTGGTTCCATAACCAGTGCTTGTAGCCCAAATTTATTCCGTCTAAGGGGTGTGCTTTGAATCCTCACTTTTAGCTTTTTAGCTGTTTCTTTTTTTTTTTCTTTTTCTATTTTTCCATTTTTTTCTCTTTTTTTTTATGTTTTTATGCATGGGGACCACACCATGCAAAGACTTCTTTATTTTTATTGTCTCAGCTTCCGATTATTGGGTTACATCGGAACGGTAAGAAAACCCAAGAAGAAAACATCCAAGCACCCAAGTGAAAGACCAACACAAGAGCACCAAGTTCCCTTGAAGTCACACCCGTTTCAAATCCTTGAGTCCTTCCTTAGTTTGAGAAATGCCCAGTCACTGGTTCGTTAAAGTTCTTATTGGAAGGGAACTGTACATTTCCAAGCCAAGGGAAACCATAGACTTGATGGATGGATGGATGAAGTGATCTCATTGCCTGCCATATCAAAAGAACATACCTTAGTATCAACAATGTAACTTAAAGGTAAAAACCAAACATTAGCAATTAATGAAAAACAGTTCATCCCATCGGCCCGAACACTTATTGGGTGACGAATTTACATGATGGATGACACACACACACACACACACAAAAAGATAGAAAAATATAACGATGTTGTAAAACAAAAACAAGAAAAGTTAAAGAAATTTGTAAAACAAAAATTAGAAAAGTTAAAGAAATTGTAAAACAAAAATGTGAAAAACAAAAACGTTGTAAAACAAAAACGTGTAAAACAAAAACTGAAAAAGAACTGAGGGCCCCATATGATTAGCATAGGTGGCCATCTCCCCCATGACTGAGTTGTGAGGGAGAGATCCGAAGTAGTGAGCGCCTATTTGAATTTCTAAGCAGTGCCCAACTTCTCCCAATTGATGATCTTAAATTCAGGGTTGGAAGTTGGCGACGCTCACGTTCCAATGTGTCTATGCCACGGTTGTTGGCATGAGTTGCCTCAGTTCGTTCCATGCATATTTGTTTGCTCTTATGAGAAGCTGTCAACCACGGGGTGTCTACTACTTCTTGTGTGGTTGCTACATACAGGCATCTTTGTTGCAGAGTTTCCTGGGCACACCTGTGACATGGAGACATTTCCTCCGTGTCATCACCCGATGAATCACTGTATGTGATGCATGGAACTATCCTCTTCTCGATCTTTCCACATATGTTTATCTTGGAGATTTCCAAGGAAAGATCACGGATCCTAAGGCATGCATCTACTGTGCTTAGCCATGCCCTTCCCATTATAATTGGGAAGTCCCCTTCGTTGTTGTTAACATCGATCACTAGGAAATCCGCTGGGTAGGACCAACCACACACAGTGGTGATAACGTCCTCCACCAAACCCAAGGGAATAGTGATGGACTGGTCTGCCAGCTCTAGTTGGATGTTGCTCTTCTTAAGTTGGGGCAGGTTCCAGGCGTGATACATCTTTCGCGAAATTAAGTTGACTCCGGAACCTGAGTCAAGAAGAGCTCGATGTGGTGCATTCCCAGCGATCTGCAAATGAATAAAGGGACTCCCAGGATCAGTTAGTTTCCTGGGAAGGTGGCCTACCTTGATCCAGTCAGTTACGGTATGTGTTAGCATAACCGTATGCGTTACATTCCCTTGGACTGAAGGGTGCTCCGAAGTGTTAGTAGTTAGAGGCCTATACATATACCCGTCCGCTTGTTGTTGCGAGAGCCTATCCGGGCTCCTAGTTCTGAAAAAGGGTCTCCTTTTTGTACAGTTATCGCCAGAACTAGTGTCCGGTTGGATATTTACACTCTGAATATTTACAGATCTCGCGGCGTGACGTTGCTGCGGTTGGGTAGGTAATTCCCCTTGCATTGTTGGAGCAGGAGGTGTTATGGGAACTACTTGAGGAAAAGGTGCGGGTGGAGTTAGAGGATGGACAGAATGTGGAATGTCTCCCGGAGGAGAAGGAGTCCTTCTGAAGTACTCCCGAGCGTAGTAGTGACGGCGTGGAGTGTGACTCATAGCGTCACCTGGAGAAACTGGCTGCTGCACATAATAACCATAAGGATCAGGCTGCCGGTAAGGGTATCGATGTGTTGGCTGTGGCATCCCCCATGACTGTGGGTATTGCCACTGCTGATGTTGCTCGATGGGCTGCGGAGGTGTTCCACTTGGATAATACGTCAAGGGTTGGTGGAACTGCCTCGGGTTACCTTGTGGATAAGGTAACCTTCTGGGTGTTTGCCGTTGATTAAGTCTTGGATTTAATGCATACACCCCAGACTCCTGCAGATGTGAGATGATTGGACAACATCCCTTAGGATGGTCATAATAGCAGACCTCACATCCACCGTCATTGTCTGAATCAGAATTTTCAGCCTCATCGGAGTTAGAGATTTTTCCCTTACCCTTGTTATGTGCAGGGTTAAAGTTTCTCCGCATGTTCTTGCTTTTATCACTACTTTGCTCATCCTTAGACTCTTCTACTATTTTCAGGACTGTTTCTATTCGTGAGTCTAAGGAATCCCACATTTGGTCTACCTTAGCCGATACCTCCGTTGTTAACTTTTGGATCGGCACAGTTTTCCTGTTCACCAACTCTTCGAGTGGTGACTCATCCTCCTCATCACAGAATTTCACTCCCTTCTTACGAAGGGAGGGATCACGGTTGTATTCCTCCGCACTTTCTCTTTTCCGTAGCTCACCCTCTTCTTGCGCTACTTGTTCCAACAATACTTCAACTTCATGGGCTCTTAGTTGGGAGAGTCTCCCTTGGGCGTAAGTCCCAAGAGTTCTTCTCGTTTCATTTCGTAGCCCATCCACGAGGTGGCGAAGTTGATCCCGCTTAGCGTACCCATGGCCCGGGCAACGATGTAGCAATGTGTAGTAACGGGCCATGGCAGCATCCAAGGATTCATGAGCTCCTTGTTTCCAGCCTTGGATCTGCTTACGCAAGTTAGACACTCTGGAGTACGTTTGATATTTGTTGTTGAACAATTCGAGCATCGTACTCCACCTCCTGATGGTTTCCGGTTCTAAGGACCGGTACCAGCTTTCCGCTTCTTTAGTGAGTGTCCTTGGGAACAACTTGAGTTTCTGCCACTCATTGTCTATGTTCTGCAAGGCACAGGCGTCGTGGAATGCCTGTAAATGATGTTGAGGATCAGCGTTGTATCCCCCTTCAAAACGTGGGATATTATTTATATCCAAACGCTTGATCCTACTGTCTTTCAAATGCCTTGTGGGAATCCTAACTGCCTCTCTAATGTCAAGCATACTTCGGGTTGCGAATAGGGGTTCGTCATGATCATCTCTTTCATGACGTCTGTGATGTCTACGTTGTGGTTCCCTATTCTCCCTACGTCCTTGTCCTTGTCCTAACTCCTCTCGACCTTCTTGTCGAGGCATTTCATCTCTTCTACCTTTACTTTCCGCGTTATGCTCATGGTGGCTGCGCCCAGATGTGGAAGGAGAGGGTGAATGATGTGATGAAGGGGAAGAAGAAGGGGATCCATCACCATGGTGATGTTTCTTGCCTTCTCTTCGGCTGCTTCGGCCCCGATCGTTGTGACGATCAACGAATCCGTCATTAGTGCGAGTGATTGTTCCTGCCGTGAACAGCTGGTGCTCACGGGGATCAGAGCCTGGAATATGTATCGTTGATCTAAGGCCCTGATGCCTAACCTCTTCACTAGAGTGAGGAGGAGGAACATCATTTTCTAAGAAACCCATCGTGAGGGGTTCCTCTTCTCCTATTTCACTAATGACGTGGGGAACCTTGCCCTTCAATAGTGAATGTTGGCTCTCCTGCCTTGCATCCCGAATACGTTGGGCATTTGTGGGATGATAATCCCTTGTGTCATAATCATCCAAAACGTATTCAGCAAGCAGCTCATGCATGCCATACTGTACCAAAGCACGGGAAAGCATGTTGGGAGCGGATCGATCTGGGGGTAACACGATGTTACCTTGCATGTCTCTCCACCGCAGTTGCTCATCTTGATGGAAAACAAAGGTAAAATCTGGCACATACTCATCGGGATGAGTATATGTGACCTTAGACTGTTGAGGACATGGTTGATTTCGGTTATGCGTATGATCCTGACTTTCTCCTGTATTGTCCTTAGGTGAGTTGATTTCATGAGAAGAAGCCATTTCTAATGGTGTGCTAACTTTCACCGTTATTTATGTTCTTGATTAACTGATTAACCCTAAGGTTCGTTTTAAGCTCACAACGATGTGAGTGATATCCCTTATGTTAAATTGGCGAAAAAACACTTAGTCCCCGGCAACGGCGCCAATGATGAGTGGCGAGGTACCCCTACACTCCACCATACGAATACGAGCGTACACGCGCGATCCGGTCGAACTCCGCAGACTAAATGCCTTAACGCCACAAGAAACACTTGGGGTTAATCGTTCGTTGTCTTCCCAGGCTTGCTTGTATGTGTCACGGTGTATGGTTAAGCAAGTCTGAGGTATGTGATTTTTTTGGTATTTTCGGCTTATCTTCTATGCTACCAGGAGAAAGGGTTGAGAAACTAAGCTAACTCTAACTAAAGATCTAAGTCTAAATTAACTAGCGTCAGCATCCGTTCCCACTTACCGGACACACCCTGAACTATGCAACTGCAGCTTACCAAACGCTAATCGTTACTGGGATCGCCACACGTAACGCAAGTGCTCGAAGTGGTCGTACTGAGGCACCTATTTAGCCTACGTGTGATAAGCAGCCGATTCCTTAGCCAGCCGTACACACCCGTGGGTGCTCGTAACTAAGTCGTACTTATCACACGATCTAGCCTAGCAATGAGCAGCCGATTCCTCAACTAGCCGTACACATTAGACCCGGGAGTTACCAAGCGCAGAATCCTGGAATACGCTACTGGGTTACCAAGCATCCAATGCTCGTAATTGAGTCGTACTCATGCATTGCGTCAAGCAGCCGATTCCTTGACTAGCCGTACACGTCCGTAGACGCTCGTAATCAAGTCGTACTTGAACGCACTAGGAAAGCAGTAAATGAAAGCAATAAATGAAACCACGTGCTGCAAGGTTTATCCAAACAAGTTCATCTTTATTGCCGTACACAACTTGGGTTCAGGTTACAAGCTGCTCGAATAAAGAGCCGTTCACTCTAGGACTCCTACTGCGGGCACATGGGGAAAAATTCTAACTCTGGAGTGATCAATCTGCCAGAGCTTCGCTACACTAGCCAGAATTGGGAAATGAAGGGAGTGCCGCCTCTTATTTATAGATATGGCGGCAGGACGTGATATCGTGTACGCGATATCGCAGGGTAAGACGTGATATCGCATACACGATATCGCGGCCCAGTGCAAGTCGCATCTCATCAACAAGTATAACAAGTAATAAGTTATTTGAGTAAAAAATTTCACGACTTTGGGAAGAAGAACAAGATTTAAGGATTACAATTTTCATGACTCTTAGATGAAGACCAAGATTTGTATATTAAATTTTTCATCATGAAGGGTTTTAGGAAAAAAATATTTGCATTAGTTATTATATGTTCTCATTCTAAAACAAATTTGAAACTCAAAACTTAAATTCAAATTTTATTAGTATGTTACAAATTTTAAATTTAAAAATTGTAATTGAAATATTATTATTACGTTGGTTGAGTTGTGAAAGCAAAACTAAAACTGAGTTGGCTGGAATTGTTAAACTGAAATCAACCTCATTGGATTAATGGAATAGAGTAGCTTCAGAATTACTTCTTAAATCTATAACTCCACACATTATAATCGAATCTGTGACCTGCTTGGTCTACCAAAACTCTTACCAGTAATCGAATCTGCGACCTGCTGAGGGTTCTTCTGCATATCATGGCTCCTGCGTATGCTCCTTAAATGTCACATGATCTCATTCTCACTGCAACAGACCAAGACCAAGATCCGTACGCACTAAAGCCTATCCCGATATTCTGCCGCTTGTTTTAATGCAAATTGGTTCTAAGTTCTAACATATGCATAATATCAGCGACGTGCGGGTAGGTAGTAGTCAACAGCGGGAGCTGTAGTGACAGGCGAAGATGGGCTGTTGTAGGGATGCGGCTGGCACGGCACTGTGAGAGACTGCTACAGTGGGCGCCAATTGTACGTTGTAGAGGCCAGCATCACTGGAGCGCCCAGTGCAGGCACTTGGGCAGGCGCTGCGTGTGCTGTGCCTCCACCGTGGATGGCCGCTGTTCTCCACGTCCACAGCGCTAATGGTGCTACACATCCATCCAGTGTGCCACATTCGGCTGGGGTGTTAGCAGATCTGGCAGCAAAATATGAAATGAGATGAAAATAAAGAGCAATGGAACCACAGGCAAATGTAGAAGGATCTTATAACAAGCTTGTCTCTTCATTACAAGGAGAGAACGAGAAGAAGCCTCTCTCATGCAATAGGATAATAGAATAGGATGTATGTGATGGATCTGAATTAAGGTGAGGGAGCTCCCTTTTATATTGGTGAAGGGACCGTTAAATAACTAACGATAACCACCGCTATTTTGAATTTTAGCAGGATAACCATAGCCTAAATTTATCATGGCCAACATGGGGAAGCAAGCGGTGCACCCGTACATGATGACAGGCATCGCCCTCGGCTCCGATGAGAAATTCTGACCTGCATCTTCCTGCGCTGCCCCGTCAGCTGGCTACACCTCCTTGGGCACCTGGAAAGAGATGTACAAGCCCTGTAGTAGGCCTATGAGCGTTGCTGTCCACCCATTATTGCTACGCTTCCCTATGCCACCTCCCTTGCTGCCGTTCCTGCGCACTGTCGCTCTGCCGTCGCTGGCTGCTAACCGCCTTGCTACTGTGTTCACCGTTACGGACAATTTATCGTTACAGATGCAATATTATATTGCGTTAACGTTACCCATACCCTGCCCTTTAGCGTTATGGATGCAATATAATATTGCATTACCGATGTACCACTGGTAGTGGCCTTTGGGCCAAATTAGGCAAATGCTTGGAATGGTGTTATCACAATAGCTTGCATTGTTGATGTTATTAATGACATTTAAGTACTGGTGTAAGAAATAACGTCACAGCTTTATCATTATCCCAATGGTTTGGTTTTGCAAGGTTATGATCAGGCAAATGATTTGAGTTAACTTCATAGCTGGTCATAGTCACAAAGGTTTTGGTAAGGTATGATTAAACAAAGGATCTAATACTAGCTTAGTTATATATTTATAATATATATTTATAAATTGGTCAAGAAAATCTTATTTATTTAAGCGTAAAAAGTTTGTTGAGTAAAACATTTCACGACTCAAGATTTAAAAACCCAAGATTTCATGTCTTCTGACGAAGAAGAGTTCGGTACCTTATTTTTCTTATCGATGTGTTTTCTGTACTTGTAAGATTTGAACTGGAATAAAACAATGTGATTTCCTCAAGTTTAAAGTAAGACTTTAATTTATCCTTTGAGTTTCCCATCAGCTCTATTTCTGTAGTGAGGGAAAGGTGAAAAATAAAACATTACATTACAGAACAGAATACGACAACGTATCGCATCATTAATATAAAGTAAGATGTTCCCTGCACAGTTTCTTTTACCACAGATTGCGTGACGCACAGTTTCTTACGATACGACAGATTGCGTGACAACTTGCACTTTGGAAGTAAAGAAAGCAAAAGATCCGCGTGCATGCGTAAATCAAGATAAGCCACCATTTTATGCACTAACCAGTAATCAGCCCACAAAATAACTTGGGACCCGTTGCGCTTTACCAAAAGATCTGGGGCAACCGCAACTTTTGCTGTAATGGTATGATCACATCCACTGCAAATCATTGGAATTCATCAAACAGCCCACTCACTTTAACTTTGTAAGAAGGATAATTTCAGGAGCACATCTTGGTCACAAAGATACCGTATTGCCTTTGTGATTTCTTTTGTTGCCACAATCTTGTATGCCTGAGTTTGCAATCTAGGCCATCAATGATGGGAAGAGAAAACGTTTTCAGGTAAACTGAAAATTTTAAGTGTCCTTATTCCATCATGATTTTGCACAATGTTCTAACCTCTAACCAAGTGAGTTAAGTAAAACGAAATTTTAAATATACCAAAATAATCACCAAAATTAATTTAAATGTGTTTTTACCAAAAGTGGCACTGTCAAACGTCGAGGAACCATCAATGACATTTCGATTAAAGGAGATAATAGTGGAATCCATGCCCTCGCCCATGATCATGAGAGGCCTCTTGTTGCTCAACTGGGGCACGCTAACCTGCTCTCTGTACGTGCCCTTCTTCACAAAAATTATGTACCTGCTCGGAAGGCAACGGGAGGAAAACAGTGAAACACAACCAAATTAGTTTTCAGTTTTAGAAATAAAAATTGAGCCATTAAAATTTCTCCTGAATCAACATTGCGCTGTAACTTATGTAAGGCTTCCAACTTGGATAGTCCTACACAGACATATAAAGAATAGCAGACAGAAATAGCTGAAACTAAAAATTATCTTGGCAAGGACCAGTGCGTAAAAAAACACTCACGTTCAGGAGGTATTTGTGAATTTAAATAAAATGACGTTGTGGCACGGCTGTTATTATGCTGTAATATCATAATGCAATTCTGCCGAATTTGCATTGATCAATTACAGAACTCTTGTTAAGATGGCCAGCTGTACAGCGCCATCGCAGGAGCCTCGCAGATGCACGCTTTTCCGGCCGGCACCTGCCCTACGGCTTCCTGGCACGCGCACATGGCCTGGCTGCTGACAATGTCTTGGACCACGCGGTTTGGTGAACGCGTCAGGCACGGTGCTTCGAAGGCAGCACATGGGCGAGGACGTGTTTTGGGTGCCCTGCAGAGGCGGCGGGTGGTCGTGGCCAGATGGAAGCTCCGCCTATGGCCGCTGCTCTGGCAGGTCTGACAGATCTGCTGATCGTGGTCGCAGCAGAGGCCGCGGTTCTAACAGATGTGAGGGTTTCAGCCGCAGATCTGGAATTTTAGGCCCTGGTGGCCGTTCGCGTTTTGGATCTAGGCGATCTACCCACTTCCCGCCCGCCCTCTGCGCAGCTCGCGTGTCCCCCTGGCCTCTGCCGCCTGTTTCGCGCCCCGATCGACGCTTCGGTCCTGTTCTGCGTCCCAATCTGCACATCGTTTCTGTCTTCGGCCACAATGCTGAATCTGCTTCTGCGCAGAACTCGAATCAAACCCATGACTTAGATCTTTCAAATCAAGAGTTTTACCACTAGTCTAACACTTCACTTCATTGTTAAATGATGCTCTAATTAACTCAACAATGTTTCCCTTGTAAAAATCCATATTTTTGGGTAGAAAAAAATAAAATAAAAAATAATATTTTAAAAATTCAAAGTACATTATATTAATAAAGAGAGAGTCTAAAGAAAAACCCAACAATTTTGAGGATGCCTTTTCAGGTTGTCATCCTTACAACCAATCTTAAAAACCTCCCCTCTTAGGTAGGAAAATGATCAAGTTCAAAAGCATTGTCATGGGTTTTCACTTCTTTTTAAAAGGGTTTCTTGTAAAGAAAAGGAGAAAACTCTATCTAAAAACAAAGCAAAAAGATCAATGAGAAATAATGAACAAATAACAACAAAAGCTAAAAGCTTTCCATCTTTGAGCCTCCAAAATAAAAGGAAATTAATACTTCAAGGAAAATTTTATATTTTTAATAAAGGTTATGATTAACAAAATTATTAGAAATCATATTTTATATCTTAATAATAGCCTCAAGTGTTTCTACATTTGAGAACAAGTACATCTTAAATATCCACCCTTAAGAAATATGGCAGTAGATGCCAATAAACCACAAACTAATATCTAAAGCATA
The DNA here is from genome assembly GCA_015680685.1 of Gnetum montanum. Taxonomy (NCBI): domain Eukaryota; kingdom Viridiplantae; phylum Streptophyta; class Gnetopsida; order Gnetales; family Gnetaceae; genus Gnetum; species Gnetum montanum. The sequence goes on along the minus strand of MNCI01004118.1, from coordinate 237,386 downwards.
TGTATAATATTGTTAGGTTTGAATTTACAATTCAATAACTAAAAGTTTACCTTTCAAAACTAATATCTAAAAGCATATGTATACTATTGTTAGGTACACTTCAAGATATATAGTTCAATTAGAACTTTATTTAACTCAACATTGCCCACTAGAATTGAACCCATGATTTGGAGTTTCTAAATCAAGTGTCTTACCATTAGGCTAACACCTCATTATTGAAGATTACATATAATTTGGACATTAAAATCTTGAAATAAATAGATATTGAAATTTTAAAAGCTATGGCTAGCAATAGCCATTAGTAGAATGGGAAAATACTTTATGTAATTTATCTAATTATCTAACATTTTAGGAACATTTCATATATATTAGTTACAAGTAATTTTAATTCATACATGAGAAATTAAGAGACCCATGATATAATTATTTTGTTTGCTGGTGTCAAATGCATTTGGTGAGTATAGATCTAAGTTTACTTTACTTTAAAAAATGAAAAAAATGTTTACAACCATGGTATCTACTTAAAGAAAGTGTCTCAAGAAATAAGTATATATAATGCCGCCCTAGAAAGTAGATTTAAGAATTCTCCTTGCTATCCAAGCAAATAGGTAAGTGGAGAATTTTATAAAAATTATTTTGGCTAAGAGGCAAACTAATTGAACTTTGCCACAAAACAAATAATTATCATCATAATTCTAGGCCAAGAGCTGAATTATTCTGGTACATATTGGCAGGAATTTGTCATGGAAAACATATAATTATAGTGATAATGCTAATGATGAAACAACTTTTTATCAAGGATATTGTATTATGATATCATAGATGTGATATATTAGCTTCATATAGGATGTTGTAAATACGATATAGTGGGCCATGATCATGTTTATAAATACAAGCCCATCGTCACATCTAAAACAAGTTTTTGGCCAACACTTAGCAAAATCCTTATTCCGTAAAGTTAGAGTTAGTTGTGAATCCTTGCAATGTGGAGATTAACAGTTGTTTAACAACTTTATTTGGGTGGATTGTTCTTGGACATAAATCATGAATGAAAATAAAGATCGAGATTGTTCTTCATCATTGTAGTATATCACATAGAATAGATTTACCTTTCTATATTATTCACTTTTACTATGTCATTTACATTTCCCAAATCATTTAATTTTTCAGTGTTCATTAGTAAGACATAATGAATATGATTGGTTTTAAGCATAAAGTATAATGGTTTGGTAACTTAGTAGTGACTTTGCTTGCTTCACTTAATAATAAAGTTACTGGGTAATCCTAGTAACAATTACATCAACCCAAGACATGTACGTAAAACAAGAACAAATACTTATCATTAATAGGTGATGAGACGCGATTCGCATAGGCCGCGATATCGCGTCTTCCCTACGATATCGCGTACGCGATATCGTAGTCTGCCGCCATATCTATAAATAAGACGCGGCTCTCCCTTGTTTAAGGATCCCAGTTAGAAGTAGCGAAGCTCTGGCAGTTTGATCCCTCCAGAGTTAGATTTTTTCCCGTGTCTGCCCGCAGTGTGGTGAATGTAATTGTACGGTGTCTTTATTCGAGTGTGCCGTACTTGGACACGCACATGACCGACAATAAAGATCGAGATTACTTCATCATTGCAGCATTCACTTAGTTTATTTATTTGTTATTTATTTAATGTTATTTATTGCTTTCATAGCGCGGTGTGAGTACGACTTGACTACGAGCATCTACGGGTGTGTACGGCTAGTTAAGGAATCGGTTACTCATCGCGATTAGTCTCTCACCCTTAAACTCCTAGAAGCGGAACGAGTACGACTTGATTACGAGCATTTAAGTGTGACTACTTGGTAGCCCAATGGCGTATCCAGGATCTACGCTTGGTAACCTAGTGGTGTATTTGGGATCTGCGCTTGGTAATCCCAGTGGTGTACCTAGGAGCTATGCTTGGTAATCCTAGCGGTAGTTGTGCACGAGGTCCAAGATGTGTACAGTTGATCAAGGAATCGGTTGCTCGTTGCACTTAGGCTAGATTAGATTTTCTTACCCTTTTCCTCCTAGCTTAGCTTAGTTAATATTATTTTCCACTACCTTCAGGAGTAGCATAGATTAGTAACACATCATACACCTCATCTGGACTAAACCATACATGACAAATATACAATACTATTCTAGGTGGGAAGACAGCGAACTGCAACCTAAGGATAACTGTCTAGGTGCCACAACTAGTCCGTCTGCGGAGTTCGACCAGATCACGCGTGCAACGCTCATTTCATATGGTTGAGTGTAGGGGTACCTCGCCACTCATCATTGGCGCCGTTGCCGAGGACTGTGCTAGTTATCTAGATTAGTTATATCATATAAGGTCGCTGTAAAGGACTTAACGATATATCTTTTAGAAAATAATAATTATTAAAAGTCACGCCTAAATTCACACACAACAATGCCTCTCCTACAAGACGATAATAACACCACACTTAGTGAGGAAGTTAATTGGAGAACCAACGAACTATATGACAACAAAGGTTGGAGTATACAACCTGAAGTGGAAGTTTCTTATAAGAATGAACAAAGACAATGTCATCATAATACATGAAAGCCTAACTTACCCGATGACGATGAACCCCCACTGGCCACTACAAGCCTAACGCAAATACAAGAGGTTGTTCGAATCTCACGTAGGCATCATAAAGAGAGCCGACTACCCAGGCTCGAATTAAACAACTTGCTCAAATTTTCAGGAGGCTATGACTTAGATCCGCATCAACATTTACTAGCCTT